>VXBI01002249.1:145232-239422 GCA_013397375.1 Toxostoma redivivum | reverse complement strand
TCTTTCTTTCATTATTAAAAGTTAACTAAAACTCCATCCTCTGTCAGCTGAACTTCTTAGCTAAACTGTCTCTTTGAATGACTGTGGTCTCATTATGAGTGGGTCATATACCTTCTGGAAATTGCACCACTGCAGTCCCCATCAGAAATGATGTCTTTCAACAGCCAAGCTAGTAGGGGAGAATTAAGTGAGAATTGAGATAGACACCTCAGGCAGCACTGAACAGACGCTGAACAGTGCTCAAAATCCAATTGCATTCAGTACAAGCTAACAAAATATTTTGCTTTCAGGGTAACTGAATTGTGTTCTGTATTCTGAAATAATACTCTTTTAAAAATAAGTATGTTAGGTGTGAATCATCTAGTTGTAGAAATTTAACATTTTGCCTGCTTATTAAGGGAGAACATTGGAAACATAAAAGTCAGGTTCTTCCAGAGAGTTGGCTACTCAGGCACTTTTAGAGCAGGTGCACATATGCTCCTGTTCTCTATGGGATTTTCTTTTAGCTTCGTATTCATCCCATTCTGCATAAGTGTGATAACAATGGACAGAATATGGGGTTACCTAGTTTTTTCTTTGAGTAGCCATGCTAGCTTTCTGATTTTTTTCATATTTGCTGTTTTTTACTGCCTGTATGAGCAGCCTTACTGTACATAATAGCTGGTCTTGTCTGAGAGTAAAATGACGTTTGTTTGTTTAGCAAATGCATTGTTTGGTGAACAAATAGGGAGAAAAGGGATTGATTCAGCAGTAGCATTCCTTGCCTGTGTTAATATTTACGAAATAGGTGCTAAATTCTCAGTTTCTGTAACTTGTACTGTGTGAATTCACCCAGTATTTTCCTTTTAATATCTGCCTGGTTTTCATTTAATTTCAGTACATCCTTACCTGGCATGTAAGCACTTGAACTTTTAAAGTCTTGCAAGGGAAAACAGTAATCACAGGAAACATTTTATGTTCTTTTGATTTCTTTTTTTCTCCCTAATGTGAACCTGCATCTTCATTCTCAAATTATTTCACTTGCTCTTAGTTGGATTTTGCATCTGCAGAATGTTTTTTGTGCCCCATGCGCTTCAGCCTTTCAGAAGGGAAGAGGTGATGTTCTTCTGAAGGCATATGAAGGAGCCTCACATCAGGATAGTGACACGGGGAATTAAATTAATAGCATGGTAGATAATGCTGTCATTGAGATCCACAATGGTTAGATCTTCCAAAATAGAAGTAATTTCAAAAGTAATGATGCATATTGATCATTCAATAAATTCTAATGTGTTAGTGGAAGAAACTGTCATGAGCTGAACTGACTCTTACAAATTGTATCAAGTGATGAATTCTGAGAAGTTCTGGGAATTCAGTGACTGCACAGCTAATGCAGTCAGGCATCTTTTTAAGCTCATATGAACTAAAAATGTGGTTATGAAAGTCACTTAGCATCCTACAAAACACAGATGTTTAAGATATCAGTGAATTTATTTAATCTGCAAAGAGCAGCAGTGGCATTATATTGTTGGAGGTCTGTGTGTTCTTACAATTTTACAATAAGTAGTATCTTTAGATCTTTGCAATTCTGAAGTTTCTACCAGGATCCAAATTGGCTGGAAAATTGAAGAAAATATTTTTTTTTACTTTTCTTTTTAGAATTTAGATGAAATTGAGCTGGTGATATATGTAGTTAATGCCATTACTTTAGACAACTCTCTTTCTGAGCGTAAAATCAGGTAAGTTTAGTTGATCTGGCAGTGAGCTTGCACTACAAACTAGATGCTGTCTTCTCTAAGTGATTACAGCAAGTGACAGCTTCTGAGCATGGTGGCAGTGGGTGAATATTTTCCTTCTAGAAAATGACATTGTTGGAAATTAAAATGAACAACGTCATTTCACGCAAGAAAAGCTTTCGTCTTTCTGCAAGATTGAAAGTTGAGTTGCTCCAGTATTCCTCCTCAGTAGCAGTACTGTCATTGGTGGTGTTATCCTTTGGACCTGGTTACAGGGTTGAGCAGGCAGAGCAGTGCTTGTCACTTGTGGCAATTAGAAGGGCTCCCACCAAGCCTGATAAAGCAGCAGCCTAATTAACCAAAATGTGTAGGGGCAAAGAGCTCCTTCAAAGCACTCCCTCAGCCCCTGTGAATGCTATACCATGTATGACAGAAATAATTTACTGTTAAGTTCATGTAGTTATGACAAGTCGTGTAAGACCTTAAATTTCTACTATCTTTAAAAAACACCAGTATTCTGATGTGTGCCCCCACAATGCTTCTGACATTTAATGATTTTGTGGAATTTGAGTGATGTTCTTTTAGTATATATTACCTTTTTTCCCGTTCTTCTAAACAGTAATTGAAACAACATTTAGCTCCATTGGAAGTAAAAAATTACTTTCAATTTAGAAATGCTAAGTTACGTTTTCAGCATACCAGGTTAAAAACATGAGTACCAATGTTGTCAGAAATACAGTAATTTAAAAATAATGCTGATTTGGTTAACCATGATTTCTTATTCATTCAATATGCATATCCCCATCCTGTATGCTGCTAATAGATGTTGGATTGTTCTCTGAAATTGTGAACACTTTCTGTATTTGTGCAGTTAAACCTGGTTTTATACTCAAATGTTGTTAACACAGTGGTAACCAGCATAACTGGCCTGTTAGTATATCTGGTGTGCTGTGTCCAGGAGTTTAATGTATTTTTCATTGTAATTTTCATATATTTTGGCCTTCACTGAATACACATAGCTGTGACAAAAGTGAATACAAATAATAAAGCTTAATATTTAAAGGTGGGGGGAGAGAATAGTGTTTACAGAAGACCAAACATACCTGAATTGTCATCAAAATATCTTTTTACATATACCCTATTTTGAAATATTCCTAACTATTAATATTTATACATACAATTCCCAAAAACTGAATGCACTTTAAGTCTTAACTCCTTGGGATTTTAAAGCTGCAATTGTAAGCATTATTCCTCTGTGATTCCTTTCTTTATTAGCAGCTCAAGTAAATTCACAGCCCTTAGACCATTTTCTTTACAATAACTCTTACCACTTAGCTGGGTGCATCTTCTGTTAGTTAAGGTGCTTTTATTTACCACAGTTGTGCAGTTACATGCTGACTGATCTGTTCTCTTTTATTTAATGATTCATGAAGTAGGTTTTATGATGGGATTGTATTCACAGAGTCCAAAGAAAAACCCAGCCAACCTGACAAAAACTAGACAGTTTCAGTACTTCACAGTCCAGAGACTGTGAAGACAGAAGCCCTTTTAAATGATGATGAGTCATAGGGCCTGCTCCATTTCCAAAAACATTCTTTTGTACTTCTGCACAGGACAAGATAAACTAGCTTATACTTAAATGACCATTAAAATAATTTGACTTGTATTCTTTAAAAGAATAGAAAAAAACCTTGCAGCCTTTTCTTACAGACTTAACATTTGTGTATTTTTCAGTAAATCGCTGCCAAATCAGTTAAGAATTTGCATAGAATAATGCTGTAGACCACTACTGAAATACTGAAATTTGCATTACTAAAGAGATACTAATTGAACCTTGGAGACTATTCTAAGCTTTAGCGAACATGATATCAAGTTTAATATAAAATTATCATGGAAAAGTACTATTTCAAAGCACTGTATGCATGCAAACAGTATTAGTGTTGAATCTGAGATTATAAATAGTGAATAACTTTTCATTAGCACAGTAACAGATAACTTCCCTTGTTTCCTCCAGAAGGATTATTGCAGAAAATTTCTCTGTTTCTTATTCAAGTAAAATTGCAAATTCCCTGACTTGTCATTTTAGTACACAGCATCATTTTCCACCAGTACCTGGCCCAGGAGCTGCGTCTCCTTCTGTAACTTCTGCCTCCTTTATTTAACTGCCTGTTGAATTGTCAGCTTAGATTTTGAAGTGTACTGTGATGGAGTTTGAAGTTGATGTCATAGCCTAATAATGGCATTGTTGCCTTAGCAATGGCACTGTAGAAAAGAAGTGTAGAAAAATAAGAGGAGAGCCAATTTGAGAAAAATGTGTGTGCTGTTGGAGGAAAAAGGGAATGATACAAAAACTAAAAGTTAAAACTTTAAGCAATGAATGGAAACAGAAAATTTGAGCAAGGTGATCCAGTGTGCTAATGTTTAACTGTTGCAAGTATTTAGAAAGAGCACTCCCTTGCTGCCTGGACACCTCAGTCATGTCATTTGGTAGGACAGGAAATGCTGATGGTAGTTCCACTTAGCTTCTCATATTGGCTTGTAGAGCAGGAAGACTCATTACACAGGGAGGTACCTGAGCATGCTGGAACAGCAGATGTGCCACAAATGTGAGAGAGAGGCTTCTAAATAGGGAATGGAAAGAGAGGTGGGTTTTTGGGGTTTTTTTCCTTGTAAACAATGTTGTTTTCAGAGAAAAATGATTCTTTAGTTATTTCTAAGTATATCTGAGTTGACAGGTGTCCAATAAGACCGTAAAACTCTCTCAAGACCACTCCATGTATCCACACTGCCCTTTTAGACTTTAGGCTAAGAGTGCTGTCTGCAGATCTGCCCTTGCATCTGGCAGTGCAGGAGCCTTTCTTTGAAAAACATCACATCAGTTGTTTGTCTGCCTTTGCTGACAGGGCAGATCTTACGTATAGAGATGGCTGGACCATATGGCCGATGAGGGTGCCCTTGAAGATACTTAAGAGCACAAGCACAGGGACGATGTTTTTCCAGGAATACAAATTTTATCACCCCAGGCTTGATTCTAAAGGCAAAGCTGACATTAACAGGTAGTGCAGTAGGAGCAGCACTGTAGGCGAATTGTGTTGCATACATACACATATAATATGTATTTCAGGGTATTTTGTCTTTGCACTAGCTTCAGCCTGTTCCCGTGGAGTAATACACACCAGCACTCCTGGGTGTAACTGCTGACTTGGCTTGATCCAAAAGGAATTTGGTTCATGCTTCAAGATAACTACTGTGGGAATCTAGGTAGAGCTAGTGTGGGAGTATGGAAGTCTGGCATCAGGCTGGTCCAAACTAAGACATGAATGTTGGCAAACACCTTGGCTCCATCAGTAACTGGAAATTTGGGTGTCTGTACTCAAAAATTCTTCCCAGAGCAGAATGGCAGAGGTTGCAGCAGCTAGGCTGCCTCATTTGGTCTAAGGCTTGAGACTTTTTTATTATTATTATTATTATTTTTATACAGTCTGTACTCAAAATCCTTTTAATTACAAGTAACAGCTCTTTGAATACAGAAAAGCTCATCATTGCACTGCTTAAAGAAAATCTTGAGTTTTCAAAGATACCACATTTTTTTCTCTTGAAAAGAGAAAAATGCATTTAAAAGGTACCTTCTGTGTAAGCTGCAAAACCTACCAATATTGACAGTAAGGTATGCTAGACTCTTAGAAGAACAAAACTTTGGTATAGACATATTTTTAAATTGTCTAGAATTCATTAATTTTCAGATCTGAACAGAAGTACAATCCTGTGTGCAGTCTATGTATGAAAATTGCAGAATACCTTTCATTATTCAGAATTGCTTTCATCTCCTGACTGTTGCTGCTTCTAAATATATTTTCTGTGGCACAGTATGAAAAGTGATACTTAAAATTTCAGTAAGGGCTTTTTGCCTTGTAGCCAGTCTTTTTTATTTGTTCTTGCTCTTGATGTATCTGTCATGATGATGTTGAAAAGAAATTTCACTAACTTGCATTTAATTTTCTATGAGAATTTAGGCCACTGAGCATCTGGGGACTTACCGACCCCTTTAGTGTAATAGTCATTGTTCGCTATGATTTTTTTGTGTGCATCAGAACTATGTTCCTTCAGCTGTATAATTTTATCATACATAGTTTCAATAGCATATGGCAGTATTCTTGGGTTTGAAACTTCAGCTGAAGGAGTCTACACCTCTTTCTGATGGGTCTGATGGTGCTTGAAATAGAAGTAGTAATAATAAAAATAATGGATGCCGTGAAGGAAACCTACATCTTTTGCTCCCATGCATAGTAATGGTAGCATTTGTAGTAAGAATAACACAATTCTTCTTGCTGGCTTACAGTGGTGCTAAGACCTTAGAGAAGACAAATCCTGGAGATTTCTTCTAGTCAAGATACTCTTCTGTTAATTCCATAGCAAAAATTGATTTTTACAAGACTGACTGATTTCTCTGTGCCTGCATTTCTCCATCTCTTAATTCAAAATAACTGGTATTCATTTTGAGAAGAACTTCCAAATAATCCACTAGATTGAACTGTGAGATTAGTTAATGCAGGATACACTTTACAATATGACAGTGGTGGGGGAAACATTGTAGAATATATCTGATGTCAGTTAAAATTATGACATTTGATCACTGCTCACATGAAGTATAATTTACATCAATGTCTCAGCAGCTGAGACATGAGCGTGCACTTCTGGGTAAGATAGGATGTATTTACCTTGTGGGTTATTATTGTAAGGATTTCTTAATTACGCTTAATTTCTTACAGGAGGTACTGAAACAGCTACAAGGAAGTATTGAAGATGAGGCAATGGCATCTTCTGGACAAATTGACTTACTGGAACGACTTAAAGGTAAATCTAAAATTTTTGTTTTAAGTAGGTTCACTTCTTTCTCCATTGTTTTTAATTTGGGATAAAATTTTGGAAGTCATTTATATCTTCTTTCCAGCTTGGCTTTGATGATTAGGCATAGTCTCAGTGCCTGAACATTTTTGCTAAACATTTTAAGACACACTCTTCAAAACAAAACAAAACAAAAACCCAACAAAAAAATTCTTCTCCGTTCATACTTTTGCTACTGTTCCTCTAGGATTTCGTATGAATTACTATTGATATAAGTCATGTTTCTTTCTTCAGGTAAAAAAATCCATAAAAGTTAATGTTGATGTAGTTCCACCAATTTTCTAAACTTGTTTGCATGTCCTGCCCTCTCCTTGTCATATTACTGGAATTGTTTCTGTCGTGCTGCAAATTGATGGCCCCTTCCCTATAGCACATACATGGAATGTGTATCATCCTGTTGTATGGGAAGTACCAGCAAGCCCAGACCCTAACTCCCTGTATACATACACTGTCCCTGCTGCTGACCCAGAAATTTCATAGGGATGTCTACATTTAAGAGCCCTGTGATGAACAGAGTAGTCATCTCTTACATGATGGTGAAGCATTTGCGGCTTCTCTGCAAAAGAAATTTTTAGGAAGTGGGATCACAAGGTAATTCACATGATGTTTATGCAGAACTCTGCCCATTTCTTAAGTCCTCTGGTAAGGAGGCAGCCAGGCTTTTGTGGGGATACTGTTCTGATTGCCAGGATTGCAGTTTGGCCATCTGCTCAGATAACTGCTGTTCTCCAAGTCCACCATATCCATTGTTTTCCTTCACAGTATTTTCGCTGCTTTTCTGTGCAAAATGTTTCTGTTAAAAATCGCCATGGATTTGTTCAGTAAGTAAGAAACAAGATAGAAATTATACTTTAACTTTGAACCTTCAGCTCTGAAAAAGTTTTGCTGTTCATTATCTAGAATTGAATTTGGAAAGCACCAGCTTCGCTGGGGTGAAGTTAAGGCCAAAGGTGTCCGTGCGTTCCTATGGGAGCCGGGAAGGGTCCATGTCGAGCCGCTCAGGGGAGTGCAGTCCAGTCCCCATGGGGTCATTTCCAAGAAGAGGCTTTATGAATGGAAGCAGAGAAAGCACTGGTTACTTAGAAGAGCTAGAAAAAGAGAGGTAAATTTATTTTTTTATTCCTCCAGTATGGATTGACTTCTAATTTTAACGTGGAAGTTTACTAACACACCTAATACTTAGCTATCACAAATATGGTTTTGATCAGCAGTGTATTTACCTGTCATTTACCATGACAGGTAAGAAACCAGGAATCTGCTTTTTATTTAGATGCACATGCAGAAAAATATTAAAAAAACCATGAAGTATCATTCAGTTTCTACTGCTTCATATGTGCATTTCATTGTTGCTCTTTGTTGGCTGACGGTTTTTTTTTATTTTGATAAGCAGGTTGTCACTGTCTGAAGTATATTTAAACAGCAGGGTGGAGCGTTCTAACCACTTCCATACCTCCTCAACACTCTTGATAAATGTTGAAGCTGTAACAATGTGACGATGAAATTGCTTTCTCTGTTTTGCAAATGGTTATTAAGCAGTGTAACTTGTTTATCAATTATTTACTATTAACAGACATTTACCTCGTGACTCTACTCTCTCAGCAAATGTATTGGCTAAACAAAATACGTGTTCTTATCTTCACGATGTTGTTCCCATCAGATATTTTGTATTTACAAAATTCTGCAATTTCTTTTCTTGAAAGGCAGTGGTACCCATTTTTAGGAAGAACATACTTTCACGTTATAATACAGAATTGTAACACTTTATCAGTCACTTACAAAGGAAATGCAAAGTAAGAGACATGCAGCTGTTTCCACTGAAGCTGTCTTTATTTCTTAAAATTAACCTGACTGAAATACCAGATGTTCTCAGAAACCATCTGCAAGACAGGGTTTCCTAAAGATTTCGTCCTACTTAATGGATGAGACATCAAGGTGTGGGCTGCAAAATGAAATAAACTGCAACAGAGTATTTTTATGCCGAGTAGACATTAATAAGCAAAAAAATCCATTTTGAAGTTGTAATAGAAAAGCTTTGTGGATAATGAGTGCGTTGTGGACAACCATCTAGAAACCCCTCCTCCAAAGGATTTTCTGTGGAGCTCAGCAATATTTTTGCAGCCAAGACCTGAAAGGAGTATGCTTTTCTTCTAAGATATTATGTCCTGGTCCCTTTTTTTTTTGTCCTATCAACAGAATGAAAGTAGCTTCTCATGGATCCATACTGAGCCTGTTCTAGCAGCCACTCTTATTTTTTTCCTTCTCCTAGCCAGGACCACCACTAACCTTCTGTTGCATAAAGTGTAGATTCCTGAGGAGCTGTATAAGAATATTTTGGAATTTAGGAATCTATCTACTTGCTTGCATCTCAGTCTTCAAGAGTCTGATGTGTCTGTTATTTACTGTCTTAACAAACTGTGTTTGTTTGTATTCTTCCAGTGCTGTGTTTTACTACAGATGATACTAAAATCTTTAAACACATTTGGAACCTTCAGTGTGGTTCCAGTGAACTCCAGCTCACTTGGAACAAGCAGCATGTATAGCAGCCAGAGTTCCTCAAGGTGATTAGCATCTCTGGTTTATGATCTATGATTCTTCCCCATCCTGATGGATTCTGAGGTGATAGTTTGGTCATTTTTCTTGGCAGTGAAGATAGCTTAGGTGGTGAACCAGTCTGTGTTCCAAATAATGCTGGAGAAAATGATTTTTTAATTTCAGAGTAGCTTAGGCACTGTTACTGTCGTAGCTGATGGGGTAAATATTTGTGCTGTGGAGAACATGGATCTATGGAGGCATGGCTAGATCACATCTGGCTTCATTATTAGTGAAATGATGGATAATCCTAAACTGCTTTGTTCTTTAAGGTCTTTCAGGGTACATGTGGAAGCATGTAGGGCATTGATGAGAACCCTGGGTAGCAAATGAATCAAAACTTGGGGGGATATAGGACTGAGCATCTAAAATCACTACCATTTCTAAAAGAAAATTATCCACTTACTTTCCTGTGTTTTGTGTCTAAACCTGTTTGTCATATATACTAAATTTCTGTGTATCTAGATGTATATATTTGCTAATAAGTTTTGAATTTTTGCATTTAAACAGACTTTCAAGAACTTGTGAAACTTGACAAGCCTAAAATAATTTAGAATAAAATAACACTTTTCAGAAATACACAGGAGACCATTTGCACTCAGTATTTTAACACACTGGCACAATATGTGCTTCCTACAGGCAACAGTGTGTGTGTGAGGACTAAATGATATATTTAAATATTTAGAGTCATTTGGTGGGCACCTGGTGTCCAGTCAGGTTCAACCCACCACACTTCAGTGAAAGGGGAAGAAAATTTATCAATTTATTTGGATGCCAGAATAAAGATGAAAATATTGGCACATACCTCATTTGCTTGGCTCTCCTCTAATTCAAAAATTTTAAAAAAACAAAGAGAGAAAAAAAACAGAGAAAACTGGGCAGTGGCAGCACTATGCTTTTAAATTGCCATTTTAGAATACTCTAATCATGAAATATCTCTTTCTTTCTCTGGCTATTTCAAGGTATACTTAGCAAGAGAATTATATCAACAACAAATTTTTTCAGAGTACACTGCAGGTTAATTTTTGTGTTTATTTGCCCTTGGCAATTTAACAAGTTTCATAATCTCACCTTTTAAAATCCTGTAATTTGCCACTAAAGATGACAGTCTTCTGAGAAATTTTATGTGAAAATGTTTGTATGCCTTCTTTATTCCTTCTGGTTTATGCCATTCCTTTTTTATTTCTTTAATTTTGATTTGAAGCATTTTGTGTCTTGTGGCTTCTTTCTTCCATTATGCTTATCTCCTTTTGGCTGGCTGGTAAAACTTACCAAACTTTACAGCATCAGCGCTGCTTTTCAGGATTTTATTCTATCTTCCACTAATTGAAGTGAAGGTATTAATTATAGTTGTAGTTTACGTAATGCAAGTAGAGTAGCATATAGTTTGTTTCCCTTCTCCCTTTTAGCCAGGAATAATATTGACATATTTATGCCAAAAATACTTCCAAAAGAATTAAAGAGTTTTCTGCATTCGTCCAGCTTACTCCATTGTTGGGAGCTTCAAAAATACCACATGAGTTTTTGAAAAACCCACCCTTCAGAAGAGAGTTCAAATTGAAAACTTTTTGTTAACTCATAGAAACAGTGTAAAGTTCCAAAAACTTTCTCCATTTACTTTGCTGAATTCTTGGTGAACGTGACAGGGTATGACAGAGAACAGAATTTTTCTCATGCTGTGAAAATCCTAATGTAAAAATCTTGGTGGTATAAAATAGAAAGAACAACTGCAGTGGTTTTTTCCATCTTTTTCACGACCCATGTAGCAGCTCTTCCACTTTAAATCCTCTCCTAATGCCAAGAAGCTCCAGGAGGCTGAGAAGCAGCTGTACTTCTGGTTGGAATAGTATCTGAGAGTAATGTTGAATGTGGGGAACAGCTTATCAGACACATCTACAGAGAACTGCTGCTTGTTGCTGCTTATTTTCAAGGAAACTGAAGTGCAGCCTCCTGTAGTTATAGCTGACCTTTCAGGTTTTGTGCTGAGAGTATTTAAAGACTGTTAAACCTGAATTCTCACAGAGCAGTGGTACCAAACTAGTATTCCCAAACGAAGCATCACTTCAGAAGACAAAATGACAATATTAAACAAGTCACCCTCAGGTCATGCATTATGTTGTTTATGCAGCACTGATGGTTCTTAAGTTATTTTCTTGCTTCTAGCATCCATTGTGCATGTCAAAACAGATTGAATGACACAGTCGTCACATATTGAATACCTACATTTCATAAGAGGAACTTAATCACATGTTTACTTAGTGGAAGTAATCCGTCCAGTTTCTGCTGCCAGTTCTTTGACATCCAGAGGCAGAATTAGTCAGGCCTTTCACATTTGCAAGTTCTCAAAAGTAAAAATACTTTTTATAAGGATTGCGTTAATTGTGCTTTTGCAAATTTTATTTTGTAGCCTAGACATGACTGGTGCCTGGCTACCCAAGGTGGTAAAAAGGATGCAGAATTCCACTGTCCAGAGATCAGGCACCAGGGCCATGTGGCAAGAGAATGGGCAGGTAGAAGGCAAAAAAAACTTTCTCAACTAGCTTTTGCCAAGCACCATCTATTACTTTTGCCTTCAGTCTGTCTAAAGGACTTCAGGAATTTTTGCCAGCCACATCCTTGTGACTGAAGAATTATTGCTGTCCTGTGATACTGTTCCAGTTACCTGCCAAATTATGGTAATTGTTTGTGACTTTTTAATTATTTTTGTTGTAAACCTCGGCATCCTTAAAACAAATCTGTTTCATCACTGTTTGATAAAATCTGGAAATTTATGTCATTTTGTTCATGTTTACAAACATTTAGCACTCTTAGCTGTGTGTAGCTTCCCACTCTCACATCGAAGGGGGGGATCCTCTCTTTCAGTTTTCCATTTGCGCACAGGCCAAGCCACTTATATTGGATATGGAATAAATGTTAAGTCATCAAAATTAGCTTGAAACATTTTTTAAGCAGGAAGTAAGTTGAACAGATTTTTTAAAATACAAGTTTTAAAATTCTTTCTTCTTTGTTTTGTGTGGAAGATGGATTACCTTCTCAAATCATGACTGTGATGTATTATCAGAATAGTCAGGGGAAATGTGTACTTTTGTTGTATGCTATGTAATTGTTCCTTAATGACTTACAGTAATTATCCATAATGTGGTTTTGTGCTTTATAAAGGTTCATATGCTCTTGCTCAGAAAGACCACAGCCAGAGAGGGATGTTAAGGGATGGAAGGTAATACTGGGCAAACTTGTATGCAGCTTTCTGTCTTCTGGCTAAATGTTAATTTTTGTCATTTCTGTTAATGAGCAATGTTAAAACATCAGAAGGAAAGAACAGTACTCACAGAAAGCATTAGAAAGAGAATAATATACTTGTAATTTTTTTTTTAAGAGTGACTTTTCTTTTAATTCCTACTAGCCAGATTTTGCTGGAAAATTTTAATATATATATTTGAGAATATTGTAGCCATGAGCATTAATTCTTTTCATAAGATTTATAATTATATAAAATTCAGTTTATGAAGGATTGTTAAAATAGTACATGAAATTTCTAAGAGCTTTTTTCTCTTGGTAGTCTGCATATATTATTAATTTTGTCTTAGTTATTACTCAGGTGTGCAGTGTGCTTATGATACCCATTTAAAATGTTTTTAACAGCTGCAAATGTATCTTGTCTATAACATTCGGTGAAAAATACTGATTTAAAGTATCTTAGGCACTCACAGAAATGCCTTGTTCTGTGTGCTTTACCCATAGTTTTGCTATGGGTGACAAAATGAGTAAAAGGACAGTGTAAAGGTGAAGATTCTCAATTCAGTTATTCAGGATTGAGGGGTGTACTTGCTTCTGTGACAGACCTTTTCTTCAATGCTGTTACTATGCAAAGTATATTTTTGAAAGAAGCAAGAAACAAGTTAACACATGACTAATAACTGATTTTACTTTCATAAAAGATCTCTTAGCTTTGGATTTCAAAGTGGGTTTTTTAGAGAAATATGTACATTTTTCTTTCTCTTAGATGAGGCCCTGAAATGCTTAGCACAGAGGAGTGAATAGGTTGATTAGCAAGGGCCAGGGAACTCAAATGTCTCCTTATTGCCTTCCTCAAACTCCAGGTGGAAATGAGGTTTAATAGTGAGACACTTCCTCCTTCTGCTTTTAATAGATCTCTGTTGCTTGTGGAGCTTGAGAAGGAAGAGAAAGAAAAGGACTGGTATTATGCCCAGCTTCAGAACCTGACTAAAAGGATTGATAGTCTCCCCCTTACTGAAAATGTAAGTACCTTCTGAGTGCCTGGTGAGGTGTCTGGTGCTGATAGATGCTGTATGTATTTTATTAATCTATCACTTTAGTTAATGTTAGTTAAATTTTCTTTTTCATTCAGTATGTAGTGATAACTTAGCCTAAATAATGCATTTTTTACATAGAATTTTACACATCAAAATTCATATGTATCAGTATAAATGTCAGTGAAAACAGAGGAGCTTTGAGAAGTTATTATGACAAATTAATTGCTTGTCAGTACACTTTCTTAACTCTGTTCCCCCTGTTCTTTTGTTCGGTGGATTTTTCTAGTTGTGTGAGTAATATTAGCATAAGACAATGTACACAAGAGCTGTTATTTTGTAACAATCAGTAAAGTGATTCTATAGCCTGCCTATGCAGGTGTTGCTGTAAGCTTTCACCTTGGCACCTCCAAACTATTTATAGTCAAGTCACCCTTATCTGAGATAATGAAGGTGTGATATGCCGCATAATGCAGGATTTCCTGTCCGTTGTCAGCAACGTGGATGTATTTGCAGTGCATTCCTTCACACATAGAGTTGGTAAGGTGTGGCTGAGAGAGTCACACCTGATGAAGGATTAGTCGGCATTCTGGAAATGCAGACAGACAACAGAAACACTTCTTTAGTGGGCAGAAGTAGCACTGAGTCATGGCTGAGCTTAGCAGAACACCAGAACCAAGAGAGAAGGCCTGAAAAAGATTCTGAGGAAGTACAACCTATTCTCAAAGCACTGTCAGCTGTATCTGTGTCACTCTGTCATACATTTTAAGGTTGTCCCCCTGTTCCATAGATAATAAATTCACTTTGCTGTTCTTAGGATTAAAATGCATTACTTAATATCTACACTAAAGGCATTTTGTGGCAATTTATATCCATTACTATTTAGTCCAGACACAGCAAAATGACAGGTCCCATTTGGTGCTTGCAGATGATTGTCTTGTTTTGACTCTCTGAATTGACCTTGGTGAATTCTTCTGGAAGGACTGCTCTTGGAGACTCATTTATTTGCAGACTGAGTAATTGTCCAAAGCCAGCGAAGAGCTTTGCTCCTGCCTTGAAACTTCTTTTAGTTCAAAAGTCTTCCTTTAGGCTGTATTGCTATTCCTGGTTTTAACACTTGTGCTCTTCTCTCAGGGTAGTTAGAAATATGGTAAATAGCAGCAGTATGAATACCATCACTATGTGCAGTAGCTTAATACTTCTGAATATTTTTGAAAATGCCGATTCAGCTGGCACACATCACAGTTTTGTTAGGAGCACCCAGATGTTCCTGTAAGGAATGACACTTTTTCTCAATGCTTATTTATTATATTTAGTCATTTGACAAAACTCAGGTGTTATCTGCTGGTTGAAAAACATTCTGTTCCTGTTTTTCGTAACGCAGTCTTGTTTTAAGAAAGTATTACTATGATTTGTTGTTTTATGAAATCTGTTGTAGAAAAAGAATGGTTCTACTTTTTGTTCTGAGAAATACATTATTTACATAAAAGTTATTTGCTAAATGCCTTCCCTGCACTCTTTCAGTTCTCCTTGCAAACAGATATGACCAGAAGGCAGCTGGAGTACGAGGCCAGGCAAATCAGAGCTGCAATGGAGGAACAACTGGGCACTTGTCAGGACATGGAGAAGCGAGCGCAGGTAGAGTTTGTCTCTCACCATTAGAAGCAAGGGAAAAGGCTTTCCTGCATATTTATTAAATTATTGGTAATTGTATCTCTAAACTGTGTGTAAACACAGCACTTAGTTAGCCTTTCAAATAAAAAAGTAGGAATCAGGACATAGGAAATAATTGCTTGGCAAAAAGTACCCTCATCTGCCTGTTGTAAATGAGCCTTTTGATTCAGCTGATGTAGACCATTTGTTCAAGAGAAGATACTTTTTAATGATAATTTCTTTACTATTTACTACCATTTTAGCTTCAAAAAAGCCCAATGTATTTGCAATTGCTTTGTTTTGCATCTTCTGGCTGGATTTCTTCAGGCTTGTAAGTTTAGATTAAAATCCAGCTACTGTTCTTAAGTTTCCTTAGCCAGAAAAGATTTGTCAGGGGATAATATTTTCAAGCATGGTGTTCTAGTAAAATGTAATTCACATGCATATCTGGAAGTTGTTTACTCTCACCAAGAGTTGTTTGGCATTCATGATGAAGATATATACATATCTAACCACATGGCACACCCACTTGGAGGTATAAATCAGAATGCAACTGTGTGCGAATCATAAATGAAATAATCAGTTGGTTGCTGGTTATAAAAAATAATCCTCCATAGCTGGAAAGCAACAGTTTGAATTATTTATTACCATTTATTTCTAGACATGTTAAATAAATAAGATTTGGGGGTTTTATGGTGAATGTGACAATAATCTGTATTTTCAATACAAAGTGTTTTTAGGCTGTATCTCCCTCGTGAGATTGACTCAACACAGAATTTTGCTACATGAGAAACATTTCTAATTTGGTTTTACATTTAAGTTAAAGCACCTGTTCTGATTACAAGAGGTAATCAGAATAGCCGCTTTAAAGTGAGTAATCTAATAGGACTTTTCAGAAAATTCCTGCTGTTAAAAGTATTTAGCCAAAGAGATACCCTGCAACTGTCGGGTTACGTGTGCAGGGCTGGTCAGGGATTTGTCTGTGCTGGTGTTCTCAGACAGACCCAAGTTCAGTCTGCTTGGAGAGTGGCTGGCTCTGATCTGGGTGCAGCAGGGGTGTTATTGAGGTTTATCAGCAGGGGTGGTGCCCTCCACGGATTCAGCTGTGCAGTTTGTGTCAGCCTGTCCCAAGTGAAGGTCCTGCACAGCAAAACTCCAGAGAAAGTTGGGCTGCTATAAACAAGGCTTAAGTTAGAGGAAGATGAATTAAGCTAAATGCACTCAGGCAGGGATCAAACTAAATTATTCAGACACACATCTTGGCTGTAGTTTAGATCACTGTATGGAAGTAATCAAGCTGACCCTGAATTTGCTTCTTCTCTAATTGTTGGGGGAGTTTAAATTTGATGGGGGGAAGAATGCTGTCAAGATGATGTTGAAACATTTTATGGGTTTCTGAATTAACGTTTGACATGGGGTTTGTCACAGCTGTTCCGCTCTCTCTCTGTATCTGTGTAACACTTACATACTTGCAGAAATTAGAGTGCCTATTATGATTATAAAAATATTATTGAATACAAAGTAACTACTTCTGCATGTGCTTCTTGTGAATTAACTGGTAATTCCCCTTGGTTTCATACTGCCAAGGAGCCAAAAATGTGTAGAAGCTCATTGATGCACAGATACAAAAGAGCAGTTTCTGCATTATTTCACTGTGATCTTTAAATGTACAAAATGAAGCATTTGTATTTGGCAACGATACTCAATTTAGTAGTTTTACCATTTTCTTTCTGCTCAGTATTTTCTTTCCACCCAAACTGTTTGAGATACACAGTATTATGTAAGATGTAGGCTGAAGGGAGGGAGCATTTCAGCTACATAAAGGCTGGTATTGCAGACATCTCTGAATTAAGAGTCCCAGAGATTATTCTGTGAGAGAGCTGATAACCTGCAGTTGCCCAGATAGTCATTGCACTTTTCTGTAGCTGCCCTTTCTCATGGGCCTTGAAACAATGGCTTTCTCCATTGTTTCAGATTTTTGTCTGGCATGATTTGGCTTTGTTTCTTTCTGAAGCAACTTAAATCACAGCAAATCACTGTTGATGTCTTCTGTGAAGATTGTTCACAAGCACATGCCCAGCAGTTGTTCAGAAAGATGGTTAAGAAGCCTGTTGGCAATTTATTTCAGCTAGTTTAATGATTTACACTAACTTGTAAACTTGTAACTATTATATGAAGCTGGTAAATTGACATAGTAGTGCTTACCTAAAAGAAAGGAAAATAGCATTCTTAGACTATTTTTTTGCTATTCAAAGGTTGTAGCTGATATATTTGGTAGTTTACCAAAATACTTGGTAGTTTACCAAAATACTTGGTAGTTTACCAAAATATTTGGTAGTTTACATTAATTTCTGTAAGATATATTAAAAAATACTTCAATTCTAATAGTGAATTCATGTTCACATAGAATTTATTTTGCCTTCAAGTCAGAACAAAAAGGATCTAATTTTTTTAGGTTAAGAGTTTCTTAAAATCTTACATTAAATTAACCATTCTTATAAGAATTTATCTCAAGATTTCTAAATGTTTGCTAAAACAGCAGACCACTAAAGATACAAGAAAATTTAAATCCTAGAGTTTGACACAGATAAACATTTCAGCACTGTTATATTTATACAGTGGTCTTGTATGTACACCAAGCCATTAATACATTGTCTGTTATATATGTTTATTTTGGAAAAAAACCCAAACAAACAAAAACAGCAGACAACATTTCTAAAATATAATGTTATTCCTTATTTTTACTTTCTGTATTGTAATTGTTTTTCTGCTACTGTGGGTGTGGAGGAATTTTTTTTTGTTTTGTTAGGCCCCTTACTGGGGCAACGACAACCAAATAATGTGCAACTTCAAATGTAAAGTTGCTTTATACAACTATTTTATGTTAATAAAAGTTACAAGCAAATATAACAATAAATGGGAATGTAGTATGAAGAAATAGAAATCAAAGGTGAAATTTCTCAAGTAGGTTCTAAAGTTAAAAACATTGCTGTTGCTTGTTCGGTTGTGTATCTCAGACTTTTGCCCATTTGTCATTAGGCTCTACCCCTTGTGGCAAGAAATGCATTCCTTTTTTCTGCTTTTGCAGTGTTTGGCTCCTGGTTAGTGGAACTCCTCAGTTTCCCTGTAATAGAAAAAATTAATTAGAAGAATGATCTGATGTTTAAATCTCTGGACTAAAATTGGAAAGGGTGGATAGCATTCCTGTCCCTTGAAGGACTCAGTCAGTAATACTTGGCAAATCATGCGGTTTTTAATTGTTTTCATCTGCATAAAACTTTCTCCCTGTGTTCAGGTGGATATATAAAGATACTCCGATTTTTTTATGCCATTTATTGGATACATTGCTGATTACACAGAAAGAAACTCAATTTATGGGAAATTCTGGGGAGACCTGTGTCTTTTGAGTGCTTAAAGGGGACCTGTAAGAAACAGAAACTTTCTATCAGGGAATAATGATAGGAGAAGAGGTAATGGCTTTAAATGGAGAGTTGGTTCCGATTAGTACAAGATAGACATGTTCTACAGTGGGAGTGGTGAAACGCTGGATGAGGTTGTCAAGAGGCAGCAGGGGCCCCATCCCTGGAAACATTCAAGGTCAGACAGGGCTTTCAGCAACCTGATTTACTTGAAGATGTTTCTGCCCTTGGCAGGGAGTTTGGAATACATGACCTTCCAAGGTCCCTTCTAACCCAGACTATTCTATAATTGTATAAAATTAAAGTAATTCTTAAGGACAATGAGAGATGTATTTTGTCAGTCATGCATCATATCTCCAATGTATAGATATTCCCAGAAATATTTCATTATTTTCTAATACTTAAAAATTTCTTGAGCCAGGAGCAAAGGGTAGGATAAATTACTTTTGCCTCTGTGCTGAAGCTTTTATGTGTTTTCCAATAATTTGCTTTACAAAATCAAATCAAATTTATAGTTTAAAGTTATATCTTTCCAACTCTATTAAATGTTGATTCTTATGGTGCTTTTCCCACAGCTGCTTCTGATGTATGTTTCAGTAATTCATATTTTGTACATTTTACATTCTTTTTTTTTTGTATTTCTAACTTTTTGAGATAGCATTATGTTTCTATTGCATGTGCATCTTTTGGCATTAGCACCTTTTGAAAGTTCATCTTATTTCCATTTTCAGATTATAAACATGTCAAATCAGGTTGGTAATAATGCTGATCTTTGCAGTGTCCACTAGATTGCTTTTCTAGAACAGCACTGTAAATGTTAATCAAGTAAAGGCATCAGAATTTTTTCAACAATATGTCCATTTTATTAATCTATCCATGGCACAAAAAAATAGTGTTTAATCAGTTTGATCTTCTGCCCACATTTAAAGTCAAATAATGTGAATTTATTCAATTATCAAGTTCGTGCACTTACTGTTTCACAGACTGATAATGCATCCTGTATTCACTGTACAACTTGTGTGGAGCATGTATCCTGTTACACTTGGAGTCTCTTAACATTCACTTTTCTAACCACATAATGGTTGCAGTGGGAAATGAGTAGCGATATCTGTAAAAGACTGATTCAGAGATGTCTGTAAAATCCCAGATATACTAAAGAAGCAGTATGTAGATTTTCTTTTTTTTATATATAGCCTGTTAAATTCTTTGAGATTTGTAGGAGCAGAAAATCTCAGAGCTTGGGCATAAGCAAAATTCCCAAATTAATATAATAGAAATCCGTCAGGATCTCATACCTTCAAAGACACTCTGTAAATAAAAATATCTCTCAGATCTCTGTAAGGCAAGTAAAATTCTGATATTTGTGATAAAAGTGAAATTATTTGCTAAAGACTTGCATAAAATATCAGTTTCAGAAACAGGAATGTTGTGCAAGTTAAGAGGAGCATTTTTTAATACTTAAATTCACTGTGTGATGACGTATTACATCCAAATGAGTATTCAATGTTACTGAAACCCCAACTGCTCACGTTTGAATACTTGCAATCATTCCTTTCAATACGCTAAACAATTGAATTACTGCATGTAGTACCTGCTGCATGTACCTACTGAAGTAGGTTTGTTTTGTAGTTAGTGGTATTTCTCAAGAACTCTTCATGCTGTCACTCTGTACAATAAGTGAAAGTTTTTGAACAAAATCAAACGTGAAAATCCATTCATTTCAGGCAAGGGTGGCCAGAATTCAACAAATAGAGAAGGACATTCTTCGTATACGACAGCTTCTGCAGTCACAAGCAGCTGAAGCAGAGGTTAGTGAGCAATAACTTGTCATTTCTTATTGTGGTATGTATATTTTCACTAAAAAACCAAAAATATTTTATTTAGTAGGCAGGATTATTCCCATCAGCTGTTGATGTCACAATTAATCAGGTAGTCAATATTCTTAGGCTGTTACTTGCTGTGTTTCTAATGAACTGAGGATTAAATAATTGGATTAGTCTTCATAGTACTGTGGAACTTCAATCAATAATCATATATAAGTGAAAAGTTTAGCTTGAATTTTCAGTAAAAATGTCAATGTGCAATGTGCTTATAAAGGCTGGGGGTTTTTTTCTGGGTTTTAGAAATAATTAAAACAATCAGTTGTAAATGCCTTATTAATTATGAATCTCTGATAAGCACCTTCATGGTTTGTTTGTCTTTTGAAAGAGATAAGATGTAAAAAAAGGATGAGTAGAGCTTCTGTCAGATTTCATTATAGAAGCCTGGTATATTTTTAGTGTTTAAGTACAGGGCTCTATATTAAGAAATGCAGGCTGTTTCCTGTAAGTTACAAAGTCCATAGCAGTAATTGCCATTAGTAAAAAGTGCTCTCATGGAAATTCACTTAGAATGTCAACTCCATTTCTTGTACTGGTAAATTAAATTGTGTTTGACATGAGTATTTTATGACTTGTCTTCACCCAAAATAACTACAGAAGAAGCTCAGAGCATCATTTGGATCACTAAAGGATGTATATTTTTCCATTTTGTAAAATACTGGTTTCGTAGTTCCAGGATTTGGGGGGAAATCAGTTCTTACAAGGATGCAGACCATAGTGTTTGGAGTTAAAGTTGCCTGGTCTATTGACATGAGTCAGTCCAGGTGTTCAGAGATATATTGACAAGATCTCCCTGAGCCTTCTGTTTCTCCAGCTGAACAATCTCCATTCTCTCAGCGTCTCTGTGTGTGAGAGACGCTCAGGACCCTTAAGGACTGCTGTAGCATGCACAGGACTTGTTTCAGTGAATCCATCATAAATCCAGCTTTATTGTGCTGGGCAGGCCTGAACAGGACTTTGAATGCTGAGTGGAGAGTAAGGGCCATGTCCCTGGCCCTGCTGGCAATATGTCCCTCACTGCAGCACAGGACAGTGTTGGACTTCTTGCTGCAAGGCCTTTGAAAGGATGGCCCACTGGGACCTCCAGGTGCTTCCCAGCTGGACAGCTCTAGCCTGCACTGGTGCCTGGGGCTGTTCTCTCACAGGTGCAGGACTTTGCACTCCCTTTCTTGAACAGCTTGAGCTGCCCCTCAGCCCATTCCTCCCACCTGTCTAGGTCCCTCTGGAAGGCAGCTGAACCCTGTGCTGTATCAGCTTTTCCAAGTTGGGGAGTGTGCACTGTGTCCCAGTGTGCAGATGGTAAACAGTATTGATCTCAGTATTAACTCTGGCTTGCCTCCACCTGTACCTGTACTTGTACTACTGATTGCAATGCCCTGATTCCCAGCTGTTCCAACTGTTTTCAGTCCGCATCTCTGTGCCCTCACCTCCTGCTTGCTCCCCGAGCAGCAGTACAGGGTTGTGCTTATTGCCCAGCACAGGCTTGGGAGCTTTCCCAGCAAGGCAGCTTGTTTTTCCTTGCGTGCATGTGTCCAAGGACGTTCCTCTTATCTCAGCTGTGTGCATTGCCCTTGTGTTCCCATCAGCCAGGGCTTCTGCCTTACCAGCCCTACTCTCTGTCCCGTCATTTCTGGTGTAAAGCTCTCCCTGCCTGATTGGCCAGCCTCTCAATAGATGCTTTTGCCCCATATAGTCAGATAGATCCTGTCCCCCAAAGTGTTTATCTTTTACTCTGGTAGAAAAACAAACAAAACAGTATTTTGAACTTACTTGAACTCAGGGATTCAAACAGCATTGGGATGCGACTTTAGAAAAAAGGTTTTGTCTTACTTTTTCACTCCTTCCACCAAATTACTTGACTGCCTCATACACTGAAGGTCTGATGTAATGACATTTTCATATAATATGTCTTATCTGGAAAATGTTTGGATATCTGGTTGCATAGTTACATGTTTAGGACAGAGTTACCAGGGTACTGATGGTGGTAAAGGAGGCAGTCACTACACACACCCTAATACTTAATAGCGTGTTTTAATCATTTCCAAGTGATGACCATCTCATCTCCTACAGAGAACTGCTAGATCTAATTCTGAAATTGTCTGGTGGTGCAGTCACACTGCAAAGTCCATATAACTGAAAAATACAAACATGAGACATTTTTCATATATTTATCCTGTGCCTGATGCTGTTTCTGAACAAGTACAGTTCTTTAAGAAGAAATCTATAAAGCAGTGGGAAAATGCTGGAAAATTATTTTGTACCATAGCACAGCAGTGTTTGATCCCAATATTTCTGGTTAATGCTTTATTTTGTACCATACAGTGCTTAGTAAAAGTGCCAGAGATTAGTGCAGCCTTGTGTTTACTCCCTACATCTGTGGCTAATAAGTGTTCCAACTAATGCTTCCTTATTTACTTACATCAGTGATTAATATGTACTAGCTGATACCTTAGTTTTGAGAACAAGGACTGTGTACGACAGCAAAGAATGATAAAAGAAGTACATTAGGGCCTGATCACATATTTGAGATACTCTCAAGGAGAAAAGATTCATCAGAAGACCCAAACCATATCCAGATAAGTCCATGGAAATAATTAGCATAGATGCATGTATTCAGGAAATGTGATGAATATGGATTTGTTTCAGGATTATAGCCTGGTCTGTTAGTCTGTTACTGAGCATGCTTTGAGGAGAATTCCCCATGCATTCAGCTGGTAATAAATAATTGTTGGCTTTCTAACCTGGAAAATTGGTTGGAGAGTTTATTTCCTGGTTTTCAAATGTGCTCCTTACGTTATAAAGATCTGGTAACAACAATAATAAATACCACAGCTTGTCTGCTGATACTGTAGGCCCTGTGGTGATGCCAGTCCCTGTGGAATCCAAGTGCAATATAACTTGAAGAGTAAAAATCAGCTTTTGGAAATCAATGAGCAGAGAAAATTGTCATACACGTTTTATCACATTTTTAAGGTTTGGCAAATTGCTAGGTCTTGCGAATGATTCTAGAAAAAATTGAAGTAAGATACCTGCAAGTGGTGGTATCTTCATCCACTGTAGGGTTAGACCTGTCCAAAATGAATTTTTGGCTGTTGGGTACAAGATGAAATTATTTAAAAGAGAAATTGAAATTTTTGGCAGTAGTGGTACAGGCCATTGTTTCATAGTATCTGTAACTTGAAATATGTGAAGTACTTCCATTAGGCAGTGTCGCTGTAGATAAAATGCAAAGGGCTTTTTCTTCCTGAGATTATGCTCAGCAGGTTTTAAAGTGTGACAGACAGGAGCATTCTCAAGGATTTGACTCACGAGATTTTCTTTTGTCATCAAATCAACTGTCGCAAAATTATTTTGTACAGTTTCTTAGTTTCGTTTGTTGCATTTTCCATTTTCTTACATATGTCTTACTTACACATGTATATATATTTTGTTTAATATGGAGTAATGGCAATTCCTAATGAATATGTAAGTGTCTGCTTTGGCAACTCAGGTTGACAAAGTATTAGGTAAATTTCTTTGTAATTGGTTTTCTTAGCAGAAATAGTCAAGGTCNAAACAGTATTGATCTCAGTATTAACTCTGGCTTGCCTCCACCTGTACCTGTACTTGTACTACTGATTGCAATGCCCTGATTCCCAGCTGTTCCAACTGTTTTCAGTCCGCATCTCTGTGCCCTCACCTCCTGCTTGCTCCCCGAGCAGCAGTACAGGGTTGTGCTTATTGCCCAGCACAGGCTTGGGAGCTTTCCCAGCAAGGCAGCTTGTTTTTCCTTGCGTGCATGTGTCCAAGGACGTTCCTCTTATCTCAGCTGTGTGCATTGCCCTTGTGTTCCCATCAGCCAGGGCTTCTGCCTTACCAGCCCTACTCTCTGTCCCGTCATTTCTGGTGTAAAGCTCTCCCTGCCTGATTGGCCAGCCTCTCAATAGATGCTTTTGCCCCATATAGTCAGATAGATCCTGTCCCCCAAAGTGTTTATCTTTTACTCTGGTAGAAAAACAAACAAAACAGTATTTTGAACTTACTTGAACTCAGGGATTCAAACAGCATTGGGATGCGACTTTAGAAAAAAGGTTTTGTCTTACTTTTTCACTCCTTCCACCAAATTACTTGACTGCCTCATACACTGAAGGTCTGATGTAATGACATTTTCATATAATATGTCTTATCTGGAAAATGTTTGGATATCTGGTTGCATAGTTACATGTTTAGGACAGAGTTACCAGGGTACTGATGGTGGTAAAGGAGGCAGTCACTACACACACCCTAATACTTAATAGCGTGTTTTAATCATTTCCAAGTGATGACCATCTCATCTCCTACAGAGAACTGCTAGATCTAATTCTGAAATTGTCTGGTGGTGCAGTCACACTGCAAAGTCCATATAACTGAAAAATACAAACATGAGACATTTTTCATATATTTATCCTGTGCCTGATGCTGTTTCTGAACAAGTACAGTTCTTTAAGAAGAAATCTATAAAGCAGTGGGAAAATGCTGGAAAATTATTTTGTACCATAGCACAGCAGTGTTTGATCCCAATATTTCTGGTTAATGCTTTATTTTGTACCATACAGTGCTTAGTAAAAGTGCCAGAGATTAGTGCAGCCTTGTGTTTACTCCCTACATCTGTGGCTAATAAGTGTTCCAACTAATGCTTCCTTATTTACTTACATCAGTGATTAATATGTACTAGCTGATACCTTAGTTTTGAGAACAAGGACTGTGTACGACAGCAAAGAATGATAAAAGAAGTACATTAGGGCCTGATCACATATTTGAGATACTCTCAAGGAGAAAAGATTCATCAGAAGACCCAAACCATATCCAGATAAGTCCATGGAAATAATTAGCATAGATGCATGTATTCAGGAAATGTGATGAATATGGATTTGTTTCAGGATTATAGCCTGGTCTGTTAGTCTGTTACTGAGCATGCTTTGAGGAGAATTCCCCATGCATTCAGCTGGTAATAAATAATTGTTGGCTTTCTAACCTGGAAAATTGGTTGGAGAGTTTATTTCCTGGTTTTCAAATGTGCTCCTTACGTTATAAAGATCTGGTAACAACAATAATAAATACCACAGCTTGTCTGCTGATACTGTAGGCCCTGTGGTGATGCCAGTCCCTGTGGAATCCAAGTGCAATATAACTTGAAGAGTAAAAATCAGCTTTTGGAAATCAATGAGCAGAGAAAATTGTCATACACGTTTTATCACATTTTTAAGGTTTGGCAAATTGCTAGGTCTTGCGAATGATTCTAGAAAAAATTGAAGTAAGATACCTGCAAGTGGTGGTATCTTCATCCACTGTAGGGTTAGACCTGTCCAAAATGAATTTTTGGCTGTTGGGTACAAGATGAAATTATTTAAAAGAGAAATTGAAATTTTTGGCAGTAGTGGTACAGGCCATTGTTTCATAGTATCTGTAACTTGAAATATGTGAAGTACTTCCATTAGGCAGTGTCGCTGTAGATAAAATGCAAAGGGCTTTTTCTTCCTGAGATTATGCTCAGCAGGTTTTAAAGTGTGACAGACAGGAGCATTCTCAAGGATTTGACTCACGAGATTTTCTTTTGTCATCAAATCAACTGTCGCAAAATTATTTTGTACAGTTTCTTAGTTTCGTTTGTTGCATTTTCCATTTTCTTACATATGTCTTACTTACACATGTATATATATTTTGTTTAATATGGAGTAATGGCAATTCCTAATGAATATGTAAGTGTCTGCTTTGGCAACTCAGGTTGACAAAGTATTAGGTAAATTTCTTTGTAATTGGTTTTCTTAGCAGAAATAGTCAAGGTCTACTATCCTAGCTAGAATTTATAATTTTCTACTAATAAATACATTGAAATTAGTAATGGATAATGATAGTTCTTCAAAAGCACTTAGAGAATTGTGGCAAATACGATGGAAGGAGCAGTTCCATGTCCCTGTAATCAACACATGTAGTGTCCCACAATTTTGCTGCAAGAGCAAACAAGTGAACTCTGCCAAACTGACTTTCATGGTCTGATGCCAAAATTCAGCAATGAAAGAGGTTACAAACCCAACTTAGGCCTCCTCAGAAGTCATGCCTCAAAACAGGTGGTACAGTTTAACCCAGGGGACCTGAGTGCCATTCTCTGGCAGCTGTGCCTCACACAGGGCTTACAGAGCCTACTGGTGTTCACTAGTGCTCTCGTTCTTTGCTGATGGGGTTGGTAGCTTCTGTATTTCTTTGCACAGGTCTGGTGTTCAGTGTCGAAAGGCACCATGAAGAAAGGACATACTTTCAGTGGTTATATTGCCTTTCTAACCATTAATCTGCAGTCTGTCAGATGAATATTAATTTATTTACAGTACTACTGTATAAAAATACATTATCCATGTGCATGGATACATACTATTTTCATATATAGTAAATAAATATGTTTAATCATGTATATATACAATACATATTTATAGAAATACTCAGCTTTCAACTAATAACCTGCTTTCTGCTGCCTGTGATGTTATTAACTCCTTTGTGCCAGTCTGCATGAAGAAGACAGCTCACTTCAAATGGCTTCAGTGGCTGAAGTGGTAGGGAGTCTTCACCAATTGGCATATTCTTGAGAGTGCTATGGGGGAATGGGAAGGCATCTCATTCATAAATAGCATGTAGCCAACAAATGTATATTAATAGGAGCAGAGAGTGTTAAAGGAGAGCAGAAACCTTTCTTGTCAGGGAATGAAATATCTCTGTGTCTATGCTTTGGATGCAGCAGAACTATTTAATAGATACACCCCATTTTCACCACCCTGCCCCAACCCCAGGAGTGTTCTTGGAAGAGGAGTATTATTCCTCCTCAGGTGACCCAGTGGGTCAGAGCCTGGCTAATGAAGCATTCAGATTTTCACCTCAGCATCTTCAGTACTGCTTTCTTAGTGGGATTCAAAAAGTCATTTAGTGACTGGAAAATTCTGTCTTGATTTATACTGGAGACTTAGATGTAGATTTTTGTCAAACTCAATGACAGTTTATTCAAGATTGAATGTGTTGTGAGACAGGAATTCAGCATTATACTGAATTTACCTCATGTACAGCAAGGCCTGATCTTGACTGGGTGCCTCACTCTTGTACTGGGAGCCAAAGTTTCTTCAGTCACTATTATGAGCATCAATAACAGTTTCATTTCATACACAATGACAGAGAGCATGAAAAATTAGAGATCAAATTTTAAAAAGTAGTAACACTGTGTGTCCTAAAATACTTGGAGATTTGCTTTGTGGCTTACTCTTTTTCTATAAGTGAAGATACAATGTCAAGGAATTTGTTACCTATAGTTGTTTCCAATTTTCTAATATTACCAGTTTGTGTAATATCTTGCATTTTTTACATACCTTATTCCTTTAGTTAAATAGTATTTACGCTTTTAAGTTTATCCCTAAGTTATCACTTCACATGCAGACTACTGGTTTCTGAAACTCTGCTCCATGTTAAGTGAGACTATTGTGTCTTAGATGAACAAAACAGAGTTATTTATGCCAGTGATATTGTATGAATTTAATCACTGAGAGTATCCAAAGATATTTCAGGGTGTGTACGTTAAAGAAAGATATTGCTAAAAGTCAGAGATAAATGTCCTTAAAGCAAGATGAGGCAGACTGTGCCATCCTAGGCTCTGCAGCTCAACATTGTAGACCCACATAGAAACTGCTTGCCATATACCATGTGTGGCTAAACAAATTAATTAAGGTTGTATTGTCTGTAAGGTAGTAGCCTCTCAGTCTGTGAAATGAAGCTTGGCAACAAAAACAATACTTAGAAAATTCTCTTACTTTCAAGTCCCAGACTTCAGTGATTTCCAGGGATTATTAATGTCTTTCTGAAAATCAGAAATGTTTTTAACACATTAAAAGGTTATGTTTGATACTTCACCTATTTCATAACTGCTCATTTAAATGCCTGTCAGTGGCAGGGAGACCAGTTTAATATTTATATAGATGTATAAAGATCTGTTTTCCTAAAAGAACTGAAACCTGTCTGTACCACCTTGCTGCATGAGTTAAATTTATTTTGACAAAATTTTAGATGGATCAGTATCAGTCTATATAAATTTATTTTCTGCCAAAGTGATAATTCCTGAACTGTTTGACATTTAGAAGGATTCTTATAGTACAAATACCTTTCTGTTCCAGCAGAAATCATTCATCTTTGCACAAGAAACTTAATTGAACAGTGCTGGCCATGTAAAAGTCCAGTAAAAGCAGGGATCATGTAGCTGAGCAGAGCAGACAGTTGTTTGCTCCAGTTCTGTTACATTTCTGATAGGGATGTGAGCACAGCTGGTGGAAAATGGTGCTGCTGTGTGTCACGGTGGATCCTTTGTCTTGCAGGGCTGTAATCCTCAGAGGAAATGCTTCTCTTGCATCTGACAGTTTTTTGAAGGTGCTTGGTCTCTGCTGTTCATTTTTGAAGCTTGGGGTTATGAAATGCAAAGTGCTGCTCAGTGACTTCCTGAGGACACAGTATTGATGCGCTCATACTCAATAAAGCTTTCAATGGTAAATTTTTCCTCATTTCTGTTTGTAATTTTATAAACTCTTGTATTACCAGAGAGCACCTCAAAGCAAGCATGAGGCAGGTTCCCATGATACAGAGAGGCAGAATGAAGGTCAAGGAACAGCAGAAGTCAGTGTGGCAACCAGCAGTACTGGTCAGGTAAATAGAGTATTTTGTTTGTTTTAATATAATTAAATATTTGAGACATATGATGCTTACACATTGGTATTTCACTTATTGTGTTTCCATGCCTACTTGTTAAAAAAAATGTATGTTTTTCTTCTTTCCATCTATATCTGGGAAATTTCCTGTATTTACTGTAAGAAAGTGTTTTAATAAAGGGAAGTATAAATAATCAGTAATGCTGGGAACATTTTTCTTTTGTTTAAATTATTAATGAGTTTAATGGTGTGAAAGAGCAAGAAAGACTACATAAAATGTGTTTCATTGTGGGTGAATTGTAATATAAGAAGTGTTAATAAATTATGGAAAATTGCTCAAATTTTTATTTCAGAAATTATCACTAAGATACTGGTGATTTTTAAAAAAAGAAGAGAAGTAAATGACAGGTTTATCATTAATGTTGCTTTAATAATGTATTATCTAGAGCTTTGAAATGAAGTATCAATGAGGTAATCTCCTAAAAGTTGGCTGAAGGGTAATTGAAATGCTTCTAAATAATCTTTCATTGCTGTTCCTCCTTTTATTACTGAAATACATTAGTGGAATATTTTGAGATATACATTAAATTCCTTACTTGTCTTTTAAAACCAATATTTATCAGTATTTATTACTTCTCTTTTTGGCTAAAATTACTTTTATTTATTTATCACGATTGTTTCCTTCATGATTTCCAACTGTAACTTAGACATTCCCACTAGTAATTGGGTTTTTAAAACTTCATGGTACAGATTTAATAGCTGAAGTCATACACAGGATATTTTTGTTACTCCAGGGAAGTAGAATTATTTAAATATTTTCAAAAGTGTCTTGTAGAGGATTTATCAGAAAGAATTGTGGTTTGGCTGGAATATTTCACTTGATTAAACATTAAGCGCAGCCCATAATTTTGCTTTTGAAATAAATTTGATCACCATTTGGAATTAAATTCTGTCATCCATATCTTATTGAGGTTGTGACTCTTAATTCTTATGACAGCTTTATTGTTTGGGAAGAAAATAGTTCACTGCTGCTTTGGGCATGAAAGCATAATGTATTTAAATAATTGATGCATTGTTGCTCTATTATCCATCTTCAGAGAATGAGTTAGGAGTTCTTCCTGGACAATACATTTTACAGAGAAGGAAGGAAGAAGATATTGTCATATCTTGGCAGACTTATGCAAATGGAAGATCCATTCATAATTCAGTTGAGACCTTAACGTTGACAATATGTGCAATTTTGACCTTTGCGTTGTACAAATGTATAAAACATGGATATTCCTTCCTCCTGGTGGGGAATAGAGCCAGGGCACTCTATCTGTGTTAAAACAGCCATCTGGGGATCATTTGTTTTCAGTGCAAGTCCAGACAGAGAAGTTTTAATGGATTGGGCATAACATTTATTTCTGATAAACCAGCTCAGTATACTTAGAGCAATCACTATTCAGTGGAGTGAAGGAAAAAAAAAGTTTTCACCAAATTATTTGGTTCTAATCAGTTTTGTAGTCAATATTAATTGGGTCCAGGATTTTTCACTATTCAAGTGTGTCCTTTTCAGCACCATCTTTCAGCTGTCTTTTCCATTGCACTCACTGTTCTGCTGAAGTAAAATTTTGTTTATAGGTTAATTTTGCAAGTTCTGTAAAGGATTTTGTTGAGATTGTCCATCTTGTTAAGAAAATACATCACAAAACATGGAAAATTACTCATCTGGCATGGTAAAGAGCAGGGTAAAACAATGAGTGAAAGACAGTGAAGGTGGAAACAAGATGAAGTAGACAGGAAAAGATTTTGAAGGAGGAGGTCCTACCCAGGAAAAGTCCACGTAACGTTTCCTTGTCATCTCCCATTTTCTTGGATGAATGGCTGCTCACCTGACATTAGTTCCTTGGCATTAGTCTTTACAAGCCAGTGAGAAATGTAGTTACACTTCGGCTGAGTATCCTGGTGTCCCCCAGGTAGCAGAGCCATATGATGGCTCTGAAGAAATTGGTTACCTGAACTGAGGTTGATACAGTTTGGGGGAAAAGACAGGAAAATTTTGCTACTTCCATCTACACCATGGTGAATTTTAATAGATAGTGCCCCAGACTTATGTCATTTTTACCTTCTCAGATGAAACAATCACACTGAGCTTAAAAAATGGATTATTTTGGTACATACATTATATTGAACCTGTAATCCTCTGAATGTAATTTGAGGAAATATGAAGGGATTGCATGGTGTAAAAATCTGGGAATTCATTCCCATATTCCTAGCGCTGTACTTAATATTCAAGTGAATAATGAAAAAATGTAGTGTGATTATCTTCCTATACGTTTAGATTTTGATTTTTTTCCCTGTAATCAACAGAGAAAATAAGGGTTTGTTTACATAGGAAATATAAATTTATATAAATGGATAGAAAATATAGATGGAATAAATGCTAATATAAGTAATTCCAGTTACACTCTTGTAGCATAAAATATTTCTTCTGGAACTTGTATCACATTTTCTAGATTCAAATGCTAGAGTTAAATGAGTATAATAATGTTAATGTGTTTAAATATTCCAGTATAACTAGATTCTTTTCTGTCTATACAAGCAGTGCATTAAGTTATTCCTACCTTGTATTTACAGTCTCTTTCAGTGTCACGTTTAAGATATTGACTTGTATGAACTGCAGAATTTCTCTCTCTTTATGAGCCCATAGGAGAAAAAGAAATTATTTCAAAGTGTCTTCCATGGAGTTTTTTCAGTGTGTTACCTATTTTTACTGAAAAAAAAAATATTCATTGATCCAGATAGTTTTAAAATGTTTTGAAGATTAGGCTAATAATTCCATTGACAGATTTTAGCTTTTTTAGAGGATCAAAGAGAAACTGTTGACTACTGCAGGAAAATAATTATTGATACTAAAAGTTGTTCTCTAAATAAATACACGTTTTAATTTCCCAAAGCAAATGGGGAGGGAGTGATAGTAAGGAAGACTTCAGATAGAAAGAAAACAACAGCAAATAAAAAAGTAAAGAATAATAGTGGAAAAAAGTGGCAGAAAAAGGAAAAATATAAATACATGAAATTAATTAAGAGGACAAAGATGCTAATAATTGAGTCTTGCTAATACAGGTAGGAGCATACCTAGATTCTAGGGAGCCTACATCAAGTAGTGTCAGCATTATTTTATAGTTTTTACTGAAAAAGTACACAACCATTTATAGTTTGCTTTTGAAATTGACAAATTCAAGTAGAGTTATTCATTGCTCAGATCAATCTCTTGTTGCTGGTGGGTTCTTGGATACCTATTCCAGTGCACTACAAAATCTGACATAAAAGTGGAGGCTGTATTTTATTATTCATTTTGTTCCAAATTCCACTTCTTCTTGGTGAAAATAGGAATTATAAATCCATTCATTGAAAATACAGTTCTATTGAGACTGAATCTCAGGAAAAGAGGTTAATAAAACCAGGTTTAACAGTTACCTCTAAGTTGTGTCAGGGCAGAGACGACCTAACAGAGCAGTTTGGCAGTTCATTGCTGTTGGCACAACTGCATCATCCAGTGCTGAAACTGTTGTAGCCAATGTTGTTCTTTCCCTCAGACTCTGTTTTATATGACTTGTTGTTTAAATCTATAGGGTTCTTCTGCTCGAGTGGACCACGAGACAGCCAGTGTTATGAGCTCTAGTAGTAACTATTCTGTTCCTCGCAGACTGACAAGTCATCTGGGTACCAAGGTAACCGAAGATTACAAACCACAGGTCGCTAATGCTACATTTTTACTAATACAATAACCTCATTGTTTCTGCCAATAGCACTAATACTATCTGAACAGTCTTGTCCACACATTGTAATTTTTATTAAGTTAAAATTTTAGTATATTTTTTCAACTTGGAAAATATATGCACAGAAATATTTTTTAACTTGTTTATGATGAATTATGAGTTGCTACAGTAAGGAACAAGGAATTCCTAGAAATTACTGGAATATCTAAAAACCTTGTGATGTTATGTTATAATCAGTGATGAAAATTAACCTATTTAGGAGCACTTTTTCAAATACTTTCACAGAATCCAAATCCACAAAACAGACACAGTTGCCAAGAAATTAAACAGACAAAAAAAATTTATGTAAGCCCTTCACAGCATCTGCAAATACAAGACTGCATTCAAAAATATGTATGCAGCATGAAAAGAGAGGGAAGAAAAGGTCAAATTCATGAGCCACTAGATCTCATACTGCCTCTGGAATCAGCAGCAATATGGATACTGTGGGTCCTGTGCTGAGCACAGTCCTCTGGGAAGCTAGACCTATTAATTTTGCATAGTGTTGATTTTGGGCCTTAAAACAGTGTTACAAAGTGTTGTCATTTCAGTCCCACGCTATATGCACATCCTAAATGAAGGTGACATCAGCTGTCTACAGTTTTCACTGCAAACTGTAGAACTCCACAATGTTAAATAGTGGGAAAGCCCTGAAGACAGGAACAGGAGTGAGTGTGGAAGGATATGGGCAAAGATACGGGTTGAACTGAGTGTGCTCTGGGGTAGGAAATTACTAATATTTATGGCCAAAAAGGCAAAATGGTAGAGATTCTAAATGGAAGAATGCATTTACAGGTGCAAAGAGAGATGAGTCTGTGGGCAGTGTNACTACTTAAACTTCTGTGACTTTTAAGTTCTCATATAAAGCAGCTAATTTGTTTCAAGGGCTATAACCAAACCCACAGATGTTTTGGGCACCATTCCAGGGTCTCAGAGCCCCCTGACCAGGGTCTCAGCAACTCTGGACTCCCAAAAGGATGTCTTAGACTCCGACAGTGTGTAAACAAGAGAAACACAAGAGAAATATGTTTTTTGTTTGTTTCCCAGAAGCTGCAACTTGGACACCTGATTTGATGGCTGCTTCACCTTTATTCTCTGGCAAACACTTTACCTTCCAAATCCAAGTAACACTGGATTATAGCTGCCAGTTGAAACATCTGCAAAGAGATACATACACATAAAGCAAGAATCAGAGGGTTTTGTTTAAATGGTACATTTCAGGTTTCCCAGACCAGGAAGACAGGATCTCCAAAATATGATGCTAGACTGTCATAGAAGAGGCTCATATTTCAACGGATTTTGCCATGTGACCATACAGACTCTTAAGATTTGTATTGCCTCAGTAGTCCTGTAGTGTTTAGAGAAGTCTGTGTTACCAGACTCACTGTTTAGTCTGCCTGCTGCATTTCTTAAAAAACTCTGTGTGTGCATTAATGTTCAAGCACATTGGAATTGTCACTGAAGACACCAAATAAAATCATTCATTGATAGAGTAACCAGTGCAAATATCTAATTATTAGTACAAAAATTCGTCTAATTGTCCAAAGTCTCATTTCTTCCTTAATTATTATATTCTAGGGAAACACACACTGCTACTTTATAATTCCGTTTGATAGTTCTTTTATGTTGTGCTTTGACTTTGAATGTTCTGGTTTATCTTGGCTTTAGGAGTTTGGAGTTTTTAGATAGTATCTAAGATCATCCTCTACATCCTGTTATTCTGCTAAAAGTTGACTTGAAGAATCAAATGCATTTCCTGATTGAAAGCTGTTACTGAAGAGCGAGAGTACAAACCAAGTAGTGCCTTGACCATTATATTACACAAAGGCGAAGGGAATCACTCAAAAATCATTATTTTTAATTTTTAAAATGCGGTTACTCCAAGTTAAACGGGTAATGCTGGATTTTCATGGCGTGAGTTAATTTGACAAACGCTCAGTATTATATACATACTAAATAAGCATTTGTTTGCTTTTCTGTTTTATCCCTGTAAACTTGAAAAAGTATTAATTTAACTCTTTAGTTTTGCATTTGCTCTAAATAATCTGGTCCATATAAAAGTCAGTCATCTAAACAAAGAATTATTAGTTAATTTGAGATATTTTAAAGGAAAATATTAAAATACATGGATGTCAGGTTTTTTTCAGCATTATGTAGACTATAAATAAAGTGTAATTAATTCACACAGAACATAGTTTTTTAAAGACAGATTTAATTTTGAAGGTATTTTGGTTTCCCAAAATGAAACATTTTCATTGTACATTTGTTTAATCTTTTTTGTATGGTGAAAATCTGGAAGTCTTTGCTACTGGTTTTGTAGATTAATACAGATACACACAGCTACTCCCCACTTCTGGACATTTAACCACTAAGTGGAATTTATTAAGATTATGAATGTTTAAGTAGTAACAGTATTTAATTACTTTTAAATAGCACAGATTTTTTCAACATGAAATAAGGGGGGGTTTTTTGCTCATATGTACTGTTCAAATTTCGTTTCAATGTGATGCGTGTTTTTAAAACGTAACTGTATTTTTAAAATCATTTGACCTGCAGGTGGAAATGGTGTATTCATTGTTATCAATGCTTGGTACTCATGATAAAGATGACATGTCAAGAACATTGCTAGCAATGTCTAGCTCCCAGGACAGCTGCATAGCCATGCGTCAGTCTGGATGTCTTCCTCTCCTCATCCAGCTTTTACATGGCAACGATAAGGACTCTGTGTTGTTAGGAAACTCCCGTGGTAGTAAAGAGGCCCGTGCCAGAGCCAGCGCAGCACTGCACAACATCATTCACTCCCAGCCTGATGATAAGCGAGGCAGACGGGAAATCCGTGTGCTCCATCTCTTGGAGCAGATCCGTGCTTACTGTGAAACGTGTTGGGAATGGCAGGAGGCACATGAACAAGGCATGGACCAAGACAAAAACCCAAGTAGGTTCTGCAAGCTATATAAAAATGTTTTAAAGATATATTGAAAAGAGTGAATTTAGAGAATGTTCAACATTAATCTGACTTCTTGTTGAATGTATGCAAGTTTTCTTATATAAAGATGTGTGTGTATGTGTGTGAAGTCCTTAAGTTCAGCTATTGTTAGGAAATAGTACGTGTCATAGATATGATACCCTACTTACAGGCTTTTTATTTAAGTCTTTGACTTGATGTGCTTTCCAGATAGAAATTCTAGTGGTTTATGTTTGTAATCTGTAAAGTAATAGGGAACGTGTACTCATTCTGTTTTACATTTTTATGGATAAACAATCCCAAATTGCTTTCCAGGTGCAGATGTTTAGGAGATAACACATTCCGTTTGGGAGAGGGGCAGAGAGCACAAATTAAATAATCTCCATCTATCAAAATGAACCGCTCTTTATAATGTTGTATTTGAGAAATGTAAATTCATAGGATTTTTGTCAGGGAACAGAGAAAAACAGATTTAACCTTAGAGTTAGTTTAGTTGCTTCTCTGAATTGAGGGCATCCCGTAAGTGCAGCCTCTAGGTGTCTGTGGGCAGCTGTGTGACTGAAATCAGGGCTGCCTTGTGCCTGGTGCAGTTCAGGAGGAGTGGGCTCTGCACAAGCTGTATCTGTACCATTTCTGCATTATCTAGAACCTAGCTCACAAAAGTATGAACTTAAAAACTTCTAGGTTATCAAGCAAAGTGTTTAATTAACCATTCATAGGGATATAGCACCCAAAGAAACTGAATATTATTTAATGTCACCAGAATATTTGACCATATTGATTTGTTTCACAAAGGTTAATTAATTTCTGAGAGTACTAAGGTAATATTTTTGCACTGCAAGTTGTGTTTCTAATTCAGCACACACATTCAGGATTCTCCATAATGTCTCCATGTTTTCAAGCATCAAATATATTTACATCAAATATATTTGCACACTTTCATTAGTAACTGTCTTAACTAATTGTGTGTTCATGTATTACTGGGAAGATACAAACCTGACCAAAACTGCAGCTGATTTATTTTTAAGATTACATTTGCTCTGGAAAACTTAGAATCTAGACAAAAATCACCTGGGAGATACTAATTGTTACCTGTTTCTGGATCAGTGCCTGCTCCAGTGGATCATCAGATTTGTCCTGCAGTGTGTGTTTTGATGAAACTTTCATTTGATGAAGAACACAGACATGCAATGAATGAGCTTGGTAAGATCAGCTTTGAGCAGCTTGCTAGAAACCGTGGCACTCCTTGTGCATGTCACTGTGTATATGGCTTTCTTTTACTATCAGTTTAAGCTATTAATAACAATTAATTTATGTCAGTTGTTGCCCCCTAAGTGCTGAAAGCTGTTGAAATTAACCACACCATTTCCTAGTAGATAAATTATTATGTCAGTTACTGTTGATTCTGGCATGAATTGTGAATTTTGGAAGAGTAGTATTATTGTGGAAATATTTATAATTTTACAAGTATTGGACTTAAAATGGAGACTACTTCCCAGAATGGTTGGTGTTTTAGTGGGGTTTTTTCATCCTGCAATTGTTCTTGTTTGACAGGATGAATTTTTTTAGTCAATGCTCAGTAAATTCCATGCATGCAATTTTAGCAATTCATATGTCTTCCTGAGCATTGTGGTTTTCAGATGTTTGAGGTTTGTTCTGCACATAAAAATGCAATTTTTTCCCTGCTATATATGTCCCGTACTTACAATATTAGAGTACAGATAATTTTTTTTTCCTACTTGAATCTTTTTAAAGGAGGTTTGCAGGCCATTGCTGAACTGCTGCAAGTGGATTGTGAAATGTATGGACTCACAAATGATCACTATAGTGTTACTCTAAGGAGGTATGCTGGCATGGCTCTGACAAACCTGACTTTTGGAGATGTGGCAAACAAGGTGAGAGCAGAACTTGCAGAAATTTTAGTTCATAGTGGTTTCAATTACAGCTCTCAGCAGAGGTGATTAATATCCTGTCCAGGATAGGATATTGAGTTTAAACTCAAGGCAGGAATTCCACATACCTCTCACATCACATCCTGTTGCTGACACCACCACAAACAGAATGTTGCATCATGCAGTTATGGTATTGGCTCTCAAATCATTTTTGTCACTGAAAGCAAGGATTTTATCTATTGGCCTGATTTTTTAATGAGAACTAAGTTTGTATGGCACACAGTGATTTTATAGTAACTGACTCTTTCTGAGAATGTTGAACTAAAATTCATAATTGGGTCGAGTTTTCTGAAGTTTTCAGTTATTTAACAATACTGTTACTGTCTAATGAAATTTTTCAAACCTCTTCAAGCTAGAACTTACTTTGAAATATCTGGAGCGTACCTGGATCAAACTGGGCACTACTTTAATTGTTTTAAGAGAAAATTGGTTCCCCTAATTTCTGACAAGGACGTTCCTTTCAAAGGCTAGAAACATAGATTTTTGCCTCAAATTTTGCCAGCCTGTGGATCTTAAAATAACTCTATACTGAAGACTTGCAGACTTCAGAGACCTCAGGATTTGTTCCCTCACTAGGCAGTAGGTAGCAATACGTTGCTGGCTCACAAGGTTTTATCTGATGCAAAGTAAAGAACTACTAGAACTGCTGTAAAAAGATACAAAATTTTAGCACAATTTTACCACTTACATATTGAAACTGATAACTATGCTGAAATTTGTAGTAGTTGTTAACCAAGTATTTATTGTTGACAACATATTTACTAAGTTTTTATAGAACTTAGATATGATTTGCTTAAAATACCAAAATAATTGTGCAGAAGTGGCCATCTAAACTGCTGTTTGATACTGCTCACTTTTTTTTCTCCTGATTCCTACCAGGCTACATTATGTTCCATGAAGGGCTGCATGAGAGCTCTTGTAGCCCAGCTGAAATCTGAAAGTGAAGACTTACAGCAGGTGATGCTCTTTTGAGATAAAATATTTCTTTTGTTGTTTTGTCAGCCTTAACTTTGATGCAAAATTTTTCTCATAATTGTTTCATTAATTAAGAAGTACATTCTTCTTGTAAAACATTCTTAGCTGTGGGATCACGTTCTGGGATTTTTTTTGTGGGTTAATCTTCAGAGTTGAGAGAGCAGAACTGTTAGTACTTCTGTAAAATTACTAAATATTAAATTATAATCAACTTTAATTAGTGCTTATTGCATACAAAGTAGAACAGCTCTTTAAAAGAAAACCCCTGTTTTCCTTGCAGTCTGAGTGAATCACCAGGTAAAAGAACAATTCTAAATAAAATTGACCTTATCTTTTAAAATGCTGTTAAGGAAATATTCTTTCCTTAACAGGAGGAACTCGCTAGTTACAATTGAGGAAAATACTAGAATTACAGTAGAGATTATTGGGTAAACTGTGATGTGGTATTAGGACATTAGGTATTGAGTTTTCATGAATAGAGAGTCACAGCCCCATGAGCCCTCTGACCTCTGGGATGGCACCTAAACACCACACACACACAGAGCAGGAAGTCATCCACTCAGGACAAGTTATAAATGGGATTTAGTAAGAATATGGGACTGAGTGTACTCAAAAGGCATGTCCACACAATTGTAGCAGCCAGTCAGCTGTTCAGATGTCACTGCGCCTTTCTGTCCCCTCTGCTCTCCTGCGCTGAAAGATCACCTCAATCCATCTGTTTTCCTGCCTCTGAAACCTCTGGATCCTACCATCCCACAATAAGTGTTCTACAGTTCCAGGATGCTCTTCCCCTGAATCCCACGAAGTGTCTCATATCGCCAGTCCAAAATGGGCAGAGAGCTACTCCTTTTGACTCCCCTGAGTGTCACAGCTGGGCCATGGGGTGGTGGGTCCCTTGGGAGAGTCCTGCAAAGAGCCTGGACAAGGCACAGTTCCCACCTGGCTTTGGGCTCCTGTGCTCCTCTCTGGCTGTGTTGAGGTGGGCTCTGAGAGGCTGCTGGCTCCTTGGGAGCAGCCAGGGCAGGGTGTTCCCAGGCCGTTCCATGTACTGCTGGCTCCCTATGCTTCACTGGGGGGCTGAGCAAGGTAGCGTTCACCACATAACCTGAAAAGTTTATGCACTTCTGTGACAATGAAAGCATCCATAACCAAAAGTTTTCTATCAAAATCATTAAATGAGGGATATGCCTGCTTACAGCTGCTCATGAATGGATGGAGTTTAATGTGTAATGACTGCCCACTACAGTGACAACCTATCTCAGTCTAACTGCTGCCAAGTACAAGGATATCTTCTGGAGATAACTATTCTGCTTGTAAAAGGCACAGTGTATTTTGAAAAGACTTCAAAGAGCTTTATAAACATCAAAATAATCATACCATCTGAGAGGCAAGGGATACTATTCTATTTTCTAAGTGGAAAAGTTGAGAAAAAGATTGTATAAATCTCTCCCCTGAGATGACATAACTCTAGAACAGACATAAGAGTAGAGAAAAAAATCTATCTACAAATATTCTACTGGTGTGAGAAGCAGAGCAGGGTAACTGATTTCAAATCTATTTTAAGTACCAACACACAAAAGCCAGTACCTTTGATCAAACTTGATGCTGAAATGTTAGACCAGTCTAGCAGACAATACAACAAAAAGCAGATATTAGCAAATTTTATTTCAGTAACTCAACATGACCACTGTTAATTAGTCATAGCATTTGATAAGTCCAGGAGAAAACCTGCTAAACCTGATAACCTGCTAAAAAAGTATCTGTCTTGAAATACGTTTTTTTTTTTCCACATTTTGCAGGTCATTGCAAGTGTGTTGAGGAACTTGTCCTGGCGTGCAGATGTAAACAGTAAAAAGACTCTAAGAGAAGTTGGAAGTGTGAAAGCATTGATGGAATGTGCTTTAGAAGTTAAGAAGGTATCTTCTATAAGTGATTAAGTTGAATTTTTGAGAGATGCATTTATTTTATACAAAACACTAATATTTTCCATTTTTGATAGCAGCAATTGGTCAAACAGTTGATGTGGGTCAGGTAATTTGCTTTGAAGAAGAGTTTGATTTAACATAGCAGCAGACCACAGCGGAACAATGGCACCTCAAAACTAGTATTGATCTGATTTTATTTATGAGGGTTTACCACTTTTGCTTTTCAGTTTCATGAGCTGTGCTGTTAATATAGTCTTTTTTTTATCATTTAATAAAAGCTCTTTCCAGTTAGTTAGTAGATATCTACCACTTCTTTGGTGTGTAGATGGGAGTATATTCCATCCCAGAGACTCCTGCCAACTGGTCTTCTAGCCCTTTCTGTCATTGTGGCAGCAAACAAGTATTGAGGCACATATTTCTGATACCTCTGGGGCAGGCAGTACCAAATCCATTGCTGAAGGAAGGAGCAAAGTGAGCAAAATGTGTGTGCACTGCTGCCTGCACCCACCCCAGAGAGCAGAATCGGAATGTACACGGCTCCTTGAAGCTAACTTAATGTATTGTTTCTGAGAGCTTCAAGTCAATAGCTGAAAACTTCTCCTGTCATGTTACTGTTTCCTAGGAATCCACCCTGAAAAGCGTTCTGAGTGCCTTATGGAATTTGTCAGCACACTGCACTGGAAACAAAGCTGACATATGTGCTGTTGATGGTGCTCTTGCATTCCTGGTCGGCACACTGACATACCGGAGCCAAACAAATACTTTAGCCATCATAGAAAGTGGAGGAGGAATACTAAGAAATGTTTCTAGCCTAATTGCTACTAATGAGGACCACAGGTAGGTATACACTTCTGACAGTTTTTAGCGGTTCCAAATGTATATTTAGTAGACAGTTCCTATGACCATGCCTAAATATGAATGCATGAAGTATAGTAATTAAAAACAGTTAATATATTGTACATTTGATAAAATGGGTATTTCACTTGCATAACAGGAGTATGCAGATTAAGAGCTGCTGCTTGTTAATGATGAACTGTACTAAAAGTTAACTTGTTCATATTTGTAATAGGATTTGGTTAGCATTCAGATAAAAGCTAGTGGAAATACGAGGTACTTGCACTGGAGAATTCTTAATTATCATTTGTAAGGGCAAAACTAGTTTCTAGAATAATAGGTTTCTGTTTTGCATTGTCTTATCCTTTTGAAATGCCACTTACAGATGTTTGTTTTCAATTGCTCAACACCAGGCAAATCTTGCGAGAGAACAGCTGCTTACAAACCTTGTTACAACATTTGAAGTCACACAGTTTGACAATAGTTAGTAACGCATGTGGGACCCTGTGGAATCTCTCTGCTCGAAATGCAAAGGATCAGGAGGCGCTGTGGGACATGGGAGCCGTGAGCATGCTGAAAAACCTCATTCATTCAAAACACAAAATGATAGCCATGGGTAGTGCTGCAGCTTTACGGAACCTCATGGCAAACAGGCCAGCAAAGTACAAGGATGCCAACATTATGTCTCCAGGATCAAGCCTCCCATCTCTCCATGTCAGAAAACAAAAGGCACTGGAAGCGGAATTAGATGCTCAGCATTTATCAGAGACTTTTGACAACATTGATAATTTAAGCCCAAAAGCATCTCACCGCAATAAGCAGAGACATAAACAAAATATATACAGTGAGTATGTCCTGGATGCCAGCTGCCACGACGATGGGGTATGCAGGTCAGAAAGCTTTAATGCTGGCAATATGACTGTGCTCTCACCATATGTAAATACTACAGTATTGCCTGGCTCCTCCTCTTCCAGTAGAGGAAACGCAGAAAATTCTCGATCTGAGAAAGACAGAAGTGTTGAAAGGGATCGAACAGTAGGTTTAAATACCTATCATCAAGCTGCAGAGAATACTGGGAATTCATCTAAGAGAATGGGAATGCAGATTTCTACTGCTGCAGCTCAGATTGCCAAAGTTATGGAAGAAGTAACAAGCATGCACATTCCACAGGAAGACAGAAGTTCTGGTTCTACTTCTGAAATACACTGTTTGACAGAAGACAGAAACGCCCAGAGGAGATCGGCCTCTGCCCATACTCACTCAAATACATATTTTGCAAAATCTGAGAACTCAAACAGGACATGTCCTGTGCCTTATACAAAAATGGAATATAAAAGAGCTTCAAATGATAGTTTAAATAGTGTCAGCAGCAGTGATGGCTATGGGAAAAGAGGCCAAATGAAACCTTCCATTGAGTCTTACTCTGAAGATGATGAAAGTAAATTTTGTAGTTATGGCCAATATCCAGCTGACTTGGCACACAAGATTCATAGTGCAAATCACATGGATGACAATGATGGAGAACTAGACACTCCTATTAATTACAGTCTTAAATACTCAGATGAGCAGTTAAATTCTGGAAGGCAAAGTCCCTCCCAGAATGAAAGATGGGCAAGGCCTAAGCATATAATAGATGATGAAATGAAACAAAATGAGCAAAGACAGTCAAGGAACCAAAATGCAGCCTACCCTGTGTACACTGAAAGTGGAGATGATAAACACATGAAATATCAGACACCTTTTGGACAGCAGGAGTGCGTTTCTTCCTTTAGATCAAGAGGCTCCAATGGCTCAGATCAGAACAGGGTAGGCCCAACTCTCGGAATGAATCAGAAAGTAAACCAGTCCTTGTGCCAGGTTGATGATTATGATGATGATGATAAGCCAACCAACTATAGTGAACGTTACTCTGAGGAGGAACAACATGAAGAGGAAGACAGACCAACTAATTACAGCATAAAGTACAACGAAGAGGAACATCATGTTGATCAGCCTATTGATTATAGTTTAAAATATTCAACAGAAGTTCCAGCACCTACTCAGAAGCCATCTTTTACTTTTCCAAAGACTTCTTCTGTGCAACTCAATAAAACTGACCATATTCCCCCAGGCAGTGGGAGCACATCAGCCCCCTCAGCTGGTTCAAAGAGGCAGAACCAGCTTCACCCAAGCTCTGCACAGAGTAGAAGTGGTCATGCAAAGAACACATCCTGTAAGACTCCCTCTATTAATCAGGAAACCATACAAACTTACTGCGTGGAAGATACCCCAATATGTTTTTCAAGGTGTAGCTCTTTGTCATCCTTGTCATCAGCTGAAGATGAAATAGGACGTGATCAATCTACACGTGGCACAGATGCCAATAACACACTGCAGATTGCAGAACTGAAGGAGAACAGTGGGAATCTACCTACAGAAGGTGCAGCGAGTGAAATCACATCAACAGCACAACACATCAGAACAAAATCCATTAGACTTCAGACTTCTAGCTTGTCTCCTTCTGATTCCTCTAGACACAAAGCTGTTGAATTTTCTTCAGGTGCCAAATCTCCCTCGAAGAGTGGTGCCCAAACTCCTAAAAGCCCACCAGAACATTATGTACAGGAAACACCACTCATGTTCAGCAGATGTACTTCTGTAAGTTCCCTGGATAGTTTTGAAAGCCGTTCAATTGCTAGTTCAGTTCAAAGTGAGCCTTGTAGTGGAATAGTAAGTGGTATTATAAGTCCCAGTGACCTTCCAGACAGCCCTGGACAAACAATGCCTCCAAGCAGAAGTAAAACACCACCGCCTGCTCAAGGAGTTCAAGTAAAAAGAGAAGTACCTAAAGGAAAAGCAACCACTACAGAGAAGAGAGAGTCTGGTCCTAGACAGGCAGCTGTAAATGCAGCTGTTCAAAGAGTTCAAGTACTGCCAGATGCTGATACACTATTACATTTTGCCACAGAAAGCACACCGGATGGGTTTTCTTGCTCTTCTAGCCTGAGTGCTCTGAGCCTTGATGAGCCATTTATACAGAAAGATGCGGAGTTAAGAATTATGCCTCCAGTTCATGAAAATGAGCATGGGAATGAAGCAGAACCTGAACAGTCAGATGATGCAAAGGATAACCAGGAGAAGAAAGCAGAGAAGCCAGCTGAAGCAGACAAAGATATTCTGGATGATTCTGATGATGACATTGAAATACTGGAAGCATGTATTATTTCTGCAATGCCAACAAAGTCTTCACGTAAAACCAAAAAGCCTTCTCAAACATCTGCTCCAAAAATACCTCCTCCTGTAGCCAGAAAGCCCAGCCAGTTGCCAGTTTACAAACTTTTGCCTACACAAAGCAGATTGCAGTCACAAAAGCATGTGACTTTTACACCAGGAGATGATATGCCACGAGTATATTGTGTTGAGGGTACACCAATAAATTTTTCAACAGCTACATCTCTGAGTGACTTGACAATAGAATCCCCCCCAAGTGAGTTGGCCAATGCAGACAATGTGGGTGTGGGAGCAGAGTCAGGGGAGTTTGAAAAGCGGGACACCATTCCTACAGAAGGCAGAAGCACTGACGATTCTCAGAGAGCAAAAAGCTCAGCTGTGACTCCCCTTGGCCTGGATGATGACAAAACAGAAGAGGGTGATATTTTGGCTGAGTGTATTAACTCAGCTATGCCAAAAGGAAAAAGTCACAAACCTTTCAGAGTGAAGAAGATAATGGACCAAATTCAACAAGCTTCTTCATCCCCAAGTAATAAAAACCAACCTGAAGGTGAGAAAAAGCCAACATCACCAGTAAAGCCTGTTTCCCAAAACAATGAATACAGAGCACGAATGCGAAAAAGCACAGAGCCTAAAAGCAATGCTAGTAATGAAAGAGGCTATCCAGAGAACAGAGATGCAAAGAAACAGAACCTTAAAAATAATTCAAGAGATTTTCCTGACAAATTGCCAAATAATGAAGAGCGTGTAAGAGGAAGCTTTGCATTTGATTCCCCTCATCATTACACACCTATTGAGGGAACTCCTTATTGTTTTTCACGGAATGATTCCCTGAGTTCTTTAGATTTTGATGATGATGATGTTGACCTTTCAAGGGAGAAGGCAGAATTAAGAAAAGGAAAAGAAGGAAAGGAAACTGAAAGTAAAGAGTGCTCTACTGCAGAACAGTCTTCAAATCAGCAGTCAAGTAACAGGACACAAGTTTGCCAAAAACACCCAGCAGGCAGAAGCCAGACAAAAACTTACTCTCAGTCAACTAAAGCTATTCCAGACAGAGGAGCAGCTACAGATGAGAAAATGCAGAATTTTGCTATTGAAAACACACCTGTTTGTTTTTCTCGCAATTCGTCTCTTAGCTCCCTTAGTGATATTGATCAAGAAAACAATAACAACAAAGAAGGGGAACCTGCAAAACATCCTGAAGCTCCTGAGTCACAGGTAGAATCCAACAGACCACAGACTTCTGGTTATGCACCTAAATCATTTCATGTTGAAGATACTCCTGTGTGCTTCTCTAGAAACAGCTCTCTGAGTTCTCTTAGCATTGACTCAGAAGATGATCTTCTGCAGGAATGCATTAGTTCTGCTATGCCTAAAAAGAAAAAGCCCTCAAGAATAAAGAGTGATGGTGAAAAAAATAATTCCAGAAGCACAGGTGGTATGCTAGCAGAAGATTTAACACTGGATTTGAGAGAGGTACAGAGGCCAGATTCAGAGCATGGTTTTTCACCTGATTCAGAGAACTTTGACTGGAAAGCTATACAAGAAGGTGCAAATTCTATCGTTAGTAGCTTGCATCAAGCTGCAGCTGCTGCATCACTGTCTAGACAAGCTTCATCAGACTCTGACTCTATCCTTTCATTAAAATCTGGTATTTCTCTAGGGTCACCATTTCATCTTACCCCAGACCAAGAAGAAAAGCCTTTCACTAGTAATAAAGGTCCAAGAATTATTAAGCCAGGAGAGAAGAGTACACTGGAGTCTAAAAAAGTAGAATCAGAAAGTAGGGGAATCAAAGGAGGGAAGAAAGTCTATAAAAGTATGATCACAGGAAAAGCACGCTCTAATTCAGAAATTTCAAGTTTGAAGCAACCACAACAGACAAGTGTGCCTTCGATTTCACGTGGTAGAACAATGATCCATATTCCAGGAGTTCGAAATAGTTCTTCAAGTACTAGTCCTGTTTCCAAAAAAGGACCCCCACTCAAAAACATGAACTCCAAGAGTCCCAGTGAAGGCCAAAGTTTGACTAGTTCTCCAAGAGGAGCCAAATCATCAGTGAAACCTGAGCCAGCTCCTGTGACTAGGCAGCCATCAGGGTTGAACCAGAGTGGATCAAGTAAAGGACCTTCTAGATCAGGATCTAGAGACTCCACTCCTTCTAGACCTCAACAGCAGCCATTAAGTAGGCCTCTGCAGTCTCCTGGGCGAAACTCCATTTCCCCAGGAAGAAATGGTATCAGTCCTCCCAACAAACTGTCACAGTTGCCAAGAACATCATCTCCTAGCACAGCTTCAACTAAATCCTCAAGTTCAGGTAGAATGTCATACACACCACCAAGCAGGCAGATGAGCCAGCAAAACCTTACAAAGCAAACTGCCTTACCTAAGAGTACCAGTAGCATTCCACGAAGTGAATCTGCTTCAAAGGGGTTAAACCAAACTCTCAGCACTGGTGGATCAAACAAAAAGACTGACCTATCCAGAATGTCATCCACAAAGTCTAGTGGAAGTGAATCTGACAGATCTGAGAGACCTGTTCTTGTTCGTCAGTCAACTTTTATTAAAGAGGCTCCAAGCCCAACTCTGAGACGGAAATTAGAAGAGTCAGCTTCATTTGAATCTCTGTCACCTTCCAGGCCAGATTCTCCCACAAGGTCCCAACTGCAGACCCCAGTTTTAAGTCCTTCTCTTCCTGATATGTCTTTATCCACTCATTCACCTGCCCAGAGTAGTGGTTGGCGAAAATTAGCCCCTAATCACAGCCCTACTGTAGAATATGATGGGAGACCAGCAAAGCGTCATGACATAGCTCGTTCCCATTCTGAGAGTCCATCTAGGCTGCTGATCAACAGATCAGGAACATGGAAGCGCGAGCACAGTAAGCATTCCTCATCGCTTCCTCGTGTAAGCACTTGGCGAAGAACTGGAAGTTCCTCCTCCATCCTGTCAGCTTCTTCAGAATCCAGTGAAAAGGCAAAAAGTGAAGATGAAAAACAGCATGGAGGTTCTCTCCCTGGACACAAGCAAAGTAAAGAAAGCCAAGCACCAGCAAAAGGTACTTGGAGAAAAATAAAAGAAAATGAAATTCCTCAAATAATGAATGATCCTCAGCATTCTTCTTCGGGTGCCACAAATGGCTCTGATTCCAAAACCCTCATCTATCAGATGGCTCCAGCTGTCTCTAAGACAGAGGATGTGTGGGTGAGGATAGAGGACTGCCCAATTAACAACCCTCGATCTGGAAGGTCCCCAACTGGAAATACTCCCCCTGTTATTGACAGTGTTTCAGAGAAAGGGGGTGTGAATGGTAAAGATCCTAAAGAGATTGAAGAAAAGCAAACCCCAGGGAATGGAGGTGTTCCTGTTCGTACAGTTGGCTTAGAAAACCGTCTGAACTCTTTCTTTCAGATAGACAGTCCAGACAAGAAAGGCACTGATACAAAGCCTCTACAGAATAATCCCGTTCCTGCACCAGAAATAAATGAAAGTACTGTAAGTGAGCGTACTCCATTCAGTTCCAGTAGCTCAAGCAAGCACAGCTCCCCCATTGGTGCTGTGGCAGCAAGGGTGACTCCTTTCAACTACAACCCGAGCCGCAGGAAGAGCAGCATGGATAATAGTTCTGCTCGACCCTCACAGATACCAACCCCGGTGAATAACAGCACCAAGAAACGTGACACCAAGTCTGAAAACACTGACTCCAGTGGAACACAAAGCCCTAAACGTCACTCTGGCTCTTACCTGGTAACTTCTGTTTAAGTGCAACAAAAAAACAAAACAAAAAAAATTAAACTGATATATTACATACAGCAGCTACTTAGAAACTTTGTTTCAAATGAAACAAAAAAAATGGGGATTGATTTTTTTTGTTTGTTTGTTTGTTTGTTTTTGTTTTTATTTGTTGTAAATAGCTTCGATTCTTGTTAGATGGTCCTTGTTCTGGAAGCCATATTTGATAGTATACTTTGTCTCCACTGGTGATATTTTGTAGGAATACCTGATTGACAGTTTGGAATAAAATTGCTAACGCAAGTGTATTTGTACAGTATGTTTAACATGTATTCCCATGTTTAACATGCATCCCATCCCACTATCCTTTACATATTGCTTGTCATTGAAATCATGGAATAGCACAGATAGAAATAACACAGTCATATTGATTTACCAGTAATTTCTAGATTACAGACCAACTAAACTACATCAGGGAAGAATTGGTATTATTTATGCAAAAAATGTACTCATGTTTAGTATTTGTGAGTTCATCTAACCCAATATTTAATCATGTGGCTGTGAAATTCACAGTAATATGGTTTCCGCTGAACAAGCTTTCCTAGCCTGCTTTTCTGCATGAATGGAAATGATGGTTCATTTTATGGAGTAATGATTAACATTTCTGTGGTCACATAATGTGCATAGATAGTTATGGTGTAACAATTTACACTTTCTTTGTGCTCTGAAAAAGAAAAAAAATCCAACAAAAAACAACTGTGTAACTGTAAAACTTTGAACAAAACTATTTTACCTGAGTTAGATTTTATCTTAAAGTAGGTAGAATTTTTTTGCTATGCTGTAACTTGTTGTATATTCTGGTATTTGAGGTGAGATGGCTGCTCTTTTATTAATGAGACGTGGGTGATGTCTCAACAGAGACTAAAATGAACATTTCAGAATAAATTATTACTATATGTAAGTTGTGTGTGTTACTTCTGCTTTACATAAAAAGACAGGATTTTATTTTGAGACGTCACCATATAATGTGGTTGTATGCACTTAACACTTAAGGCCTGATCTGGGATAATCCTGCACCTCCAATATCTGTTCTTCCTTATCAATGGCAAATGGCTGTTGTAGGATGCTTTTAACATTTGCAGGATCAGGCCCTAGGTCTTGTGTAATATATTTGTAATTGAGACAGTTTCACACATCTCAGGTGCATAATAACAAGGCTAAAGGCAGGGTATTTCCAGTAGCCACGCAGTATAATTATTCTCATGACTGCAAGCCTGAAACAATATTGTATCTATACAAAAAATATTTGTAAAACAAAGCATTTTTTGATTGGGGATATAATGTAGAATGTGAAATAGTGACTATGAGATGAAATTTTGCTTCTATTTGCTCTTTCTGTGTTTTTTTTTTTTTTAATTGTGAAGGGAAAAATATCCGAAGAATCCCATGGGCAGCAAGAAATTTGTTACTGTAGTAGAAAAAGGATTTTATGGAAAACATGACATTTACTGCCTTGAACCTTTTTGATGCAAATATAGATTGTGCTAGAACAATGCTGAAAAAGAACAGATTTGTGCTTTAAAAATACAAATATAGTGTGAATTTAGATGAGGATTACTTCAAAGTAGAAACATGAGAGAACAGAACATTAACCATTCTGTGCATGTTTAAACAAATCATGAAATTAAATGGTATATCAGTTTCATTGTATCTCAACCGGACTGTTCTAAAGGTAGCTTTCTAAACTGATATGTCAGAATGCCCTGATTTCAGGAAGCCCTGAAATAGAGCAATTTACCTTTATGGTAGCTTTAACACAGTTGGAGAGTGTCTCACTTCTGTGGCTTTTGTACGTCTGATACTGAAATTAATGAGTTGAATTTATTGTAAATCATGCACTGATTTAGGAACACAGTCAAGACACTATCAGCAGACAGAAGTCAATTTATATAAAAGCCAGTACCAAAAATACCTGTTTGGCAGAAGTGGTATCTTACTTGCTCTTTTGTTCTTTGCTTCCTGTCAGATCTACTTAGAGACATGCCATGTTCCTGTATCACCTTGTGAACCTGTTAAGCAGCACTCCTCATGTTAGCATTTGAAATATTTTGCATACAGTATCTTGATTAAATTTCTAGTATGAATAATATTAGTGTCCTTTTAAAGACGAGATAGAAACAGATTATGATGTGTTTAAAGTCAGGACTTCCTGCTGGAGTAGAATACAGAACTCCATCCTTGAGTTGTAAATGAAAGACCACTTTAGTTGTGTTTTGATTTTTTTTAATCATTATTTTTTGCTGGGCTTTTAACAACTAATACAAAAATATATGACATAATCCGGAATAGTTGTTTAACACCGGAATTACATATTTGTCCTGTCATTTATGAATTAAAGATAAACTCAGTCTCAGAAAATAAATTCTGGTTTCAGTTCTGTTACTGAGAAATGAATGGAATCACTTTTTTAATCAGAAGATAACGTGAAACTATAAATAATTGTATGCGTATCAAACACCAGAATGTCTTTGAAAATTATAGTGGCTTCTTGATACAGACTTGGGGATACTTCATGATCATTATAATTGGAAAGCTTCTCTTAGTATCCAGTTAAGTAAACCTATATTTGTAGCAAAGACAGACTAGAGAAACTTTCCAACTATAAGGGTAGTGATACACTAAAATATGCTTCCCATGGGAGTTGTTAAATTTCCATTATAGAAGTTTTAAGAAGAGGTTTATGAAACATCTCATAGGGATGGACTGTAGTATATTTCATATTGCCTGTGTGCAGAGATGGGTGATCTTTTGAAATCTCTTCCAGATCTACATTTCTCTGATTCTTCATCTAAAATACTTAGTATCCACTAAGAGCCTTTCAGAATATTTAAAGACATCCATGATGTTTGATTTATGATGGGGATATAAAGTTATATTCTATAAGCTTAACTAAAAAACAGATCCCAGAAATACAAAATCAAAGACATGGAAAATGGTTGCAATAAGTATATTTGGTCTTGGATTTTGTTAATGATGTCGGAGTCACGATAGTCAGATTTGATTCATGCTGCTAAAGATAACCTCTCATTCCTTGGTTTCATTTGTATGAAGTTGCCACAGCAGGTAAAAGGAGATTATTTAATGTCAAGGCAAAACAAAGAATAGCAAGGAGCTAAGGAAACCAAGACTCAATTTACTGTTCTTCTGGGATGCACTGCCTTTCTTTCTACCAATTTTGGTATAATTTTTTGTGACTTGTTCTCAGACCTTTATTTGTCCTTGAATTAGCTTACACTTAAACTTACATTTAAAAATCAGTTTATACTGAAAAAATAACTCATAAAACTAATTTCAGACTGTCTTCTAGCTTTGTCCTCTTGATGTGAAAAGCAAAGATCTGAGTTCCCCAAAATTTGTAATTAGTTCACTTTTTAAAATGTGCTTCCATTTTAGTTTCTTGCAGTGTGCCACAGATAAGGTTACTGCTCAATTTCTATGTAAGCTCCTCTGACTAAGTACTGCAATCTTTAAAGGGGAACTAATCTATTTCTGTTTTTCATGTGCAGTTATCTATCAAGAGTATTTTGCCCTGAAAGATGAAAGATAATGCTCACAGCTCTGTCAGATGTGACAGCTTTGTGACAGCCTTGGCACAGTTTCCTGATGAGATTGGAATATTGTTTCAAGCAGGATTTGGCTGTAGAGTACAAGTATAGTTTATGCTATAATTGTCAGTAAGCTGCAGTATTCTTCAACATAGACCTTTGATGGCTTTGGGAAGTTAGCTGCACTTTCTTTGGTAAAGGAGGAGGGATAGAAAAGGGACAGTTTCAAAGAGAGTCATGTTGTCCTAGGGCTGTACTTTTTTCCTCAGTAACTTACATAAGCTGCACCAGAGAGAGAAGAGCTTGTGCACAAATTAATGAGGCATTCTTTTGAAGTATACAGAAGACCACAAAACAGCAGAACCTCTTCCTGATAATCTGAAAACTGAATTATTTGATGTCAGCTTTGGAGTACTTCCATAGCTGTCTATCCCCTTAATAGGAGTTGATATTACCGAGAAGGATAGCTGTGTTAGCTTCGTCTTTCTTCTTAAGGATAATGATCCCTACTGTTTCTAGAACTGAAGAAATGGCATGCGCTATTCAAAGAAGTTTTGTTCTTCAGTCCATGCTCCTGGCTATGAATCGTGGCTCTTATGTGACCTCTCAGTGGACTTGCTCACTTCTTACCTGCTCTGCTACCCTGCTGGGGTAAGTAGGATTAGTGCTGCATTTGCTTAGTGCATAGTTGGACAAGTGCCACCTGAGTCAACAAAAAAGAAAATAAAACAGCTAGGGGTGATTGAAAGAGTTGGAATAGTTTCCTTTATAGGAGGTCATTGGATTGAGCCATTACAGGCAATTTTAAGCCTGTACGCCAAGGTTCAGACCTTCACCCATTTTGACACAGCAAAAGCAAATTTAAGTTGGATTTTTTTTTTTAACTTTTTTTTGCCTAATGGCCTCTAGTGCTTTGTATTTAAATATTTTATTTGCAGGTAAGTCCTTAATCCTGGAAATTCTGACAACTTCAGAAGTATTACATCAGTATGTGGATGTGGAAAAGATACATTTCTTTATCAAAAATACCCATCCAAAAAAGTCTACCATATATAAACTTCTGGGAGACAGTGTTTAGATTTACAATATTAAATTCAATGCAGTAAATCCTTCCAGTAAAAAGACTTATTGCAACTATTTCTTTCCTAGAAGAGGCTTGAAGAGGGACATAACATCTCCCTTTCTTAATGAGGTCAGTATTGTAGGGATGATCTGGAAAATGTTTGGGTGGACTCTTCTTACAAGCTCTTCTACAGTTACTAGATGCCTCCCAAATGTCTTTCCCATCTAGTTTTCATGAAAGAGTATGAACAACCATAAGAGCATCACTAAAAATCACACTTCAGACTTCCACCTAACATAACTTCCTACATTTATAGTAATGCCTTGCAAAGTTGGATCCACCTGTGTGACATCTTTGTTCTTGATGAGATGTGTGATTTGGATGAAGCTGTGAATCAGAAGTGAAGTGTCAGTTAATGTAAAGCATGACTTTCTCCACTTAATTAAAACTCTGATGACCTTCTTGATATCAAATTACCCAAGTGTATTCACTCTCTGGTTCCACTGCCATCTCCTTTGCACTTTGACATTTAACCAGAAGAGATGCCCATTTTTAATTTGATTTCAGATCACATGTAGAAATAAGATTCCTGCATCATAGTTTCCTATTTGTATCTGTAAATGTGTTTTTATAGAGAATGTTACTTAGCTAAGGTTGAGTTTTTAGTCAGAATGGTAAGTTACTTGCTTACGTGTTGTGTTTGGTTACATATTGGAAGTGCAAGGGAAGTTGGTGTGGTGCAGAAGAGCATTAAGAGTTCACAACATAATTAATGCAGTGTCAATTGACTTGTGATGCAAAAATGAATTTTCTGCTGTAAAAATTCAGTTTACCAGATGTGCTGTTTACTTACTCTGAGTTTGGGGAACGCCTACCTAGCAGTTTTGCAAATTACCTTTCTTCGGAAATTTCCACACAGTTACAGGCTTACGTATGAGCGATTTCTGCCACTTCAAGATTTAAAGAAATTATTAGAATTCTGCTGTTTGTGAAAACGTCCTTTACTTGAGTGGCTGTAGAATTGCAGTTAGGCTATTTTGGAGATGTAGAGGGAGATGGTTCACTCAGTAAAATGCACTTCTGTCCAGAGCTCAAGCCATACATACAAAGAGTATATCTAATGCCATCCTTTCTGGTGGGATCTAACATGAATAAAGCTTGTGCTGGTTCTCTGCAAGTTAATTTGTCATCCTGTGAGATCAGATGAATTTGCCCACCTGTAAATGTTGTTTCTCTTGAACAAACTCAGCCCACAATTATCTTTCCTTCAATTTTGTTGTTTGCTTCTGCCTGAGATGCATTACTGTTTATATCCTACTCTGTAATTAATTCTTCCTTCAATTATTCTAATGTATTTTTGTTTCACAGTATACTTATTCTGAATTTAGTCTTGCTATGCATAATTTATTTATTACTTGCAGTGTTACATAAAATTTCCTCCTGATTGCACCTTGTGAGAGTGGAATTGTTTTCTTGGCTACTACTGAAAGTTGGGTGTCTGTCCACTGTATTAGAAATATGATTTCATTTAAAAAGAAATTTGTTGTTAAGACACTTCAATAATTCAGTATATCAGAACAAATGCTCTAAAAAACCCCATGCATTTTCATTTTAGTGATACTCACATTTCAGATAAATAAGTGGAAAAAAGAAGCTTGCAAACCTGGTTCACCAGTAGTTCTCTGTTCTTTCCATGTTGCACCTTAGAAGGAACTGCACAAAATAAAATCTAGTTCTGACACAATGTAATTCCATTATCCCTCTGTTACAAAAGTTTCACAAGGCTTAGTTCATTGACGCTCATAAGCACAGCAGAGACTATTAATTACAAGTCTTTCTTTCCTGTAATGAATGCATTCTTTTGTTCCTGATAAGATTATTAAGGAGCTTAAGCTGACTAATTCCCAACACAGATACACATATATATTTATATTTATATTTACATACATATTTTACACTCCCCTATTCACTTTAGATTTTGACAAAAGTATTTAAACTAAAAGGGCATTGTTGCTGATTACTAAGGTCCCTTATTTTCTAATATTGGTACCATTTCTTGATATTAAGTTCTAATTTGAGGACTGATTAGCTGGTACCTGATTTTCAAGTTGTTCTAGAAAAAAATAATGCACTTAAGTCTTGGTTTATAAGCAAAAAATGAAATTGCCTTGCTAGAAATGTAAATGTTTTATTAAGCATAAAAAGTTTTAAAAGTATTATAACTATCACCTGCAATTTGAAGTCAGTAGGGATCATGAAAACAAGGCGACTTTGAGTGATGATTATATTAAATACAAATGAAGGTGGGTTAAGCCTAATTCTGCCCTTTTTTCTCTAACAATCCTCTGTACAAAAAGCACACTGGTAGCAGGGAAAGGCTTGTGCATCTTACCAGACTATTGCTAAGGTCTGGGATGGCACATATTCACAGTGGAAGTAACTGTGGAAGAACACAAAAACATGTAAAAATTAAGCCATAATACGAGTTATGAGAAACTCACAATTTTTATTAATTTTTTGTAGTAGTATTTTTTTATTCCTTTGGGTGATAAAAAGGAGTTGGCATCCTTTTTTCCTACTGTACTGAGCAGCTGAACAGCCATGATGGATTATTTTACACCTTCAAGTGTTTTAAGTAGCATTGTTTAACACAGTTGGCAACCACGCACTACCCAGCCACTCACTCCCCTCCAGTGGGATTGGGGGAGACAATCAGAAGAGCAAAAATGAGAAAATTTATAGATTCAGATAAAGACAGTTGAATAAACAGAAAAGGGAGGAAATTATGATGATGATAATAATAATAGAGAATATACAAAAACAAGTGACTCACAATACAGTTGCCTACCACTTGTTGACTGATTCCTAGGCAATCCCTAAGCATGAGCCTCCAGTCCACTTTCTCCACAGGTATATCCTCAGCATGATGCCATAAGGTCTGAAATATCCCTTTGGCTGGTTTACGTGTCCCCCCTCAACTTCTTGTGCCCCTCAGTTCTCTTCTTGGCAGGGCATGAGAAACTTACTTTAGCAACAAAAACATCAGTGCATTTTCAACATTCTCATACTAAATTCAAAACACAGTACTGTATTATTTATTGGAAAGAAAATTAGCTATCCCAGCCAAAACCAGAACATAAATGATTTGGACTTGTTAGAAGTGAAAATCTAGCTGAAGTGAAAGCTATGAATTCAGTGCAAATACTGTATTACCATGTCACACAAATGACTGATCGTTTCTTTTGATCTTGGAAGCTGGCTGTATACAGCTGTGAATTTACACAGCTGTCATCTGCTTTATAAGGCTAAAGCAGAAGGACAAAAAATGTGTGTGAAGCTGAGCCCTGTACTTAAGATACAGTCTTTGCAATCAGAAGGANGTTACATAAAATTTCCTCCTGATTGCACCTTGTGAGAGTGGAATTGTTTTCTTGGCTACTACTGAAAGTTGGGTGTCTGTCCACTGTATTAGAAATATGATTTCATTTAAAAAGAAATTTGTTGTTAAGACACTTCAATAATTCAGTATATCAGAACAAATGCTCTAAAAAACCCCATGCATTTTCATTTTAGTGATACTCACATTTCAGATAAATAAGTGGAAAAAAGAAGCTTGCAAACCTGGTTCACCAGTAGTTCTCTGTTCTTTCCATGTTGCACCTTAGAAGGAACTGCACAAAATAAAATCTAGTTCTGACACAATGTAATTCCATTATCCCTCTGTTACAAAAGTTTCACAAGGCTTAGTTCATTGACGCTCATAAGCACAGCAGAGACTATTAATTACAAGTCTTTCTTTCCTGTAATGAATGCATTCTTTTGTTCCTGATAAGATTATTAAGGAGCTTAAGCTGACTAATTCCCAACACAGATACACATATATATTTATATTTATATTTACATACATATTTTACACTCCCCTATTCACTTTAGATTTTGACAAAAGTATTTAAACTAAAAGGGCATTGTTGCTGATTACTAAGGTCCCTTATTTTCTAATATTGGTACCATTTCTTGATATTAAGTTCTAATTTGAGGACTGATTAGCTGGTACCTGATTTTCAAGTTGTTCTAGAAAAAAATAATGCACTTAAGTCTTGGTTTATAAGCAAAAAATGAAATTGCCTTGCTAGAAATGTAAATGTTTTATTAAGCATAAAAAGTTTTAAAAGTATTATAACTATCACCTGCAATTTGAAGTCAGTAGGGATCATGAAAACAAGGCGACTTTGAGTGATGATTATATTAAATACAAATGAAGGTGGGTTAAGCCTAATTCTGCCCTTTTTTCTCTAACAATCCTCTGTACAAAAAGCACACTGGTAGCAGGGAAAGGCTTGTGCATCTTACCAGACTATTGCTAAGGTCTGGGATGGCACATATTCACAGTGGAAGTAACTGTGGAAGAACACAAAAACATGTAAAAATTAAGCCATAATACGAGTTATGAGAAACTCACAATTTTTATTAATTTTTTGTAGTAGTATTTTTTTATTCCTTTGGGTGATAAAAAGGAGTTGGCATCCTTTTTTCCTACTGTACTGAGCAGCTGAACAGCCATGATGGATTATTTTACACCTTCAAGTGTTTTAAGTAGCATTGTTTAACACAGTTGGCAACCACGCACTACCCAGCCACTCACTCCCCTCCAGTGGGATTGGGGGAGACAATCAGAAGAGCAAAAATGAGAAAATTTATAGATTCAGATAAAGACAGTTGAATAAACAGAAAAGGGAGGAAATTATGATGATGATAATAATAATAGAGAATATACAAAAACAAGTGACTCACAATACAGTTGCCTACCACTTGTTGACTGATTCCTAGGCAATCCCTAAGCATGAGCCTCCAGTCCACTTTCTCCACAGGTATATCCTCAGCATGATGCCATAAGGTCTGAAATATCCCTTTGGCTGGTTTACGTGTCCCCCCTCAACTTCTTGTGCCCCTCAGTTCTCTTCTTGGCAGGGCATGAGAAACTTACTTTAGCAACAAAAACATCAGTGCATTTTCAACATTCTCATACTAAATTCAAAACACAGTACTGTATTATTTATTGGAAAGAAAATTAGCTATCCCAGCCAAAACCAGAACATAAATGATTTGGACTTGTTAGAAGTGAAAATCTAGCTGAAGTGAAAGCTATGAATTCAGTGCAAATACTGTATTACCATGTCACACAAATGACTGATCGTTTCTTTTGATCTTGGAAGCTGGCTGTATACAGCTGTGAATTTACACAGCTGTCATCTGCTTTATAAGGCTAAAGCAGAAGGACAAAAAATGTGTGTGAAGCTGAGCCCTGTACTTAAGATACAGTCTTTGCAATCAGAAGGAATAAGAGATGGGTAGAAATCCATGGTTTTCAACTTTCACAGTTCAATTGTGGCCAGCCATCAGGGATTTGGATAGTATCTTGGCAATGTGGTGCCCAGCATTCTCAGGATCTCAAGTGAAACACTGTATATATTGTTTGCTGTACTTCCTACATTAATTTATGCAAGTCAAGGCTTGGGTCTAGGTGAAAAAATCCAAAAGACACTTAGCTCCAAACACTGTACAAGTCAGGCTGGTTGTTTAAAGGCCACTTGTCAGCTGTTCTTGCAGTGGTGGTGCAGTACTTACACAGATTGAAACAGTTAAGCCTCAAGTGGCTTTAGAACATCCCACGTTCCTTAAATAAGCTATTGATGTTGTTCATAATCCTCTGCCATTGTGATGAACAGAAGTGGTGCTTCTGCTGAGTCATAAAGAATGCTGTGTTTTCTGTATAGGCATGAGGTAGTGCCTCTTCTGAAAACACTCATGTAGCAGACAGGATTCTGGATCACTAAAACCAAAAGGTGGTCTGTGGATTTAAAATCACAGAATGGCTTGAATAGGAACGGGACATTAGAAATCATCCAGTTCTGGGTTGAAACTGCCATGGGTAGGGACACCGCTTGCTTTGGGGAAATGGTGCATAGTCTTGTAAAAGTGGCAATTTGTGTGGTTAATTCTGCATATTGAAGTTTCATGGTAAGTAAATACCAGCAAAATGAAACTAAATGAAAGACAGCATCATTTTCTCTATGCTGCTGAAAATTTACTGTTGGATGGACCTACCTGTTACTTCCAACTTGAGTTCATGAAGCATTTTTCACAATGAAAGTTTTGTGGTTTTTTTCCCAGGCCTTATATTTTACTTTAAAGTATCCTTCTGGAATTTATTTTATAAAAGTTGTGAAGAAAAATCTTCCCATGTTGCTCCCTTCCATTCAGTGATCATTGAAAAACTCAAGATTTTTCTCTACATCCCTGTTCTGCATCTTATCTACAGTCCACTACAGAGCTGTTCCACCAGTCCAGCTGAAAATCTGCCCTCTCCTGAATAACTTCACTAGTCCTATTATTATGTAGGTATTTTTAGCATGTTTAGACTATGGAGTGTAGCCTCCAGTGAGAAGAAACTGAACAGGGATGCACAGTCTGAATAAGAAGGTGTATGTGACACTTCCAGTAAAACAATGTCACATACAAACTGTGCCACCTCAAATCTTCTCCATTTTTTTGGGCTCTCACTTCCAGTTATAGCATTTCCATTTACCCCAGAATTGCTGCAATCTATCACAACCACTTTGAATTGCTATTTCATATTTTTACAGGGCTCTTGTTGCTGGGTTGGTTGTTTGAGAATGGGTTTTCTTCAAGGTTTGAGGAGATTTTTGATTGGATTCTGTCGGGGATTTTTTTTTTCTCCAAACACCATTGACAGTAAAAAAAGAGCCACAATCAGGACATTTGACTTGCTAGTGACAGTGTATACAGAGACAGAATTCACTGCTTTAGGTTTTTATAGTGTAATCCTCATTTTCTGCCCCTTCCCTTCCACTGCAGCGGCCACAGATGGAATAACATCAGCAAGTTATACACAGCTTTTCAAGACCGGTATCCCTGCTACTACTCACCAAAGGCATTATCTGCAGTCTTGATGTTTTCCTGCAGATGTGTACAAGCCCTGTCCTCACCAACAATTGTACCTTCTCTTCATACTGCTTTAAATTGCTTAAAAACTGTCAGGTGATGAGTGCTTCATTCCGAGTCCAGGGCCAGCAGATACTCAGGAAATGCATGCAGCTACAGCATGCCTGAGCTGAAATGCTTCATGACCTACTTTTGTCTCTGAATTCCTCAGGCTGGAAATATGCAGAATTCAATTTTGGAATGTATTTCTTATGACACTAGAACAAATGCAATGATTGGATGCCATATACTCAATGAAGTCATTCTGCAGTGGTAATGGGGATTAAACTGACATGTCACTACTCACTGCTTCATTTTAGGCATCCTGGTTTCAAGATATTGTGAATTCTAGCACCTATAAAGGAGATTGGTAAGTAGTAAGAAGATCTGCAGAAAAAAATCTATGGTTCCCCTGTGTGGTCAATTATGTTCACCATATCATCCAATCTGTAATTTCACAAACTCTATTTCTGACAATTTAAAAAATATTTTTCCATCTGAAAAACATGAAAAATAATTTTTATCTTTGTACCCTTTGTATTTCACAAATGCTGATACAGGCTATGTATCTTTTCCAACACTAAATTTAAATATTGTTTTACAAGATAAGCCATTAATATGTTGGTATTTAAAAGCTACATTAATTTGAAGAAAAAAGAAACCATGCAACTGTCAAATTAAACAACATTAAAATACACAAAACCTTTCTCAGTGCCCTGAATTAAGTGAACTGACTGAGGGCAATCTTAATATGCAATGATGGTACTCACAAACTGCAGCTGTGTTCACTGCCTTTAACATACTCTCAGAGCACTGTTTCTCAAGGTGATGCACCAGAAATTGCTTTACAGTCTGAGTAAAGCAGTTACTAAAACCACTACAGAAATCTAAGGGAATAGTATGAAGTAAATTTTAGTATTTTTTCATTAAGTTCTAGCCTATTTTTCAATTTTAAAAAATTAAGCTGTGGCAATGGCAAATAAATACTTCTTAGCTTTACTTCCTAAAAGATTAAATGTCACTGTCTGTTGATTCAAACCCTGCTACAGCACTGTCCTGCAGAGAGAGATTTATGTTTATACCCTTTTGGTGGGCTCAGACCTGTGCCCCAGAAGAAAAGGACAATGCATATTATTCAAACCCAAATGGCAGTAAGCATGGTTTGTAACAAGGTCTAGGATGACCAAGTTTCATGCAATGGTCGGATCACGAATGGGCCCTGCACACCTCATGCCTGCACAGAGACAATGAATATATTGCACCCTGGTCTGTCCACAATTCACCCTGTGCACACACTGTGCACCCCTCTCCTTCCCAACAGCCCACATCTGTCTTGCTAAAAGCAGGTGACAGAAGAAGCTTCTGCCCTTGTTAGCTGATGCATAGATTTAAGCAATGAAAACCTGGACAAAACAGGACAACTCGCAGGGTAATGGCAGCTCTTGACACTTCTTAGGTGCTAGAGTCAATAGAAAAGACAAGTGTGTGCAAGTAATTGAGATTTAAAATAAAAACACTGTGCAAAGAAAGAAAAACACAGGAAATCCATTATCAACCTACTGCTAACAAGATGAGAACATTTTGTTGCTAAGCAACAAAATCTAAGTAATTATTTGTAATGGATTATCTCTTAGAAAGTTACATTTGCCTCTTTATCAATCACTTTGATGGTAATCTGGAGATAACCCTCAAAAAACCTGTCTGGACAAGTATTGCATCAAAAACTTAATAACTGGCAGAACTCAGTTATATAACCTTGTTTTTCTGCTGAGGATCCTGTTGAGTCATGTTTGTGAGGAGCTGCCAACTTGCTGAGCTGGTCCCAGACATCTGCAGTTACACTTCCAAAAGCTGCTTGCTCCTGCTGATGCCACACAGTTGTGCTGTTCGTGTTTTCTGCACTATTTTGTTTAGAGCATTCATTCTGACAGAATGAGAGCACAGGCAGAAGACAACAAAACTGCTCATCATTCAAAAGCCTGAATAGATAGTAACTTTTTCATCTGTGCCACCCTGATTCTTTCTGAAGCTTCTCCATAACCCTTAACTCTTTCAAGTTTTCATGAATGGTACTTGCAGTTCTCCCCTGGGGAAACCACTGTGTGCACTGGGTCTTAGCATCCCCTCTTCAATATTTTATTGCCAGCTGGATGTGTTGGTGGAGCTGAAAATTAAAAAAAAAGACACCACCAGAGATAAATACAAAAGAGATGTTTTTTCAGTTCTTTGTCCTAGTACATTGCTGCTGTATGAAGCGTGTAACAGTGCACAAAACATGACCTGTGAACTTCACAGGGTGACTGAATGGCTGAGGCTGGCAGGGACCTCTGGATGTCATCTGGTCCAACCACTGCTCCAGCAGGGCCACCAAGAGCTGGTAGTCCAGGATCACTCTCATGCAGCTTTTCAGTATCTCCAAGGATGGAAGATCTCTCTGGGCAACCTGTGCCAGTGCTTGGTCACCCTTACAGGGAAAAGGAGTTTCCTGGTGTTCAGGGGGAACCTCTTGTGTTTCAGTGTGTACCCATCGTGTCTAGTGCTGTCACTGGGCACCCCTGGAAAGAGCCTGGATCCATCCTCCTTGCACCCTCCCCGCAGGTGTTTATGGACATTGGTGAGATCCCCTGAGCCTTCTCTTCTCCAGGATGAGCTGCTCAATCCCCCTATGGCCTTGGTGACCATTCACTGGACTTTCTGCATTGTGTCTGTCTTGTCCAGGGGAGCCCAGCGCTGGGCCTGGCACTCTTGGTGTGGCCTGCATTGTTGAGGGACAGGATCCCCTCCCCTGCTCTGCTGGCAACACCTGTCTGCAGCCAAGACACCACTGGCCTTATCACAGGGACACGTCGCTGGCTTATGTTCGGATCGGGGTCCAGCAGGAGCCCCAGGGCCTTTCCTTACAAGCTGCTTCCCAGCTGGGCATTCCCAGCCCGTGCTGGTGCCTGGGGTTGTTCCCAGCTGCGGGACGTGGTTCTTCCCATGCTGAACCGCTTGACGTTCCTGTCAGCCTCTTTCTCCAGCCCGTCCAGGCCTCTCTGCATGGCACCAGGACCCTCGGGTGTATCAGCCACCACTCACAGCCTGATGTCACCAGCATGGGCGCAGCACCGCCGTGTCACCATCGCCACGGGTGCGCTTGCCCCTCATCCACAGCGTTCATGAAGCCGTGACACAGGATTGGACCCAGTACTGACCCTGTCGTTTCTTCCTTAAGCTTTAGCCAATTTTTTTCATGTAATTATACAGGAAGCTGTGGTAACACCAAATGAAACACTTCCCGTCATTTCTTAAATCGATCGTCCTTTGATGCAAACACCCCTAAAGCTCTGTGAGTGAAGCCACACACAGCGGCTTGGCGCCCTCCGAACACACTTTGCGTCGCCTACCGCCACTCTCTGGGCTCGTATTTCATTGGCGCTTGCAGCCCGTTGTTCACGGGTGCGTCACGGCGTTTCCGCATAACCCCAGAGCCCCTGCGTCCTTCCCGCCGCCATTCCCGCCCTCACTCCCCCAGCCGGGCAGAAGCCGCGCGCGCGGCCCCGTGATGATGTGGCCCCCTCTCACAGGCTACGGCGCTTGACAGACAGGTCGTTGACCAATAAAATCTGGTATCGGCCCGTTGGGGGCGGGCTCCCCGCCGCCGTGGCGCGGGGTGGTAGGGGGGAGGTGCTGCTGTCATGGCCGCCGGCGCCGCGTCAGCCGCCGGCGCCGCGTCCCCAGCGGACAAGGAGAGGTACCGTGGACACGGCTTGTGCGCGGTCGGGTCTTTCGTGGGTTCGTTTGCTTACGTGTCGTTGAGGGCTCGCGAAAAAGAAAACGCGGGCGGAGCAAGGCGGGATGTTTTAAATCCCTGTGGAGTGAGGGATGATGGTGGTTGAAATTAAATAACAAGGGGTGGTGGTGACACTTGTGTGGTTGGGAAGTCAGTAAAGAGACTGGAATTCACAGGCAGAACGGAGACCTAGTCGGGTCATAAAGACGATAGTAGCAAAGAGTGGAAAAAAACACTTGACAAGAGAAGGAGAAAACAGCAGGAGTTGAGGTGATTTGGGCTGGTTTTTAGACGCAGCCAGGAACGTGATCCTTGTCGCTCTCTTGCCATTCAGCTAATTGGAATCTCTCTGCATCACATATTTTGCTCGTTTTCCCTATTTTCTTACGCTATCATAGATCCTTATTTAAATCAATGTGGGCCTTCTTCCACATCTCCTTGGTCTTAGCTAGTTGTTTTTTTTAAACTGTCTAATTAGTGTAATTGAGGTTCTGTCAACGCTAATCCCGTGTCTGACAGGTGTAAATCTATTGAAAAATCTCTAGCAAGTTTCTAAGTGCTGTTTTTCAGTAGCTTTTATAAATATACCCAAATCTGGGTTGATCTATGTGTGAATTTAAAAAAACGAAACAAAACAATCACAGAACTTAGTTATCTATATCTGTATCTATTTCTAATAGCATAGTAAAACCTTTTCAGGAAATGTTACCTCTTCTCAGGGAAATATATTCCAGGTTTCAAGGTTGTAAGAAATAGGTCAAAAGGTTTCAGCCTCTTTTTTTTTTTTCTCCTCAGTATGGGCAGTGCCATCCCTTGTATACATAGTGCCCCAGCCCCAAAAAATGGTGTCATACAGTGTCCATGATAAGTGGAAGTTTGCGGCATCTTACTAAGCAGTCTAGGGAAAATAAATGGCTTTTCTAAGGTGCTGTGGGAACTTCTATGTTGTAGTCATGATATTTATTTTGTATTTTACTAGGAAAATACTGCATCAGCATTATGGAGTTTATATAGCTTGCCTAAACTCACTGTTTTCTCTTCTTAGATTTATCTGCATTTATCCAGCTTATTTGAATAACAAGAAGACAATAGCAGAAGGAAGAAGGATACCTATAGACAAGGTGATTTCATGCGTGGCAGGGAAATATGACATTTTCTTTCGCTGTGTAGCAGTGTTTAGACTGCTGGAAATCTCTCCATTCTCAGATGGCATGGAAATTACAATATATTTGAAGGTAACCTAGTGCCAGCATTTGAATTTAGTAGGAGAGCCTTGGGCTGAAGTGTTTGCTTTCATGTGAGCAGCACATTGAGCAAGGTGAAATAATGAGAAACTGAATGCACTCAGCTGCCTATGCAGGTAATTTGCAGAATTTGAAAGCAGTGCAGAAAAGAATAGCTAGCTGATGATTGGGTTCTGGTGGTTGACTGTATGAGCCTAAACTCTGTGTACTGTGCATGTGACACACAGGCATGGTAGTTATTGCTGCTTTGAATCTGTCCAGAAATAGTTTCATATGTAATAATTTTAGCAAGCATTTCTGGGAATATGAAGGGCTTTCCTTATTGCTTAGGGTGTTTTTTTAAATAAAATCTTTCTTGAGTATGCAAGTTGCCAATCAAACGTCTACCTATGGGAGGAAGCTGCTGCCCTGTGGGTAGAAATTTTGTGATTTTTTCCTCAGTCCTTGCTGTAAGTTTGCTGTTGTTGATTCACAGCTTTTGGTATCTCTGTCCAAACTGTACATACAGTAACTGTTAATTAATTTCAATTACAATTTCTAAGCAGTTCTTTAACTTGCTCCGCTGTCCTAGTGAGTTATTTCTCATCTCTTTTCTGATGTCTTAGCACTTCTTTTATTTTTTTATTTTAATGTTTCTAAACCACAGCAGTACTGACAGATGACTTCTACACTAGATTTGTACCTTCTCTTTCCCTTTCAGCTTTTCCTAGTTACAGAGTATAGGGTGGGAAACTGGTAATTATTTTTTTATTGGCAGGTCATAGTTGAAAACTAATTAATTTTAACACATTGTTTCAACAGGCTGTTGAAAATCCCACATCTACAGAAATCCAAGATGTATGTGCAGCAGTAGGATTCAATGTGTTATTGGAGGTAATTAAAAAAAAAAATCCCCACATACAAAGAACCCCCAAATTTATGTGTTTCTGTTATTTCATTAACTTTTAACTTGTTCAGAAGTTTTGTTATTAGCTTTGCTTGCTTTATATGATAACTGACCATAATAATGAAGTAAATTTTGGAAAAATTATTTGTCAGGAATACCTCAGATCTCTCAGACAATGTGACTTCTAAAGCTTATAAAAAGATTACTTCTGTTTTACTGTCCTTCTTAGAAGACTTTCCTGGATGCTTCAAAAAAAGTGTCAGAATAAAATCTGCTTTTGCAGGCTGCAACTCTGCAAATTAAGCTTTTAAAAAGAAATCATTTTAATGGAAAGTGATGGCCTTTACACTGAGTCCTGTATCAGAATAGGATTCTGATAATTAGAATGTTTGGAGTTATATTTCAGCCCCAGAATGTTGGATTTTTATTGCAGTACATGCTTGCTCTTTAAATAGTTCATTGGTTACTTTTACCTTAGGGAATGAATCTGGATTTCCAGAGATTTAACTTCACCTCACTTCAACTTCAGGTCATTTCCTGAAATAATTATTAATTTAGAATTAATTAATAATTTAGATCAGTATTGCTTTTTCTAAGAAGAGTATGGGTCCTCATCCAGAAGTACCTAAAAGTCTGGTACAAAATCACTTTGTGTTTTAGAAGTATCTGGACAGTGCACACCATCAGTACTGAGAAGCATGTGATGTTTCATCAACAGTGAAGGCTGTAATTAACTAAAAGCAGTGACTGTGATCTATCACTTGCTATCTCTAGGTGTCCAGAAGGGTTTGTAGCAGTGGAGATCAAACAAAAACCTGTGCCCCTGTGGTGCAGACCACTGGGGACATAAAATGGTCCCTGTAACAGTTTACTCACAAAGTTGCTCAGTACCAGGAGTTGTTTTCAGCAGTGCCTCTGAAACAGTTGTGTCTTCCAATGCATATTATTATACGTTTCTCCTTTTGTATAACAGAAAAATAAGATGTATCCCAGAGAATGGAACAGAGATGTGCAGTACAGAGGTAGAGTACGAATCCAGCTCAAGCAAGATGATGGCAACCCATGTTTACCTCAGTTTCCAACACGTGAGTAGAGTGCCTGGGTTTAAGTACCTCACCTGTTAACAAACCAGAAAGACTTGGTTTATTTTATGTTAGCAGCCTGTTTAATTAGTTTTAACTATTATAAATCCTACAGTTTAACATTAAATCTTGTTGCCTGTGTAAGTCAACAAAATTAAGTTGTGAGCATTGAATAAAGTTTGTAAAATGCTGTTGCATGATAAAACACAATACTGAGTTCAACTGAGTTTTCCACTGGCCATTTTCATAATTTAACAATCAACCGGCTGCCCTTAACTAATTAATAGGAATTATTCATCTTGAATGACAATTTCATCTTTTGCATTTTTTTCTGAAGATGAATGCCTATGTAAAAGGGAAACAGTATATATCTTAAGGAAAGAGCAAGAAGAGTGCTGGGTGTACAGTAGCATAAGAGTGCTGACAGAAGGAGATGATTTAAAACCAGAGTCCTGCTGGAAGGCAGCAGTACCTTTCTAAAAATGCATATAGCTTTTGCCTGATCATTCTGTCCCCAGTATTCTGGCCAGTAGGAGATGGAGGGAAAGAGTAGCAGAAAGCATGTAGACACTTTGGAGATTGTCAGGTTATGTGGTTTTTCCAGTCTACTATGACATTTATCTGTCCTGCACATTTTTTCTTTCCCCCAAGAATTTTTCACAAGCTGCTTGCTGTAGCAGGGGAAGGAAGCAGATCTCCTAGGCTTTATATCAGTTCTTAACATAGCAGGTATGCACTGATCTTTCCCTATATTTTAGGTAAATCAGTGATGCTATATGCTGCAGAAACCATTCCAAAACTGAAAACAAGAACTCAGAAGATGGGAGGTAGCGATCAAAGCCTTCAGCAAGGAGAGGGAGGCAAGAAAGGTAAAGGGAAGAAAAAGAAATGAATTGACATCTGGAGTCACTTTTGCATAGCTGTACTTACAGTACATAGCTGTACTTACAAGTGCAGAAGGACACCGTGCAGTGTCTTTGAAGTGAAGATACAAGCAAGAAATGAAGAGGTGAAGCTGAGTAGAACAGCGTGCTTTTCTCAGAACTGGAATGCATGTAACTGCCTTGCATCTGTGTAACAATAAATCTCTTTTCACACATAACCTGTAAGTCTGACATTTGCACCCATATTTAAAGTGGAAGAACATAAGCAAAAGGGGTGGCTGAGAGAATTATTTTTTTCCAAAAGAAATCTGCACCTTTTGAAATCTGGTTGCCTTAGTAAACCATTCATTTATGATAGTGGGGCAATTCTCTTAATTCTGTGCTATTCTATATTGGGAAGAAATTCTTCGCTGTGGGGGTGGTGAAGGCACAGATTGTACAGACAAGCTGTGAATGCCTCATTCCTGGAAGTGTTCAAGCCTAGGCTGGGTGGGGCTTTGAACAACCTAATTGTTGTTGTTTCACCCCAGCTGGCAAGTCTGTACCATCCAGCCACTCCCTCATGCCCACCCTGAATGGGATGTGGGGAAGGATAATCAGGAAAGAGAGATTGTGGGTGTAGATAAGAACAGTTTAATAATTGAAACTAAATAAAATGCAATAATGCAAGTGACAATGATTATAATAAAATGTAATTGTCATTACAATTTTTTTTTAAGGAGAGAAGAAAAATGAAAACAAGTCATGCACAATACAGTTATTCACCACCTGCAGACTGATGCCCAGCCCGCCCCCAACAGTGTTGTCCCTCCTGGCCAATTTCCCCGTCTATATACTGCTAATCTGTGATACGGAATATCCTTCTGGCCAGCTTGGGACCTGTCCTGGCTTCTTGCCACACCTCCTCACTGATAGAGCATGAAGCACTGAAAAGTCCTGGGTTTAAGACAAGCACTGCTCAGGAACAAGCAGAACACCAGTGTGTTACCAGCATTATTCTCACACTGAATCCAAAATACAGCACTAACAGCTGCTGGGAAGAAAATTTACTGGATTGCAGCTGTAATCAGGACACCAGGAACCCCTTATTAATTTCCCCCTTAATAATTTCTGTAATGCCAGGTCCCACTTCCCAAAACCCCATCACTTTCCTCTCTTGGTTCATATACACACATAGACAACATTCCCTGAAATTATGTACCATCTCTATAAAAGCCCATTGAGTTCACTGAGTGCATGACCCTGGGCTCCACCTGTCAGAACCAGTTTTCAGGCAGGAAAGAAGGTGTGTGGTGTTGGACTGTTGCATGTGGAAAGCAGTTCTGAATCCATCACTGCTGTGCTCATGGTTTCATCAATGTTCATTTTTCGTTAATGTGTGATTAAAAGGGAGTTGGGGTCAGAGACCCCAATCCAGCACAGCCCAGACAGGCACCACAGGGTTACTGATGTGGTGATGGGTACAGGGCCATCATAGAAGTGATAATCCACAATGTTACATAGAAATTAATTTAATTCATTAATTAATTGGCTATTCTTTCCCAAAATCAAATCACTTTGAGACATACCAGACTTTTCCATCCTCTCACAGGACCCACCAGGTCCTGCATCCAGGTTTCTGAGGTAAAGCAATCCCAGGGATGAGTTTACTTTTGCCTGAGAAGAGGATAACTCAGACTCTTTCCACAGCATGTTTTTAATGTTCACTGCAGGAATTTTATTCCCTTGTACAACAAGCAAAAGTTTAGACTGGGCTGCACCAGGCCGGTGGGCGATCTCTGGGTGTTGACTGATCAAGTGGCCTTTGCTAAATGTGCCCCTCAGGATGTGAAGGTCCCACCACCCACTGCTCTCAGTGTGGTCTTTTACCATCTATTGCATCATTTGATCTATCCAGAGGCTGGTGCATGACAGAACGTGATATTCCCACTCAGTGCCATACTCTTTGGCCCAAGTGTCTATGAGGTTCTTTGGAAACAAAATCCCATTGTCTGACTCAGTTGTTTCTGGTGCACTGTGCCCTCATAAAACCTACTTTTCAAGACCCAGGACAGTGGTGTGGTACAAAGGATGTTTCCAGCCATCCAATGGTTGATCCCCCCCACAGTGAGCACAAGGCTCTTGCCTTGGTGGTTTTGGGGGACTGATACACTCAAGCTGCCTGGCCCCCAATATTGACATTTCAACCATCATCCTCCATACCAGAGAGGCTTTAACTGTTTGGTTTAATCACACCGCCTGTTTCACATTCATGGATAACTTCTGTGATACTGTCCATGCTCAAGTCCACCCCTCAAACACAGCATCAATTTAGCCAGGACAGGACCCTGCCCATGTGGCTCCATGATTCTTTCCAGAGTGATGTTGGATTCTGCAGGAAAGGACTGCCTGTGTGTACACACACATCCCTCCTGCTCTCCTCTCACTATTAAGGAGAATTCTTGCCTTTCAGTGTGAGCAGTATGCAGATTCTCTAAAACACTTCTCTAGAAGTGTTTAGGAGAGGAAGTACTGTGTTCTAGGGCTGTAATTGACTGTGGTCATATACAAATGTCTTTCAGGGCTTTTTTTTTCTGCTGATGTAAGAGTTTATACAAGCTATCTCTAGAGTGTCTGGCTTAAATTTTGAGAAGGTAATTAAATGGTATCCCTGTGAGCTGACAAAATGCCATGGGGTACAAAATGTGGAAACAGTTTATGCTATATGAAAAGGTTTTTTTCCTAGCAGAAAACAACTGGAAATGGTTAGAGATTATTAAGGCACATCCACTCTACAATAGTTAAGGAAGTGCTAGTTAGTTGCTACATGGGAAAAAATACCAGGAATGGAAGATACACTTGTGATATAAAAGACCATACTTGCCCACAGATTGTTAGGCTCAAATTATTACTGAGTGATGAGTAATTTTTCTGAAACTTTAAATAAGTTGAGTGCTCTGTGAAAATTGATTGGTACAAGGTAACTCATCTTCATGATGTCAATTAAAGGAGGATGACTCCAGCTAAGTTATGATCACTATATGCTTAACTTTTGTAAATCAGAGCTTTAGACTACAGACAGCTGAAAAATGTGGAGGCTAAGTCTTGTGGGATATAATTTACTGTTGTCTGAAATTAAATACCTTCAGAAGTGGTCTGACCTATCAATGTGTGTGAAAGAATCTTAGTGGCATTGCTTATCAAACTTTTCCAATCTAAGAACCCAAAATAGAAAAGCTATTTCAAAGTCTAGGCATCTTGCAAGGAAAGACAAGAAAGACTTCTGAAAAGGGTAATATTGAGCTCAAATACATAAAATGTAAATTAGTCAAACTAACAAAGAAAGCTCTGTGGGTATTTTGAGTAAAACTGACTTTTTTCCAAGTCCTACTAGGAAATCAGATGACCACTACCATTAGGAAGTTGAAGACTGAGCTCCCTAACTCCTATCTGCTTATCCTCCCATCTTTAAATGGGATTGTTTTGTTCTTTATTATTTCTGGCTTTGGACTCATACTGTATGAGCAATATTTGTTCCTAAACGAGGTAGGATGAAGTTAAACACAACTCCCTTTTTCCTGGCAAAGTTTATAAACTAGACTTTCATTACTGGATTTTAATAAACTGGGTTCCTTGGAGGATTAAAACCAAGCTGGTCAAGACCACCTCAGTTCTTCCTCAGTTAAGAGATTATGCCTCATTTGTGGGAACAGGCAAAATCTTATGGACTGCTGTGGGACTGGGAGTGGAGACAAGTCTTCTGTGAAAATACAGAAATATTGCAACTTTTAGTATGAGTGCTGTGGATAATTTTTTAAATTATTATTTTTTTCTTCAGGGGAAACTGGGTGATAATGAATGTCCTTTTATTCCACCTGCCTTGCTTTTACAGATTTCTTTACTTATGCAGCGTCATTGCTAAAAAGACACTCTGGTCCAAGATTTCCTGTAGGTGGCAACAGTAACAAAGGAAGGCAAGCATTTTTGAGTGAGAATTCACTCAGCATCCAGGATAGGAAGAATATGGATAATGAACTAGTGTCCTGGTCTAGCTCTCTAACAGTACATGTCTGTTATTTCCCTATACCGTTTTCTACATACCTAAGCAAAAATTAAACATTAGCAATGGACATATGAGCTCAAAATCCTTATAACAATCCAACAACAATTTCTGTATTGGGAATGGATGGTAAAATTGACATTGAGCATCAGGGAGGTGTGATGATATAGGCAATCAATAATAGAATGGCTGAAAATGAGAATTTAGCACAGTTGTGACATCAGTGGTTTATTCTTTCAGATGTATATATAGCATGTAGCTGCTATAGCAGAAGCACAACTATAATTACTCAACTCTTAATGTGAAGAGAGGGAGCATTAAAAGGTTATTTTGAAATGTGTTTTAATGTGGGAAGTGGCAATAATGTGTGATCAGATGTAGTAGTCAGCCTTCAGCCACAAAGTAACTCAAAGACCAGCTCTGCAAAAAACATCTGGTCTTAACTTTCCTGTGTGTGCATCCTGTCCCTTGTGTGTATTTAAGAGAAACTTTTAGCCACAACTCCCTTTTGGGGAGCATATACCTGTGGGATTTTTGTATGTGCTCTGCCTGGGGGTATGAGAGATGGTGGCTCTCTTGATTCCTTCTCTGGAGCTACACATGCAATGGAATGGAATGGAATGGAATGGAATGGAATGGAATGGAATGGAATGGAATGGAATGGAATGGAATGGAATATTTCAGTTGGAAGGGACCTAAAATGATCCAAACCAACTGCTTGACCACTTCAGGGCTGACCAACAGTTAAAGCACATTATTAAGGGTATTGTCCTAACAATACTCAAGTGAGCCTCAACACTTACAGGCTTGATCCAAGGTCTGAGCACTCTCCTGGTAAAGAAGTGCTTCCCAGTGTCAAGTCTGAACTTCCCCCGGCACAGCTTTGAACGATTCCCACATTCTGTCACTGGACACCAGTAATTTAGCTTCTTCCTGTTACAGACTAGCCTTTATGGGGTTATTTTCTCTCTTAGGATAAGGGATANACATGTCTAAGAAGTCTTTAAGTATTCACCCGCAAAGATGTAGTAATACCAAATCTAAAGTTTTGTGGAATTCCATAGCCTCAGCAAAGGTGTCAACTACATAGCATTCCCAAAGTATGCTAAATTCAAAGTCCATTTTCAATTATTTTTACTTGACTACCTCGAGCTTTTTGGTGAAGATTTTTTGCTACAGAATCTCTTAATGGTTTCTGTACCCATAGAAAACAAAATTTTCAAAAAGCTATAAAAACGTGCTTTGACAACTGAGGACTTTGTTAGTAGCCCTGGGTTGTCATTCCTCAAGTACTGTTTCAGTCCATCACAATGGATGTAGAAGTTCTCTAGAAGACAAGATGTTCAACATATTTGTCAGGTGCCCTTTACAGAAAATGAGTCTCTCATGACCTACAAGGATTTGTGATTTCGTTTTTTAAAACTCCATTCTTTCTCCTTTGCATAAGGAAACAATTGTTTCTGGAATATGAAATGGGGGTGGAAGGTGACTAGGGAATTAGTCATAAAAATTTTAGTTGATTCTCAGATTATTTAGAAAGAGTTGGCAAGACTGGAATGCAAACTCAAGAAACTTCCTTTCATTTGTAAAATTAAAGTACTGTGGGTTTGACCTGATAAATACTAGTCATATCTTCCACTACTTAGAAGAATTTCAATGCTTTGTTAACTGGCTTGGTGTTGTTTGAAGAGTTTTCATTATTTTATCGTTAATGGTGATGTTATCATTGTAGGAGAGGTTATGTTTTCCTGAATTTATTTTCCTTTTTTGCTGAGTTTGGAAAGGAGTCAGATAAAGCAGATGAAATGTCCTATAAATAATGGCAACAGAAGTCTTAAGTAAGTGTAACACTGCCAATAACTATTCAGCATTGTTTGTTGATGTCATTTACAGAACATCAGGAAACCCATGGGAGAGGAAAAACTTCAAAATCCTTGTAGTTTACAGTCTTTCCTCTCTATGTTTCTAGAGAATCCTAAACCTTGATGATTCCTCAGGTAAGCCAGGCTATGAAGCTGAGAAAGATACTCATGGTGCTTCATGTTGGGAAGATTTCTCTATTCCAAACTCTTCTGTAAGGGCCTGATGCTTTAAATCTGCTTGGCTGCACCCTCAGATTGAATCAGAGGCACTTCCTTTGGAGTTCAAGAGGTTTCTACTGGTTCCAAAGTAATGAACTTTGGAGAGGGAAAAAAAAAAGGGAATACCCTACAAAAATCTTCTGCCTTCTCAAAGTAGCCAGGTTTTCACCATTAAGGTATTATTTTCTTAAGAAATACTGAGGCATCATACCAGTCCCATAAGAATCTCTTTATTTGTGCCATTTTTATTTAACACATTACAACTTCAGCAAAGACATGAAGAAGATGTGTGTACCAACGTTTGCACATAAATGTTGTGAAGACACAAAGAAAAGCACTGATCTGCGGGCCCAGCCCAGTGGAGTTACATGCAGGAAAGGATAACTTGCTGCAGACATTCAGTCATTTCTACTTGCATCAAGGCAAAAAACCAAGGGCAACTTCTGTTAACAACAGACTGTAGTTCTAATTCAAGTAGAAATCTGACAAAAGAGCACTGTTTACATGTGCTGGTATTATCAAGTTGGTAAAGACAAGAAGTTGATTTAAAGCCTTTCAAGTTCTGAGAGAAATGCAAGGAACTGTTTTAACACTTATCTAACATCTACCTACAATGTTTTATCCCCATTAATAACAGTGGAAGAACTGTTGAGTAATGCAAGAAATTAAAAGTAAATCCTGTCTCTACTACAGACATCATTAGGCTTGTAAAGTAAAATTTACTGTAAGCTTTTAGATAAGGTTATGTAGTGCTTTGCACTGAAATCAAATAGTTTATTAAGAATCCTCATTTATCTTTATCTAGTTACTTCTAATCTCAAGAAGTGAAGAAACGAAATTACAGTGGCCACGTAAGTGCTTTACATGCAACTGATAGAGTTTAAAACACAGGACTAAGGTTTAGTAAGGCTTACAAGAAAGTCCAGTGGATATACAACAGAAGAAGTTAAGACAAGAAATTAAATCAGTTAAATGGTGATACACTTCAAATTTTTTACTTGCTTAAAACCTATTTTGCTGTAAACTTTATCTTCTTCAGCATACCCACTCCTAACAAAAAGTTGTCAAGGAATGATTAGCTGTGAAATTTTGCATTTTTTCCTTCAAATGACAAACTGCATGCTGTCCTACAGAACATGAGGTACACCAGGTCTCATATTTCCCTATCGAAGCTGCCAGCCCCAAGGGCTATGTTTTCCAGCTCAAAGCTTAAAATGCTTTCTCTTATGACACTTTTACATTCCCTTTTATAAAACATACCTCTCCAGGTTAAAACTGATGTGCTGAGTTACACTGTGTGCTTCATACTTTTGCAGTTCTTGCATCTGAAAATTTACAATGAATGTTTATACAACAATTTGTTGCAGAAAGCCAGAACTCCCCAAAACTTGATTGTAAGATTAAGTCTTTGGAATTCAAGATTGTGGACTGGAAATACTTTTTTATCCTATCAAAAGCTTAAACTTCCTTTCTGCATGTTCTGTGAGCTCAGAACTGCCATACGATTACTCTAGGCTTTAAAGAAATGTCAGCCTCAAGAATAAAACAGGGAAAGTTCAGTAATTTATACCTAATTAATTAGTGCAATTGTTTTTTGTTGAAAATACTGCAGTGTAAAAGAATACAGATGCAAATCTAAGAAAAAAAATTTTTGTACATTGATTGCAAAAAATCCCTTTAATTCTCTTAACAACTTTGGTTGCACTCTTATTGATTGATCAGGAATATATCAAGTAACAAGAAGAGCACTTCCACTCAGGAAGTTTAAATGCTCCTACAAAGTTGTTTGTAGTATAGTCAGAAGAGAGCAGATCTTTATGAATGGAAAAAGCTCATGGGAGTTGCAGTCTGTACCCTTAATGATGTAGTTTTGAGGACTGACATCCAAGGCAGTTAATATTTTAAAAGGAATTCAGGAAAAAGTGTTTGTAACGGTACCACTCCTTAGCTAAAGGTGGCTTGTGCTTTTGAGTGTGATCTTAAAAAGCACTCCATCAACAATTTTGGATAACAACTTGTTTTAGCAAGAATAAGGAAGAAGTTGTACTTCAGTCACGTTGTGTTAATCTTGTGCGATTTAATGCATCCATTTCTAGCAAATCACTTCAGGCCAAGATAAGCTTGATCACTCCAAGGAAGTTATTCTTTCCTATATTTAGTATCTATCCATTTAAGAATACACACACTGTACCAAATACTGTGTTACAACAAAACATGCAACAGTGAATAATCTCTATAGTCAGGTGCCTAGAACACATATTTCACAATTGTAATTTCACAATTTACAGCTTTCGTAGTGGGGAATACATCCATTATGCCATCTCTCACAATAATTCCCTGTATATTCAAGAAGATGCATTCAGAATTTTCCCTATAATATTGCTTTGTGCTACCAGATGCACCACAAAGTCTTAAGAGTAATTTCATAGACAGAGACAACTAAAGTGCAAAGCCTGAAGGATATATACTTTTTATTTATGTTACTGCAGAAAGAGATTACTGAAAGACTTCTTCTGCATGAAGATGAATAAAATATTTTCATTAAGCTTCAGATGCTGCCCACTGCATTGCTTTTAAATAAAAATGCACACTCTCTATCAGTCACAGCAAAGTAGTAAGTAAACTTACAGCACATTCCTTTAATATATCAAAATGTTTCCAAGGCAATATTACTGAATTTATACCATAGTCCCCAATAATATGAAGCTGCACAAAGGAGGTGGTAAGGAAATTTATCCAGTTTAAGTGCTCTTCTTTTCTTCACCCAGCAAGTTCACTGTTGCTTTCTTGGCTGCAGGAAAATAAAATCAAGTTAAGTCATAGGCCTACAGACAAAGTGGGTTATCAAATGTTCTTGAGCTCTATGAAAAAAATTTCCTTTTATTCACAAGAGAAAGAACACAGAAGAAAATCAAAGCTTTTGTATACACATAGAAATAGTGATAAAACTTATAATAAAAACATTTTAAAAACTAAAACATAAGCAAGAAGCAGTACAATAAACATTAAAGACTGATATGACTATGCTATTGTTAAAACAGGGCTGCTCATAGTGTTAAGGACATACAGGTTTGCAGCAAGAAATATACCATAATGATAAATCAGGTTTGGAATAATGCTAATATTTGTATGGACTTGCATATTTGTGTGCATGGTTTCTTAAAAAAAAAACAACAAAAAAAAGCCTGTTGTTTTGTTTTGGTGCATTTTTTTGTGGGTTTTTGCTTTGATTTTGCTTGTTTGTTGTTGTTTGGTTTGTTGGGGTTTTTTTTGGTGGAAATCCTTATACATAAAAGTAGGAAAAATATTAAGTGATGAAATGAGGATAGGAAAATCCCACATGCAACATGGAAGGACATTAAGATACACACCTAACAAAAAGGACTCAGGAAGAGTCATGCAGCAGGATTTCCAAGAATAGTTGAGCAAGGCAGATCTTTTAAGTAGACAGGAGAACTCATTAAGTTGGTAAGATGAAATGGGACTGCATTCATTTTCTCGTGGAAAGGAGAATTAAGATGCTTTGATATAGCATATAGATAAAATTCCTTTCAAGTGAAACTTTAAAAACCTTTTACTTTAGCTGCTCAATACATTCCCTTCTCTTTTTCATAAAACCATCATCAGATATTTTAGAATGCAAGGGTTCACTATAGAATGCAAGGAAATAAAAAACTTAAGCAATCTACAGGCTATGATAACACATAAAAATAAAATGTAAGTAATTCCTTTAAGAGTGAGGAATCCTTTGACCTCCAGAGGAAGGAAAAATGCAAAAGCATATAGATGGGAAAGCTGCACTTTCTATGTTGATGTGTATTGCTGTTAATTGTTTACTGCACAATAGGGAGCCCCTCTATACTACCAGGTATTTGAAGGACTATTTTAGGAGATATGAGGATGCACTAAAACATTAACTGTATTTGTGAAAGGTATGTCTGGACCTGCCTCTAGAGAGAATGTTTTCAGTGATGTTTATGGTGGGAAGACACACAAACAATTCCATTTCTTCCACTCGTTCTAGCCTAACTACAATTCTAGAAAGCAAGATCCACTGCAACTCTAATTTTCCAAATTTAACTTCTCCATTATAATTTGCATAGTCTTCTTGCAATTTATTTTTGTTTTCCCTAAATGATGGATATTAAGTGCAATAAAAAGAGCTCCCCAGTGAAATTCCTGCTACTTGTTGTGACCAGTGAAGAGCCTTTTGCTCACCCTCTTTGGTGACGGTGTCTGCAGCCTCTGCAGCCTTGTCTTTCAGGTCCTGCACAACACTGTCCAGCTGGGCCTCGTGCTTCAGGAAGAAAGGACGGATAATGCGGTGGTAGAGAAACTCTGCCCCATTGGAAGGGCTTGGAGCCATGCACCAGACCAGGAAGCCACACTGTGAGAACAAGAACGTTGGCCTGAGTGAAAGGTATGAGTAAGAGACAAGGTACCTTTCCAAAACAGAACTGAGCACTTTGAGGACAGTGAGCCATTCCCTTGGGGTCAGGGATCCAGGAGGGTGCACACCAGGACAGCTACACACAGTGAAACTTTATACTGGAATAATTTCATGGATAGTGTAAGGACAGAGGAGGAGGGCTGCAGCAGTAAATCTAATCACTGTCAGGTTAATCAAGATTACATGCCTTTTTTTTTTCCTCTTTAAGGTAGAACTAAAAAATATGGTTACAAAAACATCATTCTCTCTAAATATTTCTGAAACACGTCACAGGACTGACTGAATATCTAGGTCCCTAAATGACCTCAACTCAGCCAAAACACATCCCTGTCCTCTCTGCCTCCGTGCCTTGAAAACACAGAGGAGGAAAGAAAAGGACTCTGTGTACCCCAGAGATAAATTGACAGAGGAGAGATAAATCCAAGCGACACACAGTGCACAAACAAGAGTAATGCTTCTGGATTATAGATTAGGTATAACTTTCAGAGCACCATCTGCTCTCTAGAGAAAAATCAAAGACCACAAAGTGTGGGGTCAGGTTTCTGCATTTTACAAAAGGGGATTAGAAAGACAGTTATTACATGTACTAAAAATCCCTGTCTTTACTACTGAAGCACTTTTATTTGGCTCCAGTTTCACTGCCATACACCACACAAAGACAGCCATGCAGAACAAAATGAAACATTTAAGGGACAGGGAGTGCCATAAACTAAATTCGCTTGAGCTGTGAAAATATATATACAATTATTTTACAGGATAAAACTGCAACAAAATTAAGGACATTTTCTTAGCATTTGTACAGTTCTTTCTGTACACAAATAGTACAGTATTATTACATGTCAAAAGCCTCTCCAGAAAATGAAGGCACAACAGCTTTTCTCAAACTACCTTTCCTGAAACACAAAACAAAACAACCTCATCGTCAAAATATGCCTTGTTTTCATGTTAGACAGGATTCCATGCTTTAGGGTTTATGCATATTTCTGGGCAGAAAGGAAACAAAACACACAATCTTCTTCAAGCAAGTCTTCTCCCTTCAAGTATTTTGGAATATGTCTCCTCTGTTCTTTCCCAACCAGGTATACTGAGACTGAATGTTCTGTATGTTCTGCCCTTCACATCTGTAAAATTTTGGCTTTCTCTTCTCTGCAGTGCCAAACCAATTTACTAGCCTTTTGGATAAGCAACAAGCTTTCTTCTTTAAACTATTTGATTGTAATGTCAAAACAGAATGACTGAAAGGACTGTTTGGCCAGAAAAGAAAGAAAGGTTTTTTAAAGTAAAGTGCTCACCAGAGAGATTGGCCCATCAGGAAAATTCCAATGAATTAAAAAAAATAATTCAACATGCAATAAAATCTGGCACCAGTAAGTAGCAACTGATGAATTAAGAATGGTCAGAGAAAATAAAATAAAATGCTTTTATCAATATAAATATTGATTTTCAGAAGCTTCAATTCTTTGGAACTTAATATAACAGAAAGAATACATGGTGCTATCTTATCTTGTTATTCTTTCATTAAAAACTGAGAAGTACACTGACTTTATTTCCTGTTCAAGAATATCTCATCAATTACTGAAAGTTATTTCTCCCATAAAACTGAACAAGTATCTCAACTTCTACACAAAAAAAGTTTGTTCTCCTTTGTTCCAGAAAAATCCCTGATGTGAGTCCAACTTCCTCTAAAACCAAAAGAAATTGAAATTTCCCTTTCCCTGCCTAAGAAAAAAAATAGTAATTTTGATTTGGCAGCTTTGTCCCAGTCTAGTTGAGAAAAAAGTAATTATAGATTTGTTCTCAAATATCTGTTACTTTTGAATTGTACTAAAACAGATGTTTATATGCATTTTCTATTTGACATGTACCAAGGTTAAGATTGACACTCTTTTAAAAACTTGAGAATGTTACACTGCTAACTTAGTTTGTTTTACCCTTATCTCTCATGAAGCTGAACTAACATAGGCTATTGAAAATAAAGAGGGTTGCAAGAAGTTTCAGTAAGCTCAGAGTGATAAAGTCGTTAACTGGAAAAAAAAAAAAACAAACCCAAAATATACTCTTTGCAACCCTCCAAACCAGACAGAGGAGGGCATGAAATTCACCTGAGCTCACTGACCTGCTTACTTGGATCTGCTCCTAGCAGCTGTTTTAGCCCTGGTAGCACCAATTTTGTTCAGAAATACCATTACAGGATTTCAAGGCAGAGCCATTAGTGGAGTAAGGAGCCTCTCTCACTCCCACCACCAAGAATACTCACAGGATGATAAACTCTGCTACTTTTACTGGCTACTGTACTCTAATACCTGAATGCCACAGAAATCTTTAAATCTTGAATGGAAGTATTTAAAAACTAATCATATGCACAAGAAATTATGAGTTGTTTCTCAAAGATGAAAAAACCCAAACCCAGATAAATAAGACGTGGGCATTACAAAAAAAAAAAAAAAAGCCCATAAAATCCAAGAAATGTCATCTGGAGAGCAAAAGTATATACAAACATCCTAACATATTTAAAGGAGGTCTTCAATGTGCCTTTCTCTCACACATAAAATGTTCTAGTTGGCTGAAAACTTTAATGTCACTGAGTCTAAACTCTGGACTTTGGGGACTCTGGGAGTAGCAGTGCTCAATATCTCAGCCATGCACATGAAGTTGTTTTGAAATACTGAGCAACTAAATCTCAGGCTGGAGTGGAAGCTACAAGGTATATCAAATAAATGTGAATATGCAAATTTAGCACATTTTGAGAATAAAAGCAAGCTCAGAATTTTCATGAATGACTTATCTGGGTTTCTACTTCATGAAAGAGATATGGAGACATCATAACTACCCTCCAAGACTTTTTAGTTCATGGATGGAATGATGTGTGGAAGCTGCCTGATTCCTCCTTCTCCTCCCGTGAAATAAGCTCCATCCTTCCACCTATTGAGCAACACTTTCTGATTCTCAGCCAACATCTGCCTGCCTTTGTACCACAAAAGTAAATCTCTCCTACCAGCCACTACTGAGGACAAACACTTGGCTTCTATGTGCTTCTGTCCTTTTCTGCTATCATAGAAAGCTGTGTATTGACATAATTCCTTCTGTTTGCTTTTGCAGAACTGAGAAAAGTGCCTTTCTATTGATTACAACACTACATGTAACTGTGACACTCCTGACACTATTTTATCAAAGCCATTTGTGGTCTTTATTTGCAAAGTCAACCTGAATTTCAGTCGTGTGCTCTTCAGAAAGAGAGCTGTGATGGCATGAAGAAAGCATTGCCACATCTTTTTCCACCATGAATTTAGAAAAGAAGCTCTGAAATTGCACTGTATGAATTCAGAATTATGAGTATATTCCACTTCAGATGATGGATTAAAGTCATAATTCTACTAAAGTAGAAGGTGTCCAAATAATTGCCACAGCTGAGGGTTGTTAAAGGCTGAAAAGGAACAAGGCAGATGTGTAAACCAGCTGTCACAGTCAATTTTTGTCTATAGAACATGGCATTTCCTGGAAACAGCTTTTGGCGTTGTCAGGTCTTATCATTAAAATTTTAAATGACCCCACCACAATAGCTGGCAAGCAAATTATTTTAGCAACTTTAGTGGAACTAAACCAGGCTAACGAAACAGAAGAGAAAGAAGAGAACAGCTCACTGAACCAGAAAACAGATATCAGTTCTTTGAGATAAAGAGTAGGCTCTGCAGCAAGCTAGAATATCTTCTACCCAACAGCTATCAGCTGATCAGCTATCTCCTAGAAGAATTTAACATGTTGAAGTTGACTGACACCTTAGGTCACAAACAAAGCTTGGAAACATTAACCAAATCATTGCTGGTAGTCAAATCACACTAACAAACGCACGTTAGCAACCATCTCCTCTGACACCTACCAGTCCCTTTCAGGAAACTGAGCTTAATTAAAAATTAAAACTGTAGGACAAACTATTCTTGTGTTCCAATTTCCTTCTTTGCTCCAATAGCACAGATGTTATTACCTGCTTCAACAGCCTGCATGATTTTACTCTCCACTTTTACTAACGCACTTAAAACAGAAATAGAGTCACTCTGTGAGGCTTACCATGTCTGGCATTTGTCCAAATTTAGTTGAGCATCAAAAGAAAGAACTGTCTTAGGATTTGGGCTTTTTTTTTTCTTTATGGAACAGTTACATGTCTCTTTTTCTTTCCTAAAACACAGCAGACCTTTCCCTTCCACCTATCCCAACTTCCCCTCTTGCCTCACAAAACCATCAGCTGTAAACAGATAATTTGCACACTATAAATTACACATAACCTACATCTAAAAAGAAGGTGTGACCTGGGAATGATTCCAAATTAATCTGTTGTCATCCACCCATTCCTGGAGACATTACATCCGTTTTATCAAAATGTCCCATTTTAGGAGAGGGGTCACAAGAATTAACATACCTTTAGCATGTAGTAGAAAGGGAACCAGGACAGAAAGATGTCAGAGAAGAATTCAGCTATGCTGAAAATGCCATACACGACCCAGTAAGTCAGCCACTGCGTATCATCATCTTTGTTGGGACTTTCAATGGCCTTGATTCTGCAAGGAAAACAAATCAAGTGAATAGAACAGTAGCACCAGTCTCATCTGTGGTAGGATGGTTTGTAAGGATAGTGCAAAAGGCTATTTTCCTCAATGAATTACAGCTGTACTGATTGCCAAGGAGTGGAGACAGCCTTGCCTGTCCAGTGAGAATGGTTGTTATAAAAGAGTGGGTCAGCTGGTCATCAGTGGACTTGGGATCCATAGTGTGCTGCAGTTTGGGATGGAGTCTGCTGGCTGTGCTGTGAGGAGGAAGGGACAAACAAGGTAAGAAGATGCTGTGTGAGGGACAGTTTGGGGTCTGCCAGTCATGCAGAAGGAAGAAGGAAACTTGTAGAGAGAAGGAGTCAGTGCTGTGTGGAGCTGCCCATGAGGAGTCCACTGAGAGAAGGCATGAGAAGTTTTTCAGATAATAAAGGACTGGTGATGGTGCCAGTTGTGTCCATCTTGACAACTACAACACTCATCTACAGTGATGAAAATTTTATGACTCAGATTGGTGTTATATGTGACTCTCCATAATTCAATTATGCCAAAAAATTAATTAGCATGTATCATACAGACAGCGTGTCAATATCTTTGAACAGCAAAGCTTTTCCTCCCACATCACACTTCAAAACTAAAAGATGCTCAAGGCTACTTCTAGTTATGGGATTACTAGGAGGAGAAAAACCCAAACAAAACCAGTGAGCATTCTGACCTTGTTCACAAAACATTTTGAGTGACAAGAAAGGGAGGGGGATAATCTTTGGTTCCAGTTCTGGAGGTGTTGTGATAATCCTGACCAGAAATCTACTTTACATCAGGGCATTATTGACCCACATAACACACAACTTGAGTGAGCCCAGACCTGTGAGTCCTGTCACAACACCTGCCTGGCCTTGCCTACACCCATCAGTGACCATCCTCCTTCTCTGGCAGCCAGAAAGGAATGATGAACAGAATTGTTGTCTTGGATGAAAAATCCTACGATACCTTAAATTAGCAAAATGGAGTAGCCTTGCCTCCAGACAAGGCCCACACATGGGCTACATATGGATCAGAAATTCATTCAGTGCTCCACAGCTTGGGGTTCCCAGCACCACCAGTGGTATAAGACTGTCTACACTATTCTCTGGTTTTTTTACAACATTAGCTCTAATATATATAGCATTTTAAATGTACTCAAACACATGTGCATTAGATTCCGCTTTGAAAAGGTAAACTTATCCCTAAGATTTGCTTTAAGTCCTAAGAAGTACTTGGTCAACATAAGCAGAGGGAATCCAAATCTATATACTGAGGAATATGTATCTACATCATTCAATGTATTGGTCTATAAATTAATTCTTACAAGACTTGCAAAGTCTGATGCAGACTAAAGTATTAAGAATGGGATAAAACAACCTCTACTAAAGTATTGGGCTGTTTACATAATTATCTAATGGGCTTCTGCATAATGATTTAATGGGCTTTTGTTCTCCATCTGCAATGAGAATGCAGTTCTAAAACCCAGAAACTAAACATGCATATGTGCTCTTTCAGTAAAAGGAGTGGAGTGGAGTTTCTGGAGCCACTAAATTCCAGATTAGCACTGCAAGAAGTTTTCAAAGAAAACACTAGCAAATCTAAGCCTGATAATTGCAAGCTTAAGAGTGTTAGAAAGCATTTGTCCTCTTCACTCATGCGGGAGGACTAAAATCTATAGACTTAGTTTAAAGAATTTAGTTTAAATTCTTCTTAAAGTCTTCTATCACTTTTTCCTTCAATATCAGCTATATTGTTTCTGAAGCAGCATATGTGAGACGTACCAGAAGTTCCAAGTTTTCTGTTAGTTCCTTTAAAAGGCAGAGTTAGGGATTTCTGCAAGGCAGAAATCAGAGAGTTGGCTGTAAATCCATTTCCTGGTCTGCGAATTGAGAAACACTGCGGTTTCTGTCACTTCCTGGTTCTGTAAGTCAGAGGGGAGCAGAGGGAGGTGGGGGAAATAATTCCTGTGACATGCTGTATGTTTTAGTAAAAGCACTGGCAAACCCACCACATGCAGAGGGAGCCGGCACAGCTGCCAGATTGAATTACTTTGAAATGAAGTTCAAGGATCTGATACTTAATTCATGTGTTATTTGTACTGGAGTGTGAGGCTGGCCAGCAGTGTCCTGCAGTGGGAAAAGCAGCAGCCCTTGCCATACCCCATCAATACCTTGCCATACCCCATCTTACCAAGGCACAGCACCAGCACAACTGGAAGAACAGGTTTTCCACAGGTTTTGCAACAGCAGGTCTGATTCCTGCTGTTCCTATCATCACAGGCAGCCCTAATCCAAGCAGTCTGCTCAAAGGCACTGACAATTCCAGCTGCTCCTACTCCCACTGTAAAGCACATCTTTTCCAAGCCCACACCTCTGAAGTATTCTAGTAAGACTAGGTAAGGGGGATGTACAAAAACAGCCCCTGAACACTACAGGAGTTAAGAAATAAGGCTGTAGAGCTATTTTCAATGTGTGAAACTGCACCTCTGGAGGGAAAGAAAAGAGTACACAGAATAGTAGGGACGTTAAGAGTGGTGGATAAATGGAGCAGAGAAAGGAACCAATTGTGAAGTTTCTCACATTTAAGGAAAACTTGCTGTAGAGGCTCACCATGTGAATTCCTTTAGTTTTGCTGACAATTTCTCCTTTAGAGACATAGAGGGGAAGGCTTGTATTACCACAATAAGCATCCTAGCTTGTGAGAAAACACTTTGCAATGAAACTGCCAGCAGTCACCATGTGAAGTCATATATGGATTTAAGGGAGCATTGTTTCATTTTCCTTTTTAACATTAGTAAAGTAATCTAGGTAACCACAAAAATCAGCTTTAATTTAAAAAAAAGAGAAAAGCTTAGAATTTCCGATTTTGTGCTGAAGGGCAGATGGCATATCACTGTGTTAATGGTCCATGCTCTATTATCTTCTCTTTTCTGGAAACAAACAGCCTTTGAGAGCTTCTAAATGCAGTGCTATGGGTGTGCTTCCTTTGAACACTCACCATCTGCTGCTGTAGCTTCTTAGGGGATACATGAACAACATGTTTTTATTTTCAGATAGCCACAAGCAGCAGCACTACAAGCAGTAACAGCCCCATCTGATTTAGCCAACTGATGTACATTAATGATGTACATGTAGCATTAAATGTACACACTGTACATTACATTAAATGCTGCAGGGAACAGCACATCTCCCCTCCTTCTGTAGTGGTCTGATCTTGGTGGGAAAGGTCAGGGGTAGCCCCCTACCACAGCCACCAGGCAACAGCCAGCTCAAACTGCTCCTGCTGGTCATGACTCCAGTCCCAGTCAGGGAGAGAGGGAGTGGGGGATAAGAAGGTTACAGCAGGGCCATCAGTGAATAAAAGTCTTAACTGAGGTCAAGGAAAGGCAAGTGTTTTAGAAATATCCTGCTTTGGAATGGGGAGTATGTCCCTCAGATGAGACGGGAAATCCAGCAAAACATGTTCCTGTTGGATAAAAGGGTAAAAGTTACCTCCATCCCTTGCTACTTATACACTATTGTTGGGGGTTGAATAATTTCTTTTCTTTTCTGTGGAATTTNAGGAGCCTGTGGCCAAAAGGGACTATAATTGAGCTGTACTGTTCTGTTTTGTTGTCAATTTCTAAAGTTGTTGTTGTTTTCATGCTGTTTGCCTGTTAGATATATTAGTAAAGAACTGTTATTCCTATCCCCATATCTTCTGCCTGAAAGCATCTGATTTCAAATTATAGTGATTCAAAAGGAGTGGGTTAGGGGAAAAGGGGTTCATCCCTCTCCTTGGCAAATATCTGTCTCTTAAACTGAGACAACTATTTTGATAGCAAGTCACAGAAAATAGTACTCATCCAAGAAAAAGCACTGTAAATTATTTAGAATATCTGAACAGAGAGATATTTTTTTTATCCATTTATAACTACACTCTTCTCAACATGAGAATCACACCATAATTAGTCTTCCAAATTATTCTAGAGGTGTTATCCTGGTGTAACGCCCTGTACAATTAAGCTTAGGAGAGGCATCATAGGCATTACTTCAAGCTAAGAACACTTCATTCTTCTCCATGTTAGGTGACCAATCAAGCAGGGTGATATATAAATGCCATCTCCATCAATAAAAGTTACAGAAATGAAAAGTTACAGACCAAGAGGCATTGACATTACATCCTGCTTTAGGATTGGCTTCTTATGAACTATTTCTGTGTTGCAAGAACAAATAAGTCAGTCTCATTAACACATAAAATTAAGATTTTCTAACAAATGAAGGACCATCCAAAGACAATAGCTTCAGATTTTAAAAAATGATTGTGTCTAGTGCTGATTTGACTAAATTCCACCTTAGTTATACATAGTAATTACAAATCCCAAAGGATTTTTTATACTGCTTAAACACTAACTGTAGAGGACTTTAAATAGATCCCCAAACAACTACCTCCAGTAGTTCTGCATCTTGGAGGTAAAAGCAATCACTAGGAACAGTTCCAGTAGTCTGGATAGTAAATATCACAGCTCAGTTATTTTAAAAACAGCTGTCTGACCCAGAGTGAAAATGACCTGCTGTGGCCAGCACTGTGCTGTATGGGGAGCCAAGAGAAACTTCATTTTCAGTGACATCTGCTCCCCAGTAACCCTGCTAGCTGGTGGTGCCAAGAGGGAAGAGTGGAGGCTGTCACATTCTGTAGTAGCCCAGGGCTCCCATGCACTCTGTACTTACAGTGTCAGAGCACTGGCTTTGCTTTCACCCTCTGCATCCTAAAATCAGTCAAACTGAACCTTGGATCAAGTGTGGTTACTTATCCTGTTACTGATAGTAACAGATACTGGTCTAATTTTAGTAAGTTGCCAAGTGGAGCTCTTTCACTTAGAGCATCTGATTAATTTCAACAAAAAAAAATCAGCTCTTCCAAGAAGAGACTTGCTCCTCAATTAGCTCTGGCATAACAAATCATTTGTTACAGTAAATTCACATATATAATACTCACAGGCTAAGTTATGAGTTTGGAGTGGGGGTTTTACTGAGCTGAGTCCAGATGTGGGAGGAAGAAATAAAGAAATGCCAAATTTTATTGCTGTCATCTCATGTGATCACCCTTATCCCTGCAATTTACAAGGTGTACCTGAAAAATCTTGTATAAATAAAGTTATAAGTTCAAGGCAAAAGATCAGTCTCCCTTAAACCCAGTGGTCGTGTTGTAGCTGGGAAAGACTGGACCATTTTGTACATCCTTCCTTCAGTTTTCTGGGCAGTGTTATATGAAGTGAGTAGGCAGGCATATTTGTCACACCCTTAGCCAAGCTTAAGTTTTGGTTCGTTTTTTTTTCATTTAACTTCAAACCCCATGAAATCACCTGTATTTCTAGAGCTTATGCCAACTGGTCTGCCTCAACCTTTTACAGCAGGTTGTAAAATAATTTACTTCTAGCTATCTATCCAGACACTCATGGAGAATCAACATTCCACTGCATCACAGACTTCCTTAGCTTGGTGCCTCCCTATCATCCTCATGTTAGACTCATCCTGGCAGGCTGCCTCCCTGACATCTTACATCATTTCAGTGAAACAAGTACCTGTGCCCTTGGATTTGCTTTATCATTTTGGCTTCGACATTTCTATCCATCACTTAAAAGCCTTGTGCTTTCCATCTTTCTTCCTCCTCACTGACTGCAATAGCAGAATTATGTATTTGCAGATACAGAAAAGATCTTCCTGCCAGCTACACTTACACAACTGCTTTGATTTAAGTCTACCAGTTCATTTTTCTCACAATTTTGTGTACCTAGCAGATGGGAACAGAAAAACTCATGAAGGTCAGCAAGGGAGGGTTTCACTGACCATGCACAGACAGATATTTTAGAAGACACCAAAAAGCTACATGACAGTAGTACAAAGGGTTTTAACTGTGTTTCTTGAAAGGAAATGGGGACTGAGGCAGCAAGAGGAGCACATGTCGTGTTGCCCACCCATGCAGTCCTACAGCCTACATGGTAACTCAGCACAAAGCTAGATTCCTGAAACAAAAGGGAAAAAAAAAAAAACCACCAGGCATCCTCTTATTTCACTGTTCTCTGCTCATTCTTGGCTCTCTCTGTACTGGAACAAGTATTTGTAGGGCCAACCAATGAGTAAGTTCCCCAGTTCTGACTCAAGTCAAAAGCGACTTCCCCAAAACACAATCCCACACATGTTGGCTCTTCTGTTGAGATTAAGATGTGTTAGTGCCTCAGTTCAGAGTAGACCCATCTGTATAACAAGCCCCTTTATATTTTTAACCTATATGTAAGATGTGGAAATAAAATTCAAAGTTTCATACTGTTTCACAGTATTGGACTCCCTGCACCTAAACAATTGTTTTCTTTAGAAAGGAAAGCACATAATTTGTCCAAATGAGTGCTAAGATGGCTTTTAAACATGGCACTAAACCTAAAAATCAAAAAGTGAGTATGCTTGGAGGAACTGATTTGGTAGGACAGACTAAAAAAAAAAAATCAAAATTTTTTTTTAGTGTCTGAAGCCCCAGATTATTAGGCACAAGAAAAAACAGCATAAATGCAGACAGATTTGAACATTTTCTACTTATATTTATACAGGGCATTGTGAATCTGGTTAGATATGGCAGCTCTCTCAAATCATACTTATAAAGCAGCAGCAAAGCATTACCTCTGAACCTGAGCACATCATGGATCATTTTTCATGAAGGAAGAAAGTAAGCATTCACCTTAAAACTTGTTCAGAGAAAGGAAATTTGCTGCCCTAGTTGTCCAGAAATACACAAACAATTTTATATTTTCTAAATAACTGTGACCAAAGAAAAACAGTGTTCCTCTTTTAAAGGTATGAAAGAGGAAAAGGAACTAGAGGACAGACTCAAGACACCATGACAATACTCAAACTTGAATAGAGTGTTTATACTTCTCTATAATCAATCCAGGTTGTTTCCTGCTAGTATAATGCCACAAGCAACATTTACATAGTAAAAACCGCTAAAGTGAAGTAACAGCATAAAATTAGCCAAAGCAAAGAGAGGCACTATTATACCACACTGCTTTCCACCCTTGAAGACACTAGTAATAAGTTCAGACATTTTACTGCCCAAAGCTATTTTCATCTTTGCAATTTTTAAACCAAGCATGACAGCACTTAAGAAATTTCCAATCCTTTGCATGCATTTCTTAGTCATCAAAGGCTCCCTTCCTGCTTGCACTCTAAGTTTTCTGAGCCAGTTAACCACCACTAACCATGGGTGGAGCTACATTTGAACACACTAGCTCTGAAAAGTTTAGAGAAGCAGTGAAAATGTTGGCAACGGTATTTATGCACTTGCCAACACTCACTTTTTCCATCTCTAGCCTGATTACTGCCTTGTGCAGTTAAAGCTTACTAGACGTTTAAAAAGCTGTGCCTATCACCTGTGGCAAACTTTTCAGTGCTGGTCTGCTGCAACCACAAAAGCCTGTAAATTAAATATGAGATTTCAATTTAAAATTATTTATTCTCTTTTATCACTTATGGACTTCCAAGGCATGAGAGTAGAGATTGTCTGACTTACTGGTAAACAGCCAGAGAACTACTGCTTCATTTTGCCTATATTAAGAGACTCAGGTGGGATCTTGTTTTGACATGTCATAGACTTGTATTTACGGGGAGATTTTGTACTGCCAAAGAATAAATTTCTCCATGTATAAAGCCACTGAAGATTTACCCAAGGCAAAGCTGAGGGTGTACACAGGAGATTAAAGAGGGAAACAGCTGTGCCTGCCTGAAGCTGTTTAAGGCATTAAGCAGGGATCTGCCCCCTCCCCTGGCACTGGTTTGCACCACAGTGATGAGAAAACAGGCAGCAGTGCAGCTGCACCACTTCACACCATCTTCTTGATCAAGCAGTTAGGGCCTCCAGCACTTCTCCACTGAAATTCACACCTGCTGCACTGCACACACTCACAGTGAATACAGAGAATGACAGACACCAAAGAATATAAACTCCAGATTTATACAAAGCCTGACAGGCAGATACCTGCATAAAACTGTCTTGATTTCACATGTGAACAGAGTTAACTCTGAGCTGAGGGTCTCTGGGTTTACTATGACTCCAAAATATTTTCTTTGAAGAAAGCACAGAGATGGACAATCACTTCCATGATTAAAGTAACCCAGAACTGAAATCCCAGTAAAACAGATTTGGAACATGCCAGTGGGTCACCCATCAGGCATCCTGTTTGCCATTTCAAACAACTGTAAAGACTTGATGTCTCTTTCTGAGCACAGACATCTTTCCCACTCCTTCATGAGTGCCTTTTCTGCTGACAAAGAGCTTGACTCACTACTTTGTCCCTGGCCATAGCAAGGTGGCTGAAAGTACATGACCTTCAGGTTTCCCTTCAACCCAAACCATTCCTTGTTTTTCACTTAAACAATTCAATTACTGACAATGGAGAAATTATATAGTGGCCTACTTCACAAAAGAAGAAAGTAAATTAACCAGGGAAAAGTAATCTGCTTTTTATCTTTCAGTGCCTTTCTGAGACATTTCAGGCTTGGTTTCATTGTTGAAACACCTGTGTAAATATCAAACCTACATCCTGCTCAATACATTCCATTTACAGCTCCTGACTGCTTCCACAAGTCACAGCTTTTAGAGCAAAAGGCATTTGAGGGTGTGTGCAGCTGGTAAGAACAGCTAAAAACTCGTTTCTGTTCAATGCTAGAAAGCAAATCCACTATTGTCAATTCATACAGCAGGCTCTTCATCTACCTTTCCAAAGGGGATGGATCAAATAGCAGAGACAACTAAACAAATCACTCTGGATAGTGTTCTTTATGCTTTGGGCCACTATGCTTTATAAGCACGGGAGACACAATCGGCAGCACCCTGACTACAGGACATGACCCAGAGCAGCCAAAACAAAAGCAGGCAGAGCAAAACATGGATAAACTACATACCAGCTCTGGACTTGGGAGGGAAGGGCTGGGGAGGGGATTGAGCCCACCTGTGCTGTCAGCAGGCTGCCACTGAAAGATGCTGGCATGCAGCACACCACTCACATTTTAAATTAGATTTTAACCTAGGATTATAATTTCCTACTATAAATGTTTTCTTGCATTAAAAGGGCAGCTAAAGGACAAGCATTACCTGAGCATGAACTGAGAAAAAAACCTCAGAACTGGCATAGTATTTGCGTGCTTTTTTGTTTAAGTAAATCTTGTAGCCAAGGACATTGCTCCCATTATTAAAAAAACCTGAAACACACCACAGTAGTAGGATCTGGGAGGTAACTTTTCACATTAGGACACATTTAAAACCACATTTCAAAATGAAAAAGGGAGACATTCTACAAAAATATTTTTTAAAAAATCCCTGATTTGAAAGAAAAAAATTGGTAATGAAACTTTATTATTCATATTTGATTTGCTACTGCTTTGCTTTCACAGTTCCAAGAGTTTGAATCATCAATTTATTCAGGATCATTGCATAATGGAACATTTAAAATATAATCCCAAACCAGTTTTAAAACAAATTTAAAAAATTAAATAGGATTTTATAAAGTAATTATTAATCATAATTTTAGAAGTGACCTAAGTCAGATACAAAATATTACATAAACCTAATTCCTACACAACCATGTCAATGTTTTGAAGGTTTGTTGGCTGATATTTCCCCTTTCAGATTTCAATTAAAGAATATTTTTAAACTAGTATTTTCACTAAAAAATATCTTCTAGGAAACAAAACCTAAATTTCTCCAGAGTTATTCACCTATACTCGCCAAAATTAGTGAGCACTAGGAACAGCATTTAGAAAAATGTTGTTTAATCTTAAGCATCATAACCACAGCGTATTTCAAGAGTCTAAGTCAAACACTCACATCTCTAAAAAGAAAGATAAAAGAACCGACTTTGTATTGCCCAGGATCCAATTACATAGAACATATTTTTTAAAGCTGCTGACTGTATTTAAATAGTTTCGTAAAAGACAAGCACTGTGTTTCAACAATGCAGCAATCCTTCTCGGATAGACTTCCATTTTATGGATGTATTAGGTTACACAGAAGGTTTTACTTAGTACGTTTCTGCAGTCTTTTGGATCATACTCGACTGTGGTCCTGCCCAAGAGAAAATGCATTTTGGTCTAAGGGGCTCTATAACTCATGTGAAAGGTAACAGTTACTTTGTTTCTAAGAATATCTAAGGAGCCCTTCCTCTGAAATAGGAAGTAATTAAAAGTCTTTCACGCTCCAGAGGAGTCACAGCGTTTTCCTCTCTCCCCCCTCCCAGCCCCTTCCCCATCAGCGAGGCAGGTTTGGAGTAAACAGCACTCCTTAATGCACCTCTGTCGCCAGCCCATCACAGACTCAGCACTCTGTACAGGCACACGCTGACGATGCGCTAGCGCCTTCCTGCCCCCTGCTCAAACCATCAGCGCGAGTTTTAACAAACAGCCTTAAAGCGCTGATCCTTCCGTCACCAGCAGCCAGGTACGATCCAGCTTCCCGCTGGAGATGACAAAGCCGGGAATCCAACCCCAAAGCAAAATCCGCTACACGAACCGGTTGTCAAGTGCGGAAACTACTCAGCGTCCCCCATCTGTAACCCCTGATGTAGCAGTCGCCAGATGGGAGAAGCCTCGTTCTTCACCTGCCACTCAGCACCTGTCTCTGTTCAAGGAAAGGGGTGGGCGGCAAAAACAACACTTTGGAGCATGGCCCCGGAATGCCACCCCAGGCGGGCTCGGCACCGCCGCAAGAGACGTGATTTTGCAGCTACATCGGCGGGTGGCACCCGGAACCGCCGTGTGGCGAGGGGGGCAGGAGTCGCGACACTCACGAGACGTAGGCGGGGTAGGCGAAGCCGATGATGTTGCACAGCAGAGACGCGCCGTATCCCACCACCAGGTACAAGGCCACGACCCCGAGGATGCCTGAGGAGAGAGAAGAGAGCCGTCAGCGTCCGAGGGAGCGGGACGAGGCGGTAGCGGACAGGGCGCGGCCGCCCGCGGGGAGCCGGCGCGGCGGG
>VXBI01002249.1:102977-138898 GCA_013397375.1 Toxostoma redivivum | reverse complement strand
TGCCTGCCCCTGCCCGGTGCCCCGCGGGGCGTGGGGCCCGGGATGCTCAGGACACTGCGGGGGTGTGGGGCCTCCCGGGCTGAGGGGCGGCTGCGGCCGTCCCGCGGCGGCTGGGAAGCGGAAGGACGAAGCTCACACCGTTCCCCCCGTGCCCGAGGCTCCGCCCTCCCGATGGAGTCCGTGCTGGAAGGGCGGGAAGGCTAACCGCGGCACCCTCTGGACCTGGTGTGGGGCTGCTCCGGCGGCGGGCTAGGAGCCGAGTGGACAGGGGAAGTGCAAGAACATTGTGGGGATTTCTTGCGAGGTTTGGGCCGGAAAAGGTAGAACTGCGTCGGCAGTGTTTGCGCAGGTGAAAGAAGAGCTGGGAGCGTGACGTGTAGCTGAGCACTGATGTGGTACTTGCTGCTCCGAGGTCTGGTTTCATTTGGAAGGAGTGGCAGGGAGTCCCTTCTGGTGAGTTACCTCTGCTGGAAGGGAACGTGCCATCAGACGGAAAGGGAACAGCTACAGGGACACCCTTCAGTCTGAAGCTGCCCTCTCCTGCTCTTCGGAACTTTCAGAGTGAAATGCTTTTCTTGTTCGGGGGGCTTTGCATTCGAATTTTAATGAAGCATGGATTCTGTGTTCTTTAAAAGGGGAAAATTGCGTTTTCCCCGTGTGGTCTCAACCTCTAATCATCTGTGGTGCAGCCCTTCAAACTTTGTAATTTGTCATCCCCAGAATGTGATGACACTAACTGATTGTGATATTTGGCCTTAAATAATCCTTCTATCTTACTAACTCCAAGGGACTCCTCATGACATATTTATGTAAAAGAGGGAAAGGTTACTGAAGAGGAAGGATACCCCACTTACTGTAATTACAATTTTCAAATGAGTGAAAATGTTCAGAAGTGAGAATACCACAGGAAGGTAGAACTGCCCTGCTTGATATTGTTTTGCAGTTGTCTAATGCAAGAGTCAGATTTTGCGATAGGCATGTAAATTTTCAATTCCATAAATCTGGCCTCTGAAGCATGTTTGTGTTTCCATAGGGCTCCCTGCAGAGAGAGGAACTTGCCTTTCAGATCCCTGCTCACATACGACACAGAATTTAAGACTTGTTCAGAAAATGCAGAGGGTAATTGCAGTGAGAACTGATACAGCCTATTAGTGTCACTTCTGTGGGGTGACTGATAGAAGGGCACATGAGTATTTGAATTTTACATTGTAATAGGGTCAATCCCACTGTCTTATTATGTTTCTTTGAGATACTATCATCTTCTGTCTTTGAAATGGTGTTTTGTATTATATTTGTACTAATGTTATAAATGCATTATAAAAATATCTGTAATTTCCTACATTCTTCAATCTATATATGATATTAGTAGGAATTTTGGTAGAAAGTGACAGGTGATTTTTCCTACTCAGTTACTGAATTTTGTTAAATAACAAGTCACAGGTATCCATGTCAATTTTTGTCATGCTGCCTCATGCTACAGAGTTGTTTAACTGAGTAAAGAAGTGGAGCTGCAGAGAAGTAATGTAGGTTTAGCAGCTTCTTGATACTCCTTTTGTCTTGTAAGCGAGTGCTGTTACCCCATCTTTTGACTTCAGGACTATGGTTGGTTTACCTTGCTCACCCAGCCATACACTTTCTCTCTTCAAAAAACATTTGAAAAGCAGCTTTTTCTGCATCCTTGTTTTGCCCAGGTAAACTTAATGTCTCATCCTTTCATTCTTTACTCTCTGCCTCCTCCTCTGTGAGCAGCTCAGGAGATGGCAAATAGGGATTGTGTCAGTCCGTAAAACACATCCTCTCTGCCGCTCCTTCCCTCTTATGCTTTGCCCCTGCTCCAGAGTGGGATCATTCCTATGAGCTGAGGCTCCTTCAGGACATATCCATCTGTTCCAGCATGTGATCCTCCACAGGCTGTAGGGTGGATATCTTCTCCTCCTTCTTCTCCAACTTTACACTGCTGTTTCATGCTGGTTTTTTTCACTTCCTCTGCCTGTCTGGTATTTTTGTCCTTAAATACTTCCCCATAGGCACCACCATCTCAGCTGCTGCCTTCAGCTGTGTCCCACAATGTGTCCAGCAGCCCCCCATCACTGCCAGCACCTGGCACCAGCACCTAGAACAACCTGGAGATGTTGTTAGTACTGCAGTCACTCCAAATTACTTAGAAGTTTAACTTTTTGATTAATAAGTATCATTCTACTTGGCTTTGCTCTTGCTCTCTAAGCTTGGCATGTTCTTACTCCTCTTTGATACTGCTGCATTATTTTATCTTTAGATTTATGTTCAGCTGCAGCACTGGGGCAAGGAAATATAATCAACTAGATGTAAAATAGACTTTTAAGTTTTTGTCTTTTAGTTACAGCAGCTTTATAGATAAGGAATCTTTTCAGCAGTCAGAATAGAGCCTTCAAAAGACATTGGGAGTGGTAGTGCCAATTAAAAATTGGGAAGTGGTAAAATGTTGACATGAATAAGGTTATTTATGCAAGGGAGAATCATAGAGTCATAAAATGCTCTGGGTTGAAGGGACCTTGAAGATCATCTCATCCCAGTCCCTCTGCCGTAAGCATGGACTCGTAGACCAGGTTGCTCTTGAACACTTCCAGGGTCCACAATTCCAGGCACCCACAATTTCTCTGGACAATATATGCCAGTGCCTCATGACTCTCTCAGTGAAGATTTTTTTTCTTATTATGTAAACTTGCCCTTTTTCTCTTTAAAGTCGTTCTCTCTTGTGCTGTCAGTACATGACATTGTAAAAAGTCCCTCTCCGGCTCTCTCGTAGCCCCCTTTAGGTCCTGGAAGACCTCAGTGAAGACTTGCTCCAGCAGGTCCTCATCCTCTTTTATTGGGGTTCCAGTAGCTAGACACAGCAGTGCAGGTGAGGTTTCACCAGAACAGAATAAAGGTTGAGAATCACTTCCCTTGACCTCTGTACACACTGTGCTCTATCAAAAGAATGGGCTGGGAGTTCAGTGTGGCAACTCATGTCATGTCATGATTTTTCTCATCTACCAACACCCCAAAACCTCCTCCCCAGAGTTGCTCTCCATCCATTCTCTGATCTGCCTGTGTTTACATTGTGCTTGGGATTGTCCCAACCCAGGCATGGCACCTTGCACTTGGTGTGTTGAAGTTCAAGAGGTTCACACAGAACCCCCTCAGACCTGCCAAGGTCTTTAAGGGTATCTGGCCAGGGCCCCTTTTCAGTGTGAAAATTGGATAAGAAGAGGAGAAGTCCATAAATAAAGCATGCAAGTATGGGAGATGGAACAGAGAGCACAGCTCATCGAGATGTTTTGGCCTTGGTAGGGTGCAGACTATGGAATAAAAAAATGCAGATATGAGGGGAAGAGCTGGGAAAGTACAGCATATGCAGCTATCAGTTTTTTGTTTTTTGAATCTATGTGGTTTTGTAAGGCTGCCAAATAATGCAAACAATAGGCTGATTCTGTAACTAGGGGGAAATTCTGGCTTGGGGATGTGGCTGCTTGTGAGCTGTGACTGCTTTGGGCAGCAACAGTATAAAAGGCTGAACTGTGAGAACAGTCAGTGACTTCAGTGACATCAATGACTTCAACTTTGCCTTCTTGCTTGGATTACTTTTTGCACCCCTCTTTTGAAGTCCCGTCTCTCAGTCGCGGCAGTTGTTGCTCCTGTGTGAGGACGTGATGATCTGCCTGGCTGTGTGGGACATCCACCTGGAACTGAAGTGCTGCTGGAGAAAGCAGGATCGTGCCCAACATAATTTCTCCACAGGATCGGGAGGTGAGCCAGGGAAAGGAAATATGGGTCAGAGGATGTCTACCCAAGAGAACGTTTTTATGCTTATACTTGTGTTACTTAAGGAACGAGTCTTTGGCATCTTAAAATTTGTACTGAAGTGGGCAGCTACTGAGGGAAAATATGTCACCCCATCTACTATCCTTGCGAAAGACTTTTGGGACGATATAGGGGTTGAATTATGGGGCTGTGCCACGAAGGGGAATAAGGTGGTGGCTGAGATGCTCCCCTCTTGGAGGGTGATTTAAGGGACTATGGAAAAACAAGAACAGTATCAAGCTGTGGTTAATGATCCAGTACGACCAGCAGACCCACCAAAGACTATAAATCCTTTTTTAAAGCCATCTACTCCTCCTCTGCCACCAGAGGTGAAAGAAAGATATTGGGTGCTACAATCTGTGGCAGCTTTTGCTGCTGGCTGCTGCCCTGGGAATGGAGAAGGGGAGGATAAAGAAGAACCCTTTGATCGTGGTCGTATAGACTCTGATGATGAGCCAGACCTGTGTCCACCAGACCCTCACAATAAATGGGTTTGTTTAAAAAGGGAAGCCTTATTTGCGGGAGACTTGGAAATGGCTGACAAGATCATGGCCCCTGTCGTATGTCATGGTAGTAAGCAGCATAATCCTGGTTGGGAGCCAGTGTCTTTCCAGGAGGTAAAGGAGTTATGGCAGATGGTGATCAAGCACGTCATGGGGCCCCTGTACAGTGCAGCCTCCCCGAACGGTGCCTGCCAGGAGCCACGACTGTGGCTGCTCCTGCTGCTCTGCTGTTGCTGCTGCTCTGCTGCTGCTGCGGGGGTGCAGCCCCCCCATATGGTGCTGACCTGCACAGCATGCTGCAGCTGTAGCTCATCAAAATACCAACTGATGCTACATACTGACCAAAACTCTGTTAAAATTTACCTTCTGAGTTCACTAACCTACGATTTGTGATTTTTAAGAGGATTGTTACTGGAAAGATTTAAAGATGTTTGTGTGGATGTGGTGTCTTTCTACATATTGGTAACATAGGAAGACTGCATGATTTACTGAGAGTAGTTAGCTAAGTCACAAATTTAACATGATTTTGCTCACATTCAAAGCAAACTTTGAACTTTACCTGCAGTAGTTATTCGAGACTTAGCTATAATTAGTACATGAAATTCCACTAACAACTTTACCAGTTGCTTGCCTTTTACTACATAGTTTTAACGAGGTGATTTTATTGTGGATCTTTCAGTACAGCTGTTTAGTGATTCAAGTGTAATTATTCTTCCTTGCCACATTTAAATTGAAATTGGACTTGATATCAAAACAGTATCAAAAGTATATTGATGGACCACAAATACAGTAAACAGTAGCTTACTCTTTGGAATAAACTGAACCCCTAGCTTTGTAACTGTTTGTGTGCAAGTATCAGTCTTACACATCCACAAACCTAACCAAGTTACTTGTGTAAAACTCATGGCACTATTATATAACTAAATTCTTGTTGTTTTAGCCTTAAATATTTATATCCCATTACCTTTATTAGGCCAAGTTCAAATATATTGTACAGGCCGGAAAGGCAATTTGTCAAAATCTATGCTGTTGTCATTTTTTGAGTAATGCTGCACTTTAAAAAACCCTGGTAAAGTTATACTGACACCAGAAAAGTCCTTACTACAAATAGATATTTTCATATAGCAATAGATATTTTTAGATAGTAACATTTGCAGTTACCGTGAGCTAGTCTCAAAACTAAATTACATAAAATCACAATGTATTTGCCACACCTTTATATTCTCCAGTAAATCCATGTTGCTACTATTTCAGTTACAAATCAGCATCTTATTTGTAATGATAGGGTCTAAATAAGTTAATTTCTGTTAAGAACAATTTCTGTTCAGTGTCAGTGATGTTAACTTCAAGTTCTCTTAGGTATATTTTCTGTTACGTTTAAGTGAAATTAAGTTTCAGTGAAATTGATTTTAAGTTTTGTTAAAATATACTTGTTTAAATTTGAATATACAATTCTTTTACTATACAAATAAATGACATAAAGCCTGAATGAATTTTTTTAAAATTAATTTTAAAATTTGCTCATTTAAATTATGAGATACAGCTAATTTGTTATAGAAATAAGAACAATCTCTGCTGTTTTATTTTTATAGGTTGCACTGAAGAATGAGTAACAATTCCATATTATGACTGTTATTAGTTATAAGCCGTTTCATGCTTTTTTTTCTGCTTTATTACTACTTAGCTAAGGATAAATGATAAAGCTGGCTGCTTTATAAACCTTTACATACCATTGTATAGCTATCTACAAGACATGTATTATTTAAGAAACTTTCCTAACTACTGTTACTGAGCGGTTTTTAGGATATATTAGGAAAACTATTCCAGTTAAGGCCTGGACCCTGGCCAAGTCCTGACCTTACCTAGTTGAGAAGTATACAAACAAAACCAGGTGTTTTCTGCACCAATACTGTACTCAGGTAATTTTGACTTGTTGAATTTGGACCTATAATAGCTGGAAACCCTTTTGAAGTGAACTTGGAAATCTTACCTGGGAATGGTTCTCCAAGCCCTCACTCTAAAATGAGGCTTGCCAGTTACTGCAGACTCTAGGTGATGGTACAGTCTTTAGGGAATTGATAATGCATTGTTTTAAATTACCATTTTATATTTTGTGTACTACTAATTGTGTGTATTATCTAATTTATTTTTGTGTGTTTATTTTGCTTGGTGTGGGTTTATTGTTTTGCCACATGTTGTTTTGCTTTTTATGTTACCTTCATATTTATAATGAGGCACGCACATTGTTATAAAACAAAAGAAGGGGGATGGCTCCTCAAGAATATTTACACTAATATTTACACTAAAAATTTTGAAGTCAAATCAAATTTGATCCCTGGCAGAGTCATACTCCTTTGAAGATTTGCAAGTACAGAGGCAATTACTAAAAGTTTCTACATTAAAATCTTTAGTTGAGTGTACAGTGATGAGGCCTAGCTGATTTACTAACTTAGGGTCGAAGTTATGCTTGTGTTTCCATAGAAGCTGGACCAAGGTGGATTCTGGCAGGAAATGTGAAGCCATTTCAAGAATCCTTGGCAGCACCACCTGAGGATCCAGCCTTTACATCAACCTCTGAAGATTTGTGATTTTGCCCTCTGAGGATACCTGCGAGAAGAGCCTCATCAGCAACTTCATGATGACTAGCAGACTTACGCTCTTGGGAAGACGATTTGGGTTACCTAGAGGTGTTAAGGTCACCAAGATTAGGTCATCCAATTTAGGAGAACTGGTGAATCACACGTCTAGGGGTGGTCTGTACAGTGCCCAATTTTCCTTTTGAGGAATCTGTCCCTGCTTTAGATTGGGAACACACTGGTCCTAGCTGAATAGTCACTACTTTTGAGCTGGAACTTAGTTGCAGGACTGCTGCCTTCTTTTTCCTGCTTAGTTTGTCATCACCAGGCTTGGGTTGAGTGTAAATGTGTGGAATGTGGAATGTTGCGGCATTATGCTTCTCTTAGAAGGCAAGCTGGCTGTTATTGGTGTGACCCCCTAAGAGGCAGCTGAAGCAACATGCAAATTGTATGCTTAGTGTGTAGGCATAAATATGATTTGTCTTAATGGCAAGAAATTATCTCATGAGCAGTGACTGGCTGCGACTAAATAGTTAAGGAAATGTATGGAGTTAAACCAAATGTTTTGCTTATGCTTATTAGCATTGCTTGTTTTTACTGGCACAGATTGGCCTATTAACCAACCTGAGATGTATTTGGGTAACCCTGGCAAATCTAACAGGACAAGATACTCTATGCTTAGCTACTGCATCCCCTGAAAATCCATTTTCAACCTGTCTGGGTTGCCGGTGGATGTTTGGCCAATACGAGACTACTGTTTGCACTGAGAAGTATGTAGAAAATCCTGCTGAGATGTGGAACCAATGGACCCCTTACCTTCCTAAAGCACCCTTGGAGCCCCAGGGATTAGAGCTTCTTGTTGGTGTGAAAATGGATTTTTGTGTTAGGTTTAACTATATGGAGAAAGATCAATCAAAAGTGTGGGATGTTTCCCTATCACAGTGTGTATAATAATCAAAGTTTTTGGTGCAATCGTACCATGTTCAGTGTTTCCAAGTCCAGTAACACTACCTTAGGATTACCACCAGGAGTGTTTTTGGTTTGTGGGGATCAAGCCTGGGTAGCTATCCCCTCGTACATCAAAGGAGGTCCCTGCAGCTTAGGACTATTGTCCATACTGACCCCCAATACATCCATGATTTTTCAGCACACATATCCCTGTAGAGAGAGGTGCAGTTTGCATGCATTTGACAAAGACTGCAATGACCAGCTTGATTTTTGATCTAAAGGGCAGTGCTGGGCAGGATCATGTATTGCCCCAGGAGTGGCCATGGGGAAGGCTTTAGGGTTGCTGATCTAATTAGGCTGTTGGTTAGCTAAACAGACTAATGCCACTTCCCTGGCTTTGTCAGGGCTGCTGGCTGATGCTGTCTCTGTTAGACAGGCTACTTTGCAGAATAGAGCGGTGATAGGTTTCTTACTTTTAGTGCAAGGCCACAGATGTGAAGATTTTGATGGGATGTGTTGTTTGAATCTGTCTGACTATTCTCAATCTATTCACGCTAGCGTTCAGACCCTGAGAGACTGCATGAGTAAATTACAGGTTGATGACAGCTTAGATTGGTTGGGACAGCTTTTGGGAGATTGGGGGCTTAGCAACTGGATAAGGAACTTAGTTAAAGTAGCCGTTATGTGTAATTGTTGTAGTGCCTTGTACTTTGCAGTGTTCACAGAGATTGATCAAATCAATAAAGAAAATTCTGTTGGTGCAAAATGAAGGGGGAAATATGGGAGAACAAATGGGGGACGGAACAGAGAGCACAGTTGGTTGAGATATTCTGGCATTGGTAGGGTACAGACCATGGAATAAGAAACCACAGATACGAGGGGAAGAGCTGGGAAAGTACAGCATATGCAGCTATCAAGTGTTTTAAAACTATGTGGTTTTGTGAGGCTGCCAAGTAATGCAAACAATAGGCTGATTCTGTAACTAGGGGGAAATTCTGGCTCAGGGATGTGACTGCTTGTGAGCTGTGATTGCTTTGGGCTGCAACAGTATATAAGGCTGCACTCTCAGAACAATCAGTGACTTCAATAACTACGACTTCTTGCTTGCTTTACTATTTGCACCCCTCCTTCTGTCTCTCAGTTGGGGCATACAAGGCTACAAACCCAACAAAGGAATGATAAGGCAGTGGTGGAAACCAAACCTGGCCACTGGCTGATGAGGGGCTATAGGAGTGTTCATTTCAGCAAGTTTTTCTGAATATGGACCTACTCCCAGAAAATAGGAAAAAAGTGGGGAAATCAGAATGAACAAATACATAGACACAGACCTAAGAAATCAGAAGTGGACACAATGACAAGAAACAAACCTGTTAATTGCACTAATTGGTATAAAAGGGGCTGGCAGGGCATATTAGTAGACTTCTCTGTCTGACTCTTCTGCCCAAGTGTCACAGACTGTCTTATCTTACATCTTCTTAGTAAATATTTATTTTTGTCTGGATAATGCCACTCTCTACGTCCTGCATATGTGTGCTGCAAGGAAGAAGTGCCAGCTGCTGATGAGAGCTGTGTGTGAGAGTGAGCAAGCTGTCAGTCGCTGGGGTGAGGGAGCAGATCTCAGTGCCAGCCACTCCCAAGGAAGGAGGTCTCAGCTCCCACTGTCTGGTGTGGCAATGATGAGTGTCCAGCTGCAGCAGGACTGTGAGTCACCTTCCATGCACTGGGAAACAGGTGTCTTCCCCAGACCTGTCATGCATGTGTACTCACTAGCAAACTTCAAACTGGACCATCTGATAGAGCAGGGACCTGTGTAATGAGTTTAAGGATCTGGGCAAGGCTATGGGGTGGAAGAGGAGACTTGTGCTAGTACTTGGGGACTTGTGAATGTGCCTAGAAGCCTGGGGAGTGTCAAGTATGGGCCTGAACTAATGACTTTCTGCCTCTGTCCTTGGCCGGAATCCCTTGGAAGGGCAGCCAATTCTGAGATCTTGTGGCAATTCATATTTGTCAGATTTTAAGTAAGGATACAGTATTTCTGGTTTGAGCAATGGCATTATGCACTTTTGGAATTTAGCTGGTGACACTCAGGAGCTGAATGTCAAACATCTCCATCAAATGATTTAAGTTCACTGGGGTGTTTGACCTTAAATTTCTAAAAAGGAAGTTCTGCTTTTGATATAAAGACATCAATAAATAAATAAAGATTCTTCTGCTTAACTAAAATGGGCTATCACACAATGCTGCTTGAACTTTTATCTCAGTGACTCTGTGTGCCAATATCTGGGCTAAACCTGATTGTCTATGTTTGTTTTCAGACTGAGAAAATTAGTAGGATCATATTCAATTTTAAAATCTACATAAATTATTAGTTTACTATGGTTTTAAGTGACCATGTATAACTATGTTCAACTTGTATCCTGAAAAAAAAAAGCACTGAAATATCAGAGTTTGCAGATGTTCTTTAATAGACTTGTAAAAATGCTTTCATTTTTGTAACACAGCCATTTAAGTAAGTTGTCTTCACACTGCCTGTTTTCACAACAGTTAATTTACTTAGTATATTATAATTGATGTTTCTGAAAGAACATAATCTGTTTTCCTTCTTGACTTTAAAAGCTGTATTTTATTTTGTGAAAACTTTTTACTGTCCTTGTGGAACATGAGGAGGATCTGGTGGTCTGTTGGTGTGTGCTAATGGATCAAGAATTCTGCTGTTGCAGTGTTTTATTGTTAGCTGTATTTAAATCAGTAGATTTGGCTAATCTTGCTCTTTCTTTCCTGGCAGCCGATTTATTTTGCACATTCCAAGTGAAGAGAGAGACAATGCAATCAGAGTGTGTTTTCAGATTGAACTTGCCCATTGGTTTTATTTGGATTTCTACATGCAAAACACACCAGGATTACCTCAGTGTGGGATAAGAGACTTTGCTAAAGCTGATATCCTTTTTATTACTCCTGTTATTTTCTGTCTTAGTGGTAAAGTGCAAACTGAATATTTTTAACAATATTTCATAGTTGAAATCATAATGTTGGTTCATGTGTTAATGATTAAAAGTTAATATTGCTGTGATGTGATGTTCCTGAGTTCACTACTTCCATAATTTTGTGGCAAAAGAGATGATTCTTGGACTGCTAAAAACTATGGAAAATAGTCACTTTCTAATGTTTGAGGATTTTTTCTTATGGTTGCACTTTGCATGCTAAGTTGATTTCAAGGGTGAGCTGTTGGTGCTCTTCAAAGTGAACTCCACAATTTAATTAATTTTCAAGTAAATAATGACATGAATGTTAAAGTAGCTGAAGGTGGTATGTGTTCCCCCATGGGCAGTGGTATGTATTTATTGGAAGTTTCTGTAGGGTAAAGGCTGCATTTTTATTGAATGCAAGTAGTTAGCCTCTGCTTTTTTTGTTGCTTGCAGGGGTTGCTGGAATGTGTACTATCTACTCCTTGCTAGAGAAAACTTTTTGGCTTTCATCCAGCAAGTGTTTTAGTTTTAACCTTTTCCCATACGTTCTTGGTGTGAGATTGGAATATTGCTTCTAACTTTGAGGATAATATTATTCACAGTTTCACTACACAACATACTTATCTGTTAGTTTCATAATATATATTTACTTTGAAGTACTACAGATTTACAGTAAACTGTAAAAATAATGTCATATTCTCTTGGTTGATGTTGTGCTGTTATTTTGTGTATGTTTTTAATTATAAATGTATTTTCAGACCAACAAAATTCTCTTAGTAATTGTAAGAGTACAGAAAAAAATGCAGTGTAATAGATGTTACATGTTCATTACTTATTTCCCTTTCTAGCCCATATTTGCCACAAACATTAATTCTGCTGCAGTGTATTTTTAAGTGTTCTGCTGTGAAGTACTCTTTATTGGTTATTCAATATATGTAATATATTATGTTCATACTTTTATTAAAGACTTGCAGATTTTCTCTCAAAATTTTAGAGTTATAGGGGTTGTTTATCTTTTCACTGCATGGTGATTTTTGATTAAGTGTATTAGAATTTAGATTTCTGTAACTATATGCCATTAAAAATATTTTTTTTTGCATAATAAATACCGAAGATAGGATTCTGTGCCATATTCTTAACAAATGATTGTGGCAAAAATTTGTTCCCATTTTCAATTCCACAAGGAACTGAAATCGTTTAACTTCAAAATTAAAATGTGCTTGCAAATAACATATTCAAAATAACTGTTATGGGATTATGTTTTTTTTTCAAGATTACCTTCATGCAAGTAGCCTTGTGCAATCTTCTTTCTTGGTGTTAGTTTTTTTTCTGTTTTGCTGGGGTATTTTTTATTTTTTTGTTTTCTGTGTCTGTCTTTTTTGGTTAGTTTTGGTTTTTTGTTTTTTGGGGTCTTTTTTCATTTATTTAGATTGCTTTGTGTAGGAATTGCCAAATTGCTTGATGTTCTCTGAATTTTAGTATTTGATAATGGACTATTCATAATATTTATCTACTTCCAAGAGAATATATTTTGAGAGGACTTAGGAGAGGGAGTGTTTTTAAGTGAATATCTTTTGTATTCAGTATGTGCTTTGGAACTGGCTGCTTAAGCTTATCTTCCTTAACGTGCTGCAATACTCTTCAATCACTGCCCTTTTTTACTGCCTCAAGGTGAAGATGTACAGAAGGTTTTAGAGGAGTGGAAAGAATACAAAATGGGAGTGCCGACCTATGGTGCAATTATTCTTGATGAGACACTTGAAAATGTAAGTATGGAAATAGTTGTGAAGGACTGTCTAGAAGGAGGGATGGCATATGATGGCAGAAAGAATTCTTTGTTGTTTACATTTTTCTTTTGAAGAAATTTACATTCACTGTCAGATTAGGAGAGATCTGACAGTTACTTGATATTGGTGGCTGTGTACAGAAATACAGTATGTGAGACAATGAACACACTTCTGATTGCTTTCCTTCTCAGTTTTTATTTTTTTATTCTGAGTTACATGATTCTGTAAAAAATTTTGCAGTTTTTACTAGAGCATAGCAAACCTAATGGTTTCCTTCCTTGAGGCTAACATATTCTTCCGGAGAATGAGGGGATGGTGGAGGGGAGACTTTTAATGAAATTGGTTAGAACACCTGCATGTTTGACAGTTGCATTCCCTTTTATTTTGTAGGTTCTTTTGGTTCAGGGCTATTTAGCAAAATCTGGTTGGGGATTTCCAAAAGGGAAAGTAAATAAAGAAGAGGCACCTCATGACTGTGCTGCTAGAGAGGTAAGTTATATCAACTGCTTTAGGATAAAGAAGTGAAATTCTGCTGAAATATGGATGTATGTGTTGGGTGAAAAGGCACTTTACTTGGGCAGTCCCGTTATTGAAATTTGTGAATAAACAATCTGTTTTTGCAGTCATCTTCTGATGTTCCAAAAAGGTAATCAAGCTTGAGTCTATAAAATTAAAAAAAAAAAAAGTTTGTTTCACATTCTTTTGCACTAATATGCTAAATTAAGTGAGTACTATTTTCAAAGCTCTCTACTGAACTGTGAATTTACTTTTAAGAATTACTTGTGGTGCTCAGGAAATCTTACTTCTTTTGGCCTATTAATTTCAAGGCTCACCATAGCTGTAAAAACGTGGAGAAATGGGAATTTAGTCTATCTACACTGGTCTGTAAAAAGGCTAAGGAGCTGAGGCGGAGGTTGTAGAATTTAATGTAAAAATTGTGAAGAACTTTACTTTTGTATTTTTCAGTTACGCAAGAAGTGTATAAGAATCAATGTATATGGCAAGTAAAATCTGAAAAATGAAATAATGTGTGGTATTTTTTGCTCCTGGAGACCTAGATATGTGAAGCTGAGTATTCAAAATGGCCTGTGAAAGAATATTGCTGGTACAAATTTAGTATTCATTCAACATAATACATTCAGAGTTTTTGAGAGAGAAAATTAAGATGAGGGAAAGTAGTATGATGCATTTAATGTTCTTCAATTGGACCGAATCAGTATATGAGAAATCACAGGGTTTTGGCATTTTGTTTGTTTAAGTATACCTATCAAGGATGAACAAGACAGCTTCTTCAAGAAGGAGTTAAATGAAATATGTCTTCCTCTTTACTTCAAGTTATGCCAGCAAAAGCATTAAAGGGGTACAGTTATACTGGGGAAAGAAATACTTTGATGGTGTTAATCTGAAAAATTGATTTAGATTTCACTAGTGAATAGCACTGTTGTTATCATCTTTTTTCCGTCAACTTAGATTGTCACTGTGGACAGACTGAAAATTATAAATATAAAGACATTAAATATTATATATATAAATATATATTATTTATAAATAAATTTATTTTATATCTGAACTAAATCTTTCAACTTCTTTCACTGGAGTCAGCACATATCTGAAACCATAAAATGCATCTCTGTAAAATTTAGTTGAAAAGGTCTTCACTTGGCAGTGCCGACAGAGTTCAGTAGTTTTTCAGAAACTGATGAGGACTACACCATCCATGTTAGTAAATTGCTACATGAAGGTGTAATAGAATTATTTCAACTTGCTTTACAGGTCTGCCATCTTAGGGAAATCTAAAGCATCTAGATACCTTTTTTCTATTTCTGAGCAAACATCTAAAGGCTTGTGTAAAGGCTTGTTTATTCCAGCAGATTTCATGGATTTATCTGAAAAATAGTCAGTCCTTATTTTGTGGTAATAGGTTGTGAAAGGATAACTCTGAATACACACACACACTGATTTCATCTAAATACTTCTCAGGTGCTTGAAGAAACCGGGTTTGACATAAAAGATTATATCTGCAAAGAGGACTACATTGAGCTGCGAATTAATGATCAGTTAGCACGGCTGTACATCATTCCAGGAGTTCCCAAGAACACAAAATTCAACCCCAAAACTAGAAGGGAAATTCGGGTATGTGCTGCCTTGTTTACATCTATAGGAACTTTGCAAAGTTCATTTTTAAAGCCAGAAGTGTGTAAAATAATGAGCTCGCTAAGCACAATGAACACCTTAAATGCTAGGTACCAGTGGCATCTTTGTACTGCAGGGTTTTCTGTTGACTTCTTGCAGCTCAACTGCAAGTCTGATACTTGACCGTCTGTCTGACATCTCCATTCATCATGACACGACAATAGAGCATGGTGCTAAAATACAATTCTCCTTTTCTTTTCTTATACGTGGTGTATATATTAATAATTTAGTATTATTCCTAGTTACATGTGCATATGTAACTATATATTCTCAAGTTGTAATTATTAGTTGGGGACATGCAGAAGCCTACAATGTATCAAAAGGACAAACTAAGGATTTTTTTCTCTTTTTCATGGCTAATACTGTCCAGATTTGAGAAACGGTATATTTTAATGAGGAGGTTGGGAAGGGGACAAAAAAAGGAACTATTATGGATGTATTGTGTACCATTAGGCTTTTAAAAGGTATTGTGAAAGGGAAAGGCAAAGGCTTAGGTAGAAACTTGTTGGAATCTTTGTCAGTGGTATCTATAATCTTTGAAGTTTGAATATTTTTTTTCTTTTATGGCAATTCAGTTTAAAACAGCTGTATTTCCATGTAGAGTGTGTCACTGAACAGGGCATCTTACTTTCCAAATAGGCAAAGTATTCGACTGGACAAGACTTAATTTCTTGCATTAGAGGCCTGTTTTTTAAAATATGACATAAGGTGAAATTGAGGGTTTTTAAAAATATACAGTAAATATTGTACTTTGTAGAACAATGACTGTGTGTGTGGGAATGTTGAAGAGTTCTTGCAATGACAGAGTTTTGAAGCTTTATCATCCTCTGATCTAATGCCATCAGGCAGGCTGGTTTTGTACTCCCTGTAGAACCATATTGAAAACTTGTTCAATTTGTAACTTATTTCTCTAATTTGCATTTTGTCTGGACCTGGGACTTTTGGAGTAGATCCTGTGATAGCAAATCTCATGTGGGTTCTTCTACACTGTCTGTGGTCAATATTCCTATTTAGTTCCCTATTCTGCAAAGTGTACAGTTTTAATTATTAAAACTATAACATATGAACAGTAATACAAATCCTATCCTATCCCCATAGTATTTTTTCTTCTATAACAAAACCTGAAACTTACTGTCAAACTAAACACCTTTCTTACTTTTGAATGGGTATTGGTGGTCCAGTATTGATGGCATTTTTAGTAAAAAGTTATTGAAAGTTATTCAAAGCCCATACATTTATTTACAGCACTCTGTGTGCAGTGGTTTGGTTAGTTTGTTTATGAACTCTACTCAGAATTTAGTTGCTGATTAATAACTTTAATATTTTAAGTGTGATATCATGCAATGAGTTTGTGCTGTACCATCTGCTACTGTAGTAGCAGTCGGAAGAGTTAATTAACCTTTTGTGAAAAATGCTGTTGTGGCCCATTAATTTAAGTCTTCCATGGTAATTTTTTAATTAAGGGAAATACTTGTGGCTGATACACATTTGTAACATTCTGCTAAGGCTGCAATAGAGGGTGTTTTGATTTAATTTCTTGTTTTTTCTAGAATATTGAGTGGTTTTCCATCGACAAATTACCATGCCACAGAAATGACATGACCCCAAAGTCCAAGCTTGGTTTGGCACCTAACAAATTTTTTATGGCAATTCCCTTCATCAGGTATGTTTGAGATGAGGCAAATGCTAGGCCAGGGTCTTTCAGACAGCTTTAAATTCTTTAGGTTTGTTTTGGTAAGTAGATTTTGTTGTACTTGTTGCTCACAGGCCATTGAGGGAATGGATTTCCCGAAGGAATGGAGACTCCTCAGACAGTGACAATGGTTTTTCATCTACAGGGAGCACACCCTCTAAGTCCAACTTGGAAAAAGCTAGGTAAGAACCAGGTCAGTTTAACATCTCTATATTCTTTCTTATAGAACTCTGGTATGACAATATGACAATATTATCCAATGACAATTATATACAATACTGCTTGTCCTTTTATATTTCTCCAACAATTTGTGTTCCAGTAATGGGTAAATAATAAAAAAAACCCATAGACATATATCATAGGATTGTAAGTAAGGTGAAAACTTAATTAAATGTCATGGTACACAGGTGTCAGAACTGAGATTATTTCCTCAGTCTTGTTTGTGGGAATCAAAAAAACCCAAAGAAACTAAAGCAAATAGATAACTTCTAGTGCTTCAAGTTCAATATTTTTGGCACTTCTGCACAGGAGAAGATGGACTCTAAAGCAGAACTGTAAAGTACTCTAAGAGCTGGCTAGCTAGATAAAACCTGTGGGAATCAGTTGGGGAACAAATGCTGCTGGCTTTAGATTCAGCTGAGTGAGAAGTAGTAGAGCAAACTTTAAACTTTAGGACTTCAGTAATTTGAGCTAGGGCAACCCCAACACTGAGAACAACAGCACAAATATTAATGTGGACTTGGCCTCTTGTCTGTGGAGAATACAAATGGCAGTGAGCATTATTAGAGTTTCCATACTAGGTTACTTAAGATTGTCTTCCAGATTGTTCTCAAAAAGCAGAAAATTCTTTCATGCTTGTCTTCTGGTCTCAGTAAATTTGAAGGTGTGTTGTAAACTGTCTTTATTTCCCTGTATTAGATCCAAACTTCGCTATAGTCAACAGGTGTTTACAGATGGCTTTTCAGGAGAGCAGCTGGTGAAGCCAAAACAGCCACAGAAGCCATATAATCATCCTGAGGTGTCTGAAGTTTTGAAAATAAAGGTAGGTTGCTTTTTAGGCAAGCATATGCATCTGGACTATTTAAAACAGATGTCTTTGTTCATAAGGGTTTATTCTCTAGGACACATCCAGTCAGTTTAATCACCACAAATGCAAAAATAGAAACATGAAGTGGGAGAATACTCTTGGGAATTCTTTGATTTATCTCACACTAGAAGTGGTGGTATCAGGTAGTAATTGTATTGTTTCATGTACAGATGGTAATTAGTACTTAGCATTTTGGTGTTTTCTCTAGTATATCTGCATCAGTACATGGAAACTCACTGAAGTGAATTAATTGTGTAATAATTCTGTCATGGTGCAAGAGAGAATGAGTAACAGCTGATGGCCCTGTAGCTTGAGTGTATGTTTGGTATATTTCAGTGGGCTTCAGTTTTTCTGCAAAACATGTTTACATATTTTGAAGTTACTTGGTGGGAAGTTTTACTAAGTAGGAAATGACAACCAAATTAATGAAATTAAATGCATGAAATGCAATGATGTCCAATTCTGCCATTTAAACTCTTCCCTCTACTTATTTTGGACTTAACAGCAGAGTCAGAGCCTGAGGAACAATGGCAGAAAGCAAAATCAAGACACCTCCAGCCTAAAAAAACGAACAAATGGACTGCACAGTCAACCAGTTAAGCAAAACCATACCTTGGTAAGAAACATGCAGTGGCTGTGTCATTAATAGGTTCCAGTAATGCTTAACAAATGTCCAAGACAGTGTCCTACTGAAACAAAGTAGAGTGCATATCTATTAAGAGTATGTTTGATCAGAGTATTTGATATGTGTTTATAGATGTATAGCATGTATTACCTTGTATGCATATACATCTATAAACAAACATACTAAATGTCAGAGTTTGCATTTTAGAAATAAGTGATTTTAGCTGTTGAAAATTTGTCAGCTGTTTCAGTACACAGTCCTGTAGCTTTCCAGGTTCCTGTCATGTAAAAGCCTTCTGTGGTGTGTACTAATAATTCATTATAGTACACATCTTATTTATTCATGTGTGATGACTTACTGTAAGAATGGGGTTTTGTTATGCAACAGTTAGATATAGTGATGATGCAAATACTTATTTCCCTTCTCTCCAGCAAAAAAATGTTGAGACACAGACTTGGCTTGGATGCCAGAATCTCATATAATTTTTTAATCATACATTAGAGCTGTTAACAGCAGTTTGTAAATTGCAGTATCGCACTCTTCATTTGTTACTTTCCCTTGCAGTAACTAATTGTTTGTCCACTTCTTCTCAATGGGAGAACTCACTGGGCTGTGGTGCCTTTAACAGAATGTGCTTTTGATTCCCTGTTTTTTATGGCTCTTCAGTATATTTTGTTGGCTTTTGTGCAGCAGTGAGTCCCCAGTTCTCCATGCAGCTCAGCTAGCTTGTCCAGGCTTTAGTTTTTCTTGTTTATAGGCTTTAAACTAGATTCTTCCCATTCTGGCTTGTTATTGCCTTCTTTCTCTTATTCATGTGAACATACAGAAACCATGAACTCATCCTAAAATCCTCACTGCAGCAAGATATGATTAGTTATGTTTGAGTCTGAGTGTAGAAGAGTGAATTGACTGCCCAGAAATTTGGATGGAGAGGAAAAAACTGTAATGGTAATCTGTAAGATCTTCATGGAAACAACTTTTAATGCTCCACAATTACTTTGTAGGCTCTTCAAAGACTTTTCTAAATATTTCTCTTTTTCTCTTTCACTTGTGTTTTCATGATGGTCAGTCTTTTGAAGTTTAAATATTTTGTGTCCCACTGATAATTTTCTGATATAATTTGAAGGCCAGGAAGCTCTTAATTTGCAGAGAGTGCAAAGAGCCATTTTTTTTCTGTACCTGTGTACATACAGCAGCAATACCTGGGACTAAAACATCTCTTCCCTGGAGAGTTCTAAGTTTGTGTCTCTAAAGCGTGTTAATTTAATTGTCAGTAGCAGCATGTTTACAAATACATTCCCCTTGCCCTTTTTGGGACAAGCTCATTGAAGATGAGCTTATGCATGTACAACTTTGATTCCTCGCCATCATATGCAAGACCCTTCCATCTTAAAACAGTTAGAAAGTACTCAAAATTCTCCCTAAAATTCTGCATGTTAGAACTGTCTTAGTGACTGTTAAAAGGTTGCATGCTTCTGAAAGACTTGTGGACTTAAAGCATGTTTCCTACATCAAGTAATGTGACAGAATTAATGCTTTAGTTAGTAAGAGGTAAAATAATTCACACACGAGGTGTGTCAAAGTAAATATTACCAGCATACCTGTTAGATGATGCTTAAATATAATGCCATTTCTTTATCATAAAATGTGTAATGTGTGTTCATTCTCCTCACCAGAAATGTGAAAAAAGGCTTAATCCAAGAAGACTTCAAGATAACTTTGAAACAGGCAAGTGCAGTCAGAATTTTCATCCACTGTCCTGTGCTACAGGCTGAAAGCACCCAAATACTGATGGTTGAGGGCTTTTCCTCATGCCAGCCTTCCAAATCTTACAAAGCCATGTTTTTCCACGGTAGTCTGAGGTTTTGTTTGTTTTTAATGAAAAAGATACTGTTTCATGTTGGTCTTGCAATTTTTCTCCTTAATTACAAGGTCTGACTGGTACACCAGGTGGCTGAGTAAAAAAGTAACTAAAGCTAATTTAGAAAAATAGCATCTGAGTCAACACTGTGCTGGTAATTGAATGGGGTTTCAAGGCTTTCTGTCCTGCCAGTAGTAAGCTGCAGCAGAGTGCACACAGTTCTTTACTTCCTGCTCAGGAAACAGTGTCATTTTTTTTTCCTCCTTGTTAAGAAATGGCCATTGAGAAATGAAACAGTATTATGTGTGTAAAACTGGCTATTGAAAGTGTTTCCAGATTGCAGTGAATTTGAAGATTTGTTCTAGTCTCTAAGACAACTTATAAATATGGCTGTTTGAGTTACCTTCTTCTGTTTATGACTAAACATACAGGTTTTGATATAAATATTAATTGTATGGCTTTGTGTTGTTATTGAGACTTTCATTGGCAACTGCCCATTTAAAACTTGTTTCATACTTTTTTCTCTTTAAGCAGAAGCAGCATATGAGATGTGTTGCTCCAGTGAAGACCCACTGCCAGAACATGTAGAGGGACATTCTGTGGCATGCAATGGCCATTACAAATTTGCTTTTTCATCAAGAGCTTTCTTGAGTTTCAAGTTTGACCATGATGCCATAATGAAAAGTTTTGACCTCTGACAACAAACTTACTAGGAATAAGAATCAGACTTGCCTGTTGTAATTGAGGGGGTTTCTTATCCAGCCTTACTCTTTCTCAGGAGTTTTTTTATTTTGTTTTGTTTGTTTTTAAATGCAATGCAGGGACTGACTGCTGGTTTGGAAGGGTTTGTTCTCTTTGCAGTATGGGAGTGGCATAGTCAAGTGTTGCACTTTAAATGCAGTCTAGCCTTTGTCCACTTAAGTACCTTTCCAATATTCAGTTCACTTGTTCCTAGCTGTGCATTAGAGGGCATTCTTTTTACTTGTGTTGGTTTTTTTATTTGTTTTTTTTTTGTTTTGTTTTGTGTGGTTTTAAATGTTTTTTTTTTTATTTTAACTTGCTGTGTGTTTTGTAGAATGTCATTGACTTTTTTTAACTGTTGGAGTATACCAGCTTGCTAACTTTTTAACTGTTCTGATGTAAATTATTGGACTTGTTAGTGATTATTTTGTAGAACATTGCAATATTACGCAGTGGCAATGAAACTAATTCACAGAGGACACCTCAGTCCTAGTGATTTTGAAACCAAGTTGCACATTTCAAATCTAGCCTCAGCCTGTCATCCTTTCTCTGTACTGATTGTTTGCCCCAAATACCTTCCCTCCTTCACACTGATAGTTTTTGTTGGCTGGCAATCACTAGTACTTGAGTCAAATCTATAGCATGTTGACTTTTTGCACCTACTCTTCCTTGGTCTTCGATGACACTCAAACTGGGTAAAACTCAGCCCTTCAAAGTGTCTAACAGCTCTTGTGCTCTGCCCACTGCTGCATAAAAAGACGTTACAAAGCAGCTGCTTGCAAAAAAAGAGAAGCTTAAACTTGTCTGTGAGAGGTTACTTGTGTAGAATTTATACTGGATGTAAATAAGCCTCTGTAGATCTTGCTGAGGAGGAAGGCAGGTGCATGGGTAATAGAGGCATTGTGTGACACTGAGCAGCCTAATCAGGCTTTCAATAACTATTCCAAGGGTTTAGTATTGTATTCTATGCTGTTGTCCTCAGATCTCTTGTGTAGCGTATCTGCTCTGTATATATCCAGTAGTATTGAATTGCACTTGCAGTTAGCATTTAAATGATCTAGCCTCAGTCATTTTCAGCTACAGTGCTTTCTTAGGAAAAACATGAAAGATGGGGTGGGGATGGAGGGGAGGAACAAAAAACCTGTAAGAGTTGAGGTGATGAGCTGTTACATCACCTTGAAGTCAGTGGGTTTTGAGCACTTGCATTGCAGTGGAGAGAAATGCACTGAAATAATTTGTCACAGCAGCTTGTGATAGCAAGCATGTCCCAGATTTAAAAATGGACTTTTCTCTAGAATAGAGGTAATTGATAACTTCATAGGTTGAATGAACTACACCCTTGTAGTGTATGTACATGCACTGAGTTTTTATGCAACTCATATATGTCATCCAAAACCAAAATCCTGGTCTTCCTTCAACCACCCTACTTCATATACCCTACCTAGTGTTTTCCTCAGAAATAGCTTTAAAACTTTCTCCTGGTTTATTCACCTACCTGGCACCAGGTGATTTGGAACTTTAATGCTGTAGTAATTCTGGCCATGGGAGTGTTCAACTTCTGTACCAGTCAACAGGAGAAATGTACTACAACATTTCCTCCTTCTGGAGGACAAGGGTTCTGAGGGCCTTGTTTTTCAAGACCAAATGGTGAAATAGCTCAATCTAGCTTTGACTCACTTTTTAAAATTTTTTTTCCTTAAACGTATCCAAAGGCCATACAATGACAAAGAAGAGTAATTGAGAAGGTATGATAATGCTGGAGGAGGTTACATTATTCAGCTTCAGGTGAAAACTAATCTTTAGTTACTTTTTTGTGCTATTTTAGTTGATTTCCCAGCAAAAGTGCCTTTACTCATGGTGAGGCAGAAGTTTGTATCATATCCTGAGGCTGCTACTGCCTGTGGAGCTAACAGGACTCTCCTAAGGCATAATTAAATAACAGGCTGTGGAAATCTTATAAATAAGTTGGCTTTTCAGATAAATTAGTTATAGATCATTTAGTGCTCTGTGAAATAATGGGGATGTTGATGAAGCAGTGAACTTGGAGCATCTGTCATCTGTTTGGGAAGTCCTGTCCCAGGCAAGTGGAAGACTTTAGTACAACGGAAGCATGTTCTATGAACAGGAGATGCTGGCTGCCTTCTGTTTACTGGGTCATTTTTTTCTTCTTAGTGAAAGGTTGGTTCATTATAAGAGACATTGGTTGCTTCATTAAGCAACCCAGGGTGAAGCTTATACATATGTCTTTGATTTTAGTAAACCTAGCCTTAATGTGAGTTGCAAATAAATGTGATAAATATGCAATAACTTCTTTGTATAAGGGTACCATTTCCTGTAGTAGCATCTTGCTTTCTGCTTTCTTAGTAAGGTTTATCCTAAAACTATGTAAGTGTGGTGGCATGGGATCCACTTGGTGGGCTCCATCATGCCCTGCACCGTGAATATTTTGTTTACTGTTGTTTATGTTCTTATTTCACCATCCCTTTATAATTGTATTTCTAAATTTAGAAGTACTGTTTACATTATCTTCCATAAAACAGTGAAGAAATAGCAAGTGAGATACAGACTTTAGTTCTGTGAGTTTTTACTTTACAGGAGCTAGACACAGGGACATAGGAACTGTTTGCATGTCTGACTCAAGAGCTGGTGTTGAGATACTTGAAAAACAAATACTGTCAATTTGAGAATGCTGCCATGTTATCTGTTATTCAGATAATGAACCGTCAGTCAGTGTTCTTGGAATCAACTTTCAGAGTAAACAAATACTTAGCAAAAAACCCTACAGCTGTATGGTGCTAGCAGTCTGGTACCAGTGTGCAGTTTCTAGTACTACATCAACTCCCTGCTTTAGGATGAGGTTTTTAGCATCTCTCCTCAGAATGTTTCTCTACTTCGACCTTGGACTGAAGAGTGGCCTGCCCAGTTAAGTGACTGAAGTGCTGCTGACTTCAGCTCCTTGATGTACACATCAGTCATCCAGCTTTTGAAAGTAACTGTGTCTTGCATAGTTTGAAGTCTGGCAACAGTGGTTCTGGGAAGGAGAGGGGAAATAGCTTTATTTATTGCACAAAGTTTTATTTTTTAACACAATGTAAATGCTTTAGACCAAGCATGCATAGTTTCTAATGAAATTTTGGGCCTAATCACTGTTCCAGGCTTCTGTGCTGTGCTCCAACCTTCCTGAACTAATTTGGTGATTTGAGAACAATACTTAGTGATTTTCTTTCACCTACCTGTGGCTGTTATAGATGTAACAGTTCCTTTAAAAACAAGGCAGGCTTCGGGTCTGGCTACTTCTAACATACTTGCTCTCAGATTGTAATTTCAGGTAAGAACACAGTTCTTCCAACCTTTCCTTAATGTGGTGATTTGCTTTTGTACTCGTGCCATTACAGTGTGAAGAGCAAAGAGTCTACATTAAGAATTCAAACTCCAAGATCTGTGGTGCAAGACAGCACTGCTGCTCCAGTGCAGGGCTGCCTAATCCTCAGATTCTTGGGGTTTTGTTACAAATTCTGAGCAACAGGTTTCTCTTCCAGAGGTAAAGCCAGGTGCCTTTATGTTTGAAGTTAGGTGGTTATATTCTAAATGTGTTAGAAAGCTCATAGTTATTGAGAATGAATAGAATAGTCTCTTTTGTTGATACTGATTTCTGTAAATAAACTGATTTTAAGTCTTGCACTGTAAATGTTAAATAATCTGGTGCTTATACACAACTTCATAATTTCAAATTGTTTTTGTTATTACAATATTTCAGCTTTTGAAACAACCAAAATTATTTAAGATATGGTAAATTTACACAAACTGAAGGTGCTTTTACAGTAAATTAGACTTAGAAACTCTTCCATAAAAGGTTTTGTTCATATGCATTTATAGCAATAGTGTAGTTCAATAATGGAAGTAGGCTAAATTCTAGTATTTGCACTGTTCTTAATCCCATATGTAAGCACTGATAGATGAAGCAGTATTTGTGCTGTGTGTGCATTTCACTTTCTCATTTAGCTTGTGAACTTAAAAGGAAGTCAACATTAAACAACAATGACATTGGCCATACTCAAGATTTTACCAGAGGAACTATTCCAGAGTGGTAGCAGTACAATGAAACAAAATACTTGGGGTTTAACTCGTCTTTACATTGAAAATGTTAGGTTCAGCAAGACTTAACTTTTTGTACAGATTCAGCTTTACAGAAACCCTTATCTTGAAATTTCTGGGAAATCAGAAGTGTCTTTGAGTCCTCCTCCAATTCTTCCAGGAAAAAAAGCGCTTCCTTTCAAGTAATTGTTAACATTTCACAAAGTACAGAATATTTAAATTTAGAAACATCTCTGTGGATTTTACTGAAAACAGTATTTTGTCATCTCTAAGCATTTATATTGTTGATAAGAACTAGCTTCTTGTTTCCAGTATGGGTTACAGTTCAGTGCCTTTAAGAAAATGATTACAGCTCATGAAGCATTAATCATTTTAAAATAAGGCATTCATAGCTTTTTAAGAAAAACATTCTGCAAACACAGTTCTCTATGACATGTTTCCAATGGTGAGAAGAACTGCAAATTTTTTTAAGCATGTTTGATCAAAATTACTAAACCATGGGGATGAAATTTGTATCTTACTGGTTGGGTATATAATTTTGTTATGCAGAAAAAGTAAGGAAAACTGCGTGATTAAGAGCTCTCAGCAAATACTTCTCATGCCAATACTTGCAACAGAACTTTACGGTGTCTGCATGGCACTGCACTATGTGGAAGTTGAACTTCATCCCTGAGGAGCAGTTTAGCTGGGTTTGCAAGGCACTTTTACCATTAAAAAGCAAAACAGACCCCCCAGAAGGTGTGGGGTTGTTAATAAGCAGAATGCTCGATTGGTGTTTGTTCCAGGACCCAGACTTGGGTATTGCTTCCAAACGATAACACTTTTCAGGGTAGCACTGCATGCCTGTTAAGGAACAGGAGCCAGTGCTTTGTGGTGTAGCTCAGGCATGAAGGGTTATGTCTTCCTCCCATTTGTTTAAAGCTCAAGAACTCGATCTGTTTTCCTCTGTGTATAAGTGGCACATCGGTGCTAATTAAGTAGAAAGTATGTACAATTAAAGTGTTAAAATCATTACAGATTTTATTCAACTTCTATTATGTTCTTTTGAAGAAACTTTGCATTGCTCTTCAATTGTATTAAGTAAAATCTGTAACTAGCTGTAACATCCACTGTACTGATGATTGTGGTTTTGTTTGCTATGAATTGATTCAAAACTGAAGCACACCATTTAAGAAACTATGACTAAGTTGACATTTTCTTCTATATTGTTATTTTTTCCTCTGTAAAATTAAATTACTTTATAAATAAAGGTATTGAAGTACTGAAGTATAAGGATTGCTGGTCATCATGAAATGTAATGCCTGTGCTGCTGGTACAGGTTATTCTTTCACTGTAGAATGTTTTGCCTTAAGCCAGCTGCAATTATATCTAGTGCCAGGAAAGGAAGTATTTTTTAATGTCAGCTCTAAAGATAGATGAAGAAACCCATTCAACACAACGGAAAAAAAAAGAAAATGTATTATACAAACTGGAGAAAGAAAACAAAATACTCAGTATTATATAAATATTCTAAAAGCATTGATTGAAGTTCACATACTTCCTTTTTGTTTTGGTCCAGATAACTTATCATTGAAAGAACTGGATGTGTGGTAACAGTTTCACATGCACCCTTCCATTTCTATAAAGTGTTCATTGAAGATGCAGAGGGTTGGTGAGAAGAAGTACTGATGTTCTTGAGCCCAGCTAAAACCTGTGGCCAGATCTGAGTTCTTAACAGCTTTTCATGGCTCTATTAACTTTACTGACAATGTCAAACCACCTCCCTCTTAGCTTGGAGATGAGGTACCTTTGTGCCAAAGGTATCTCTAGGTAGTCCCATCGAATACTAAAGGTACAAACCGTGGTGAAACAACTCCCAAGGCAAAGAAACAGCATTAGAAATTTATTCAGAATATAAGAACATTTGTAAAATAAGTATTATAAATGCCTCTGTATAAATAAATGCAGCTTTTACAATTCTATATCAAATGAACAAAAAATAGCTATTTTACAGCTGCTAGGAAACTAAAAGGTAGCAACACATTTAAGGCTAATTCAGTAAGGTGAAAACTTTCTACAGTTACAATGCATGGTGCAGTACTAAAGGAGGAGAAAATTCTAATAAAACCAGTAGAACATGACATGAATGCAAACTTAGTCACATGTGCTTTGCAATAGCTAACAGTACATTCAAGCTGGTGAAGATTTATACAACATAGAATTTTAAAGAAGTAACTGTTATTTCTGAGCACTGTGAAATACAAATTTTCATGCACTCTGGTGACTTAGGAAAATAAAAAAATCGAATTATTAATTTGTGAATGGGCTTAGGTTGGCAAGAATCACTTATTTTTCTTGCTTTACAAATTTATTATTTCTGCAACAAGAGTTAAGAGAGTTAAGTTGCTGTAACTCATGGTGCACTGCACACTCAGGTATTTCTGGTGTGTTGGCACTTCAGAGTTGTGTAAAAGGAGTTTGAGGTTTTTTTTGGCATTTTTTCTGAGGGTTGGTGTCATTTTAAGGGGTACACTGGAGTTGCAGCTGATTATCACTATTGAACAGTTTTCAAACTCATGACCACTTCCCTGTTGATCCTTTCCAGTATGCCAAGAAATGGTGCAATAGCTGCTTGCTGAGACAAATAAATCAGCTGGTGATCAGGCAAACTATGGCTACTGCTGAGGCTGGATGGTAGCAGTGCTGCTGCTTATCTACAACCCTTATGGGGAAAAAAATGGGAGTGGTTTACATTTACTGATGATTTATAATTTGTTCTAAAGCACTTCTCAAGCACAGTTGGCAGGAAAGATTCCTGCTAAATGTAGTGAAATAATGAGCAAATTGTCAGGCCTGGAAAAAGCACTGAGGCTGTTTTTATGCCTCTGTTTAAGAGTATCTGAATTTTTTTATGGAAGAAACTTTTCTGAGGGTGCTGAGGCACTGACCCAGATTGCCCAGAGGAGTTGTGGCTGTCCCATCCCTGGAATGTTCAAGACCAGATTGGATGGGCTTGGAGCAACCTGGTCCAGTGGAAAATGTCCCTGCCCACAGAAAGGGATTGTAACAAGATGATTTTTAGGGTCCTTTCCAATCCAAACCATTCTGTAATTCCATTATTCTAACTAGGGGGAAAAAAGAGCCTAAGAGGCAGCCCAGTGCAGTATGATTTCTGTCCTTTGCAGTGAAAGGTATTTCCCATGGACATTCTGAGGTGACCTCAAGTCACATGGGTGTTTCAGATGCCAGAAAATGAAACTGCGTTTTTGCCACAGCACATGGCAGATACTTTCCTTCGTGTTTCTTCAGAACAAGTGTACTCAGCTACGACTGAAGCTGATGGCATACCTCCACCTTCCTGGGGTGAGAAAATTCGGCCAAAAAAGGGGAAACAAGCAGAACCAAAAAGACAGAAGAAATAAATGTGCCTTCTCCCTCAAGAGACTCATTTGCAAAAATTTGTAATCACGTTATAAATTAAGAACTGCAATTATTCTGAGAAAGAGGACTGATCAGAACATACTACCTAAAATTTTTGAAATCAGTATTATTTTAATTTGCTGTTGCAATCAATCACGTGATGCTAGCTTTGTGGATAATATGCTAGACTCCAGAGAAATAGGAATGGCTACTCTAAGGACAGAAGACAACAGCAGCTACAGTAGTAAGAGAAAACCAACTGCTACAGTTCCAGACGTAACCAAGACTTAACAATAATGCCACATTCTGGACACAAATTCCCACAACGATATTGTCTGACTGACCTAACCCAACAGTAGGCAAAAAAGTTCTCAAGAAGTATTTCCTTAGTAGTAGTAATGGGAGGGATAAATGAGAGAAGTTACCATAATTCTAAATACACTAGTAAAAAACTTCAGGTGCAGCTCAACATGTAAAGCAAAAACTATTAAATATCTCCTGAAATCAGATTCACTGAAGATCAGCCTGGAAAATGCAAAAGCAGAGGCATAATACAGCAGCAGGCCAAACCAGTGAAGAGACTATAGCTTGGGTTTTTAAAACACACATGAAGCTGTTTTACGTACTCTGTCAAGAAAAAGCAAATTCTGAATATAACAGGTGCTATGGCAGACTCCTGTATTTTGACCCTTACAGAAATCAACCTGATCCCCATGATTTGCTTAATATTCACTAACCTAACAAGCCAAAATTTGCACTTCAGTCAGTTTGATAATACAGTAATAAGTGATTTAAACAAGAGAATGTTAGCAGGAACAAAAACTAATCTAAGAAGCTGTAAGATTTCACCTTTCACATTCTGTTTGTGGCTGGATATCCATACACCTACACATTTATAGTTTTGTGCCTATGTATTCAATATTAAACAGGTACATTACTTAAGTACCTTTTTTTGGTCAAAAAAAAAGTATAAAAAGAAGATATTCTGTCTTGATCACAGTAAGCTGTAATAAGCACAACAAAAGTGACAAAAATGGCCCAGCGTCTTAAAGAAAACCCTGCTTATAGTGTATATAGCAAGAAAAAACATTTTTTTTTTTACAAAGTAGTTGCAAACACTATGCAATACAAATTCCAGGAGGTCTTCTGTAATTTCTTACCCACCCTTGGCACAGACCATCTGTGTGGCATGGTGAAACCCACAGCCTTTGGCCTTCTTATGCACTGTAAGAATTACACCTTTATCATAATTCTCCAAGATGCAACTATGCTTTCTTTTTTATTCCCAAATCAATTTTTTTCTACCTGACCTGCACTGTGAGCAGCAGAACTGCAAGCAGGGTGCAAACAAAAAGCCAGCCAGGCTGCTATCCCCACTCTGCAGCTGCCTGTTTGGTGGTGTAACCACAAGAACAAGTCTTGGGGGTACAGTGTGGACTTCTGTGCAGAGAGAGCTCAGGACTGGTAAAACTCTCACATGATCTCCAAACTACCCAAATGAAAACCTCTTAACATGAATTATTCTGCTGTGTGACACTGTCACCCATAGGCCATCGATAAAATGGAAAGGAAGCTGTATGAATGTAGACACAACAACACAGACCATGTACACAATTATAGCATGATAATTCAGGCACTGCCATTTTACATTATATAAGAGTCCTTAAGGTTAACACTTTTATTATCCCCATGACACCCCTCTGAGATCCCAGAGAAGGTGTTTTTAAGTTTTGTCAGCAGTGACAATCAGAGCTTTTAACATTTGAAGCTACCTAAAAGTCAACCTCCAAAAGAAAGTAAGTTGTAATGGCACTAAGCATCCTTTAAAGAGATGCACTTAAAGTGAAGTTTCATTGGTGTGTGGTCTGGAGTTCTCTTCTTCCAATAAAGCTATTCTTTGTTTGAGCATTCTTACTTGGGTTTCATGTCTCTCCACCATGGCCATCATTTGTGATTCCAGTTTCTTCAGCTTATTTTGATGCTTTTTCTTTGCTTTTTCATAAGCTGCTACCAAATTGCTGTTAAAAACACAAGGCATACAAGGTAATTCAAACAGGCTTGTTCAGAGCAAGTGCTACTAAAAATCTACCCTGAAGCTCCACCTTCAGGAAACTTCAAAGACTGGGTACTGATCCCCTTCCCAAAATTTACCAGTGCTTTAAAATGGATTAGATTCAAACCCTTTTGATCCAAACCAAGATCAATGCTAATGTCTGTGTCCTTCCTGGAGGAAGCACACACCTTTACCAGTACACTGGTAAAGAAAACTAAACATGGTTCAAAGAGCAGATGGAGGTTGTTGACCTCTCATACCACTGTTTGTGAATGAAGATAACCACAACATGAAATGTGATTTATAAAAACATTGCACGGCCAGAATCTGCTTAGAAAGTCAGGGACTGATTTTGCATTTTTCATTTTAAAATATTTACATTCAGAGGATGGCATCTTGTGCTAATTTGCTAGCAGCTGAGTAGCTTCTGTGCCTCCACCTTGACTGGGCTGGAAAGCTTGAGGTGAGTGCTGCTTCTCACCACAAAGGCTTTTAAAAACAATTTAAAGAAAACCACATTGTGAGTGAGAGGCTGCTTGCAGGAAGGGCAGCTGCAGTTCACCATATTCCTAGGCCATCCAAAGAAAAGAAAAAACCCTGAGTGAGCAACAGAACTTAAGTGTGAGTATCCAAGACAGTTCATTAATGAAGAGATTGGAGCCAAAGAAAAGAGAGCAGTTAAAAACAACAGATACATAAATTTTTGTCTGCTTTTTTAATTGTGCCATCACTAGAAGTGACTCAATTGAGATTAACCTATTTTTCTGCTTTCTGTTCTTAACTATGTAGTTGTCAGTGGCCTACATGGGAGGTTTATAGCTTCCCATTCTCTACCTATAACCCTGGAATGTCAACATGTGGATGGAATGTGAGGATCCTGAAATGTCTCAATTAAGGTAAGTGGAGTGTTACAGTGCTTTGCAAGAACACAGCAAAAATAAACTAATAGTGCATCTATCTGCTGGTAAATCCTTTACCTGTTTGCCCTTTTAAGGTCATTAACAAATTCTGCAGACTGTTGATGTCTGATTTCACTGCTCTTCGTGAGTCTCTCCAAAGCACTCACTAACTCCTGCACTCTTGCTTTCAGTTTCTTCTCCCTGGATCAGGAGAAAAGGAGGTAGAAAAGTATTTTCAAAACAGAACAGCACTTCAGCTTGGAAGTGTATCAACAATTACATGAAGTGTGACAAAATGGAAATAAACTAACTTATAGTATTTTCACATTACAAGTATCTCTATGAGAGAAAGAAGAAGCAAACAAGACAGAAGTTCTGGACAGAAGCAAGCATTACAGCCTGGGGATTAAGCTGTTTTAAAAGCATTTCCCAGGTAAGGGAGGCAGGTGCTTCTTCCTGGGGAGCTCCCTGCTGCAAAGCTGATGGCTGATGCCTGCTCACATGTATGTGTAGCCCACTGCACACACATGGGACTCTTCCAGGAGCTTTTCTCTGTGACCCAAACTCTGCATAAATAGCCCAGATGAAAAAATGTAAGATTTGGAAGAGGGGAAAAAAAAAGAAAAAAAAAAGTATTTTAATAATGACATGGAGCTGGACTCTACTGGGACACAGATTTTGCAGCATCAAATCTTACACATGGGAACTTTGTGTGTTTACATGGAGTCCATGCTTTGCTGCCTAGAACCACTCTGCAGTGATCCACCTCTCCCTCCCGCTTTGTTGCAATGCTTTTACGTAAGTACACTTGTTTTCACCTCAAAAACGAGACAACTGCCAGTTTCCATATAAGCCCAACGGGGATGAATACCCTGAAGTCTGTGAAAGCTTCCCCAGCTCTGCAGAGACCACATGGATCTTCCTGGAATCCCAGCTCAGCAGCCTGCAGTTCCCAGGAAGGCCTGGATATGGCAGTCTTTTATCACCAGAGAGAGGGACAGCACCCAGCTCCAGCAGCAACAGAAGGGCTTTCACAAAGTCAGCCGGAGAAATATTCCAAGTTAGCAATGTATCCCAACAGACTCAGGCACTGGGCTACCAGCCAAATTAAAAAGGACATAAGAGGGCTCTTGTTGATGAAGAATCAGCAGTATTCCTTGTACGTCCCTTTTTGAAGGAACATGCTGTCTGCTTTCAAGTAACGCAATCCTTCTCCCTTACAGTTAAAAGTTCACTGCCATCCATCCCTAATGTAAATCTTAATTTTTATATTCTATTTCAGCAGTCAGAAAGGCTCAGCACAGTTTACACCCAAACTCTGTTTTCTGCAAAGAAAACAGGAAGGAAGAGAGCCAGAACACAAAGAAGAAAAGATTAGATGTGGCAGAGGCCAGACCTAATGCATTTGTGGCATGGCACTACTGATGTGACAGAACAGAGTAGGGTAAATTTGGTGTTTCTCTGCTCCAAACGTTGCTACATCCCAAGGCTCTGGGGAAGGCTCAGTAGCACCATTTCCAGGATGATGACCTGGTGTGACCAGCAAGTCCAGTGGAATAGACATGCACAGTGTTTGGATGGGCAGAGAAATCTCAAAACTGTGTGAGGTTGATTTAACATCATGTGCAAGCAAAGGTATCGATGTGAAACACTACACACAGTCCCATGGGAAAGAGCCCTGTAGAGCCACAGTTCACTGCAGCTGAAGTCCTTCACACATACCTGTTGTAACAAAACCTGAATGGAAAAGAAACACAGTGAAAAGGCTTTGAGGACTTTTAATGCATGATAAAGTTTGGTTGCCATGGTGACCATTACCTGATAAAATCTTACCATCTTTTATCTGTTTTTCACTCACACCTTTCAACCAGGCCTGTTCAGCCTGAACTCAGCTAAACATCAAGCTGTATTTCTTCACATTTGGTCTACATCTTTGTCTTGCTGCTTGTCAAAGACATAGAGCCAGCAGAGTGGTAAGCACTGTGTTTGAGCTACTTGTTCTTTCAGATGCCAGTTCTGAACCATCTAGCCAAATAGGAAACAGTGGGTAATACTTCAAATCTTATAGGTGACTCAAATTTACACTGGCACCAGTAAAATACATGTATGTATTTCTTTCGGCTTTTCATGATGTCTTGAAGTCAGTGTAACAGCAGTAGATAATACCTACTCAACCTTAATCTCATGGAGACCAACTGGTGGTTTGATTGCATGTGCTGAAATGTCCCAGAAATCTGAATAAAACAACATATAGGGATCTACTTTTACAGCTGTTCCTAATTTTAAAACTGCCTATATAAGTATCTACTTCAAGAGACATTTCACGGAACAATGAAGCCACACACAGCAGCAACAGTAAAGGCAGAGCAAACACCTTGGTTTACTCTGGGTAATGAGGATGCACTGCGTTAATGACTATTGCACACTAAAATATGTAAGGTCTTCCCCACGGACCTGCATCTTCAGTTTGAGTAGCAGATGAGAGACCTCAGAGCTGTACTCAAGGGCTGCTAAGAACCCTGCCTCACAATGGTAACTGCCCCTGCTCCCTCAGTTTCTATCACTGATCTCAGTTTGGTCAGAAAGAATTGTCCACACTTGTTTCTCTTCAAAACTGATTGCGTACTTAGGCAGTGAACAGGAGCTATACTGAATCCTGAGATGTTGTTCTAGGGGGATTTCCAGTACCACAACACTTCCCTGACTGCAGGGTATGAAAAATCAGCCACTACAGGGCTTAATATGGCAGAATATTTTCAATATTGCATATGAACCATGTCTCTACAATGAGAACACATCAAAGTTGCAAAACAGTGAGGTCTTAACTTTTAGCTTTCATAATTTTCATATTCTGTGCTGCCTAGGTATGTAGCTCTGAGCTTCATATTAGGTGTTTGTTAGATCTCTTACAGGGTAGTTAGACAAAATAATCCTTTTCCAGCTTGAGACCAAGGACAACTGTTACAAGCTTCAGGCTCAAAAAGCATAAACAACGGGGAACTGAGGAAAGCAAGCAAGGAGGATGAGACTTCATGACCTGAAGCTGTAATGGACAATTAACCCCAATATGTAGGTGAACCCAAACTTATAAAAGTGTAAAAACTCGTGACCGGGAGCCACCTAGGATCCATCCTGGGTATAGTCCTGGCCAGGCTCTTGTACTGCCCAAGGTGTATCCTTTAAAGGCCTTCCAATAAATACCTACTTTATTCTTTTAGCTCTGTCTAGTCTCTGTTCCAGGTCATCCTCTCTAGGCATCACCAGGGATGGAACTGCACTTGATGTGACAGACATATGGAACATCCTACTGATGTAGGCACAGCCTGCTGTTGCCGGACAGTCTTCCAGAGTTCAAGGTCCAAAATCCCATGGAAGCAGACACACCAAACTCACACTGCTATTGTACTCCTGGGGTGTAATTTGGACCTCTGTGTATCCCAAGAAAGTACTTATCTAGGTATTTTCATGGGAAGAGGGAAGGAGAAGCGAGTGTTTTTCAGAGAACACAAGTTCTGAGAGTCCCTGGCTCACACTCTGTTGGACTGCAGAAGTCAGCAGAGCTTCTTATCCCAAAAGCTCCTCCTTCAAGTGGCTACTGCAAGCTGGAGCTACAGAAAACACAGCCACAACACTTCGTGTGCACAGAGAAAATGAGCAAGTATTCCCAGAAGAGGGAAGGAGCCTATGATCTGAGGGATGACTCAATTCCAGCACCAGGGCTTTCTGCTGCTGAGAAGCCAGCTGGGGAAATCCCTGACTGCTCCCTTTCCAGGGAAAAGCTCAGAATGAGTGTATTCAAAGGACCATAGCCTACAACATCCACTAAAAACACTATTTTCAGTGAAATGACTAATATGCTGGTATTAAAGGCTTTTGTTTGGTATTTTCACAATCAAAACACTCAGTGGGCAGTTGCACAGTGGTTTTCAAGGGCTTTTTGCTTCAGGATGACTGAATAGGAAGGGGCTAACTGGTGTTCTCTGGTTTCAATGCTACCACTTTGGAGAGTGGGGAATTCTGCCAGAGCCATAAAGGAAACTGTTTCTGGCAATTTGGCGTCCACATACTGACATATTTGGCATACAGTCGTGTAAGCAAGGTCATGAGCACCTTATATTTTCCCTCCTGTCTGGGCTTTTCCCGACACGTTCAAGCTTCATGTGCTAGAAGTCTTCCCAGATTTTCCTGCTCTTATTGATTTCATTGAAAATTCCCCAGTGCTGCAAACAGGAAGCTGCTCTTCTCTGGCATGCAGAAAGTGGACTTTTCTGCCCCTGGCTTGGAGTGCCCCCAGCTAATTCCCCTTCTTGTGAAAGCACCAGCTACCACCACTCTCTCCTGGGGTCAAAAGCACCACAGCTCTTGCCAAATCTGAAGTGAAAGAGGAACAATGAGCTCTCTCCTAATGAAGTGGTAAGAAAGTTTCCCACAGCCAGGCTGAGGACTCTTGCTATCCCTAGGGCACATCTTCTTACCTATCTGAAGAGATCTGCTGTGGGCAGATCCCTTCAAATCCTGGCTCCCCCAAGGAGTGGGATGAACAGGTTCAGCCCAGCACCTGTCCCTGAGCTCTGCAGGCACAAAGCCGAGCCAGCCCAGAGAGACAGGGGATTCCTGGCACAGCTATCCATGCTGGCAGGGCAACCCCAGGCCACAGGGGAAGGGAAGTGGGG
>VXBI01002249.1:40478-102966 GCA_013397375.1 Toxostoma redivivum | reverse complement strand
GATTGTTTTTCCTAGGCACCTGACTGCTCTCCTCTCAGGAGATAACAGCTGGGCATTTAAAAGGAATGCAGATAAATTCTCTTTTCACCAGCAGTCTAAACTGACATCTTATGTGAGGCTGGCATGCAGAATCCCCAAGCTAATTTGAATGAATGCTCTTGCCTCACTGGTCTGGCTTGGCCTGCTAAGAGAAACAATCAGAATATAATAAATATTTTGAAGAGGCAACAAAGCAACTCTACACAAATGCCAAGAAAGCCACCCTCTTCGAATACCATGTCTTCCTGGTTGACCTGCTGAAGCACTACCCATGCTTGCTGGCTACCTTTGCACAGTAGGCCTTTCCTGATTGCAGAGGTGCTTTAAAAACCACTTTGCTGGTGTAAAATACTGTACTGCTTTTTTTGCTGATTGTCCAGATGCTCATAACAGATTTCAAAAACCAGACAGTACCATAGGCATGTGTTAAACTACCTGCAGTGGGGAGATAGGCCAGGTGTGGTCCTAGAAGCAACATACTGGCAACAAAAGGGAGAATGGCCCTGGAGGGAGGCAGCAGCATGCCTGCCACACTACTGCTCAAACCTCCCAACCAGCTTTGCCAGCCCAGCCTGGAAGCTCTCCAGACCTGGTGCTATTTGGAGCTCCCTGTGATAGTTATATCCAAGTGCACAGCAGCTCAGCAGTTAACCACATGGTGGTAAGAACTACTTACTCCATGTCAAAAATGGAGAAAAAGACAAATTATGGTTGTCTGTGAGGCATAATGGTAAAAATAGTTACTCAATGTGCTTCTAAGGAATCTGTCCCTGATATCACCATGAGTCACTTCTCTTCTTGTGAGAAGTTTTCTCTCGGTGAGACTCTCCAGAGGGATTTCCAGAGAAAAGGCCATACCTTCTGAACCCCCCCTTGGCAGCCAAGGGGAAACCACAGCAGGATACTGCACAGTAACAAAAAAGAGATGTCTCTGAAATTTGTGATGACTGCAAGCCATACCAGTGTCTGGCTTCCAAATGCCTCAGAGTTGCTTATCTCCTCATTTACTTGATGTGATAACTGGAGAAGAGAAATAAGCAAACACTGACAGAAAGCAGCTGAGGCTGCATCAGTAGGTTCAGAACACAAACCCCTGCCTCTCTCCCCCTACTTTACCCACTGCATATTTGCCTTGTACCTTGGTCAAAGAAAAAGGGACTTTTACAAATCAGTAAAAGTCTAAAGAGTAATTTTATATCTGAATGGTTACAGTATGATGTGTTTTAGGGATTTCTATTTCCATTTCTGAGACAGCCTTACTGATGCTCAGCACAGGCTTGAATTTCAATGATGAAATTTACTGACTCCTGCTGTCATGAAACTAAGATCGGCCCTTGAAAATATGCAAGGTTAAAATGCCATCACATTAAGTTTATGGAAATTTAAAACAAAGGAAGGTGGCTTTATTTCTCTCTCACTAATACAGTGCGAGGAAATAGTCACTGCCATGCCTTCGCCCAGCTTTCTATTGAAATGTTTGCTCTCTGAAAAGAAGTTTGGCACAAAACATAGTTGTGGTCTTCAGACAGGGATAAGGACTTACGAGTGCAACAAATATTGTTCTGTCTCAATAGACAGAATAGGCAATAGGATGCATTTTTTATATCCTGCTAGAAATACCTGCAGCTTCCACTCCAGAGACATTCTCTTAGTTTAGAAGTCATCAGCTTCTAAACTTCTTTATATTACCTTTTCAGGTAAATATAAAGCTTCTTTGTTGTGTTGACAGATGGAAAGTAACTCTTTTGTGAGGGAGATACTGAAACATGTCTAGACCAACATGATTCATGTAACCCTGCACAGCCATCAAGGATCATAATTTTGTGCCAGATGATGATGCAGCTGAGTTCTGAAGAGTCAGTCTAGTTACCAAGTGTTTTGCCGGCCATGGTCCTTGCCTAGTACTGCTAGATCCTTCCTGGCCAAGCATTTTAATGATTTACAAATGATTCTCTAAATATATGAATATATGTACAACTCTACATAGACAGAAAAGCTATCAGCAGCTGGAAATACAAGCGGAGACCACAGGAGGACCTCAATGATCAAAGCATTTGTAGCAAAGCCTAGGGAGAGGAAGAAGTTTCAGTCTTGCTAGCCTGGCCATTTTTCACAGAATGGAAGAACTTAGTAGAACTTAGTAGATCAGTTCTATCATCAATATCATCAGCCTTCTAAAGCATAATGGAATTCTTACTGCCTCCCTCCTGTCACCTGTAATGCATTTTACCTGCATTAATGCATAACCTGGTATGAGTTGTAACTACTGAATTACAAACTCATACAAGTCATGTACAGTGCTTCCTGCCCTCCTCCAGCAGAGCAGAACAAATCAGCGAATAAGAAAACTAATTTAAGGTCTTCCCTCAGAGACTGCATCATGTGTCTGATTTTGGGGTATTCAACCAGATCTTGTTTTATAAAACTGACCTCTGGCATAATCATCAAGGTGTCAGCACCAGGCCATGAGGCTGCTGAGAACACATTTCTGCCCTCACAAGAATAAGGTATTTCCTGCCAAAAAGCTTGGTTATGGATGTGCCAGGCTCAATAAAGAAGAGGCTTTGTGTCCATTAAAGCACTTCATCATTCCATAAAGAAAAGAGAGAGAGGAAAACGAAACTGTTAAAGGCTCTGGTAGAAAGTGTTTACATCTGGCTGGAACAGGATGTGTCTGAATAGTGAGCTTGGCCTACAATACCAGAAATTAGTTAATCTAGATATAATTTTAACAGCACAGAACTTAGAGATAATTCACATTTCTCCCAGTTAGCATAGTGACCACGTACAAGACAAGTGAATTCTGTAAAAAGCTAGTAACAGCGGTTTTAATGCTGAACACTTCTACAGGAAATCCTGGGCTATTCTAGAACAAATATGTTAGGACACAATAGATGATGAACTGCTTCTGCCTTGAATTTCTGCTGATGGGCACTACCAACAAAAGCTTCCCAACACGCTTCTGGATGCCAGATTTAGAAAAATATCTACATCTGCAGAGAGAAGCTAGCCTGATTCTTTGGATGAGATTGTTCTGCTGCATGGCTATTTGCAAACTGTGAGCAAATAAATGCTTCCAAACTACACCAAAACCCAAACCGTAACTATGTCCTGCTGTTTTATTTGGGTTTTCACTCTGTTTCAATTAACTGAGAAGAAACTGGCAATTTAACAGCAATAGAAGGACAGAATGAGAAAGTAGCAGAGGAGGGAGTAGCCAGAGCTTTAGTAACTTTAGTATCTGTAATGACAAATTACAGGATGAGGAGGGGACAGGAAGCAGGGCTGCTGATTGATACCACACACTTTGACAAACAGACTCAAAACCAAATAGATTTCTGCCCCTATCCTTGCAGCTGTGTCTACTGCCTGGAGAAATAATAGGGAGGACCAATTGCTGGACATATGCACCAGTTGTAACCAGCCCTGAAACATTCTTGAACACTGGCATATAAATACTGTCTCTGGAGCACAGAGTGTGAGATGCACTTGTTTCACATGTCCCCGCCACCCCTCAGCAAACACAGCTACTGGGACAAATCCTTTTAATTTTGTATTCTGGTCCTACCTCTTTGGTGGGTGAGGAGAATGGAAAAGAAGGGACTTTGATAATTTTTAGAATTCTTTCGTGGATTTGTGATGGTCTAAATATCACTGTGGTATTTGAGGGCCCATTTATCCAGAAGAGCAGTTAGAGACTTCTGGTATTTTTTAGCATAGCTGTGGCTAAACAGGTCGCATTAAGCCTTCTCCATGTGCTAGACAGATCTTCAACTGACTTGGAGAGGCAAGATTTTAGGGCAAGGAGAGCTAAGCTTTCAGCCTGATCTGGCTGGCACACTGATTAGGGAAAAAAAATACCCTGTCCACACAGCTTGCAGGAACTGTGCTTGAGCTCACAGGCAGCAGCAATCACATTCAGTGCAGTCATATTTCCATTACACAGAGAGCCTTCACAATTTATGTACAGTTTAATCTAATTTTTTTTCTCCATTTCTGCCTGACAAACAGTACTTGTGAGGCCCTTGGCTGGAAATCCATGCTAATCAACTTAAGGCCTAGTAGATAAAGCAAAGTTGTTTTCTCTGTGTTAGAAAACGACATGCTGACAACAAAAAACATTTCACGACTATACTCAAAACCTCTGCTAACTAAGGTCATTGGCATCTTCTTGAAATCCAGGAGCAAATAACAAGAGCAGGAAGAAGGAGCAGTTTGAGTGAAGGGAGAAAATGCTGGTGGAGCAGCTCACACCAGGGCTGCAGTGTGGGGGATACAGAGGAGGCCAACAGCTCTTTGCAATGTTTATGTAAATTACTTTGTTAATGGGTTTTATCCATCCACACACAAATGACAGTTTTGATTATTTTACCCATTGAATTTTGTTTCCTGCCTCATGCAAACTAAGTACTCAGCAACTGCCAGACTACTAGGTAAATGGTATGAGATGTATTGATTCTGCAGTGGCAATGATCTTGTATTTTTACATAATACCTTTCAAGCTTAAGTGTCCCTAGGCACACCACCCGTTACACCTATGAAAAAAAGCACCTCAGGAATGAAACACCACAGCTGCCTGAAAGGACATTCCACCATCAGAGAAGGTGCAAATACCAGTTAAAGCAAAATACACTCTTACCAGCCAAAATTCTTAGCAGTATTTTGGAGAGGTTCTAAATATAAGAACCAGATTAGACATCAGACAGCCATTTCTTGGAAAAGGTGGAACAAACCATTATCAAAACTATTAATTTCTTTGTCATGACTTTACCACATAGCTGGTGCAGGAAAAACTGCTGCACAAACAAATATCTAGCTAATGTATAACTGTACTGAAAGCTTATGCTCAAAACCTGGCTGTTGATAAAAGCCATTTGTCAATACATCAATTTTCTCTCCCATTGGAAAGCTAATGCTTCACAGAATGTCATTTGTAATTGAACTGTGGCTCCACTTATATATTCAGGAAGCAAATGGAGCATCTGAGTCATCAAAATGCCTGCAATTCCCGCTCCCATAACTCCTATCCAATTCTAACCTGTGGCCAACCTTCTTAACCAAAGACCACACTTCAAATCCTGTCTTCACTAAAGGTTTTCTTTACATACACAAGCAATGTGTCATGTCACTGTTTTATGTCTCATATTCTTGCCTGAATGTGGTCATTGCTGCCATTATGAGTGTCTCTTTTATTTCTAAAATTTCACTGAATTTTAGAGAACCTTGAGAATGGAGTTGAGCACCACATGAAAGCAGGTAAAGAACAACAGCAGGAGAGAGGGGTAATTAGAAGGATTTTGATTGTTTTCCTTCTCACAGGACAAATCTGGGATTACTCTTCAAAGCACTTCAGGGTTAGAGTGAAGGCTCAGAAATAAACCCTTCCCTGGACCTACAGGACAAGTCGTGCCCCTGGTGAGGGAAGTTGTGCTTACCTCCTGAGTGCATTTGTCAGCTCAGCAGTCAGCTCACTCTCACTGTATGGTCTCAGCTCAGCAAGTGTTAGCGGTGTTGCGGTGCCATCACTGCCTTCCTGAGAAAGGAGGAAAAGCCACCTGATTAGAAATTACTGACCATTTTAATGGGAAAATTCTGAAAGCCTCTTAGTTCACAGCTACTTTTAAAATGAAGGTGAAATAAACAACATCATGCTACAGCAACATGGCAGTATCAACATACCAAGGAATGGACTAAACAGATCAATAGTCACAAATGTGTCAAAATGTTTTTGAAACCATCACAGCTCATTGACTTGCAAAATTCTGCTACTGTGTGCAAAACTGCCACTGCCTTCCTTTTATTTCTTTTGACACCACAAAGAAGCAAAGAAGCACTGCGATCAAGACATTGAGATGAAGCATTGCCTGGAGCAAGCAAATAAGACGTATCTCTTGGTTTTTGTTTTTTAAACACACTATTGACATTTTCTGGAGACACAGCACTGAAAAAGACAAAATAAAGTTTTCCAAGGTATTTATTTCTTAATCTAAATTATTACTGCAAATGCAGAAATCTGTTTATTTTGTATTAAGGGGAGAAGAGTCTTCATTCTCAAATTATTACAATGTGACTTGAAGAAAGAGATTGTCATTACAATGCTCTAAATGCTGCATAGAAATGAGTGCTAATGTTTGCATATTTTGTGTTTATGGGAGAATGGCATTTTGCTTAAACTCCCTTCCAGTGTTACCAGTGAGTGGCAACAGACAAAACACATGCTCAACTTGTATATCTGGCAAGACTGGCCTTGTGGTATTCCTCAAAACACCCTTATTTTAGCCCATGCTTAACATCAATCCTACAAAGTCTTCAGGTTATACCACAGAAGGAACCACCTAACAACTGGGGAAGAGAGAAGAGATCTGCATACAGACAAAAAAGGAGAATGATTAACATACTAAAGACTGCAGTGGGGCTGGGAGGAATTTAATTAATGATGTTTACAACTTTGGAAACGCTTGACTCCTGACCTTGCCCAACTTGTCTTTGCTTCCACTGCTGGTTGAGCTGAGAGACCTTATTCTTTGCTCTTTTTGTTCTTCTACTTCAGACTTCAAATGCTCAATATGGACAAGGTAGGCCTGCTCCTGGGCCTCCCGAGTGCTCAGCTTTAATTCCAAAGCCTTCTTTTCCTTCTCCAGCAGGTAAAGCTGTGCCTTGAGCTCTGCCATCTCTTCCTGTTGAAGAAACATTGTATTACCACATATTGCTTTATGGGACTAGGTACCTAAAGAAAACAAGATTTTCCTCCACTCTTACAACCTAAGTATTCTTTTCACTGAGAAAACTATCAGCATCCAGATGACTTTTTATAATCACGTTGTGTATTTGTCAAAAGATCTGTACATCTTCAGTCTGAATATGATGAACTGTGCCATCCCTTTATCATCTTTGGGAGTAAGCTCAGAAGCAAAGTTAGAATTAGACTATCAGGGATCTGAGAGAATTGCCTCAGCTGCTGTAATTTCTCTGGTTCTACTTTGTCCTTCAGAGACCATTGTCTTAAAAGCAGAAGTGTATGACATTATGAAACATCTCCTAAAAACAAGACTGCAGTTTCTTATTGATATGAAAAACTTAGTCTCATTACAGTGGAAAGGGTTTGAGAGACCAGGACAGGTCACATATTCCTTGTAATACCAGGCTCTGTGGTAGAATGAGTTACGTCAAGAAGAGCAACCAAGAAGGGCACCATCAGATGTCCATCAGTAATTTCCCTCCTCTCAGTGGCCAGAATCCCAAGTATACACAACATGAGTTTGACAGAAGAAGCTCAGTTCTGAGAGCTCCTTGTTTGCAATTCTTCTGCTGCTTTGATGCTTAACATCTATCTAACAGTGGCTGGGCAGAAGTTTAAGAGCAGGGCATGAGTGCAATGACCCTTCTTTCAGCACATGCTCCAAGACTCCCCTGAAAAGCAAATGATGGGTTACTCCTGAACCAGAAGGCTCTGTGTGATTAACATTTCAGAAATCTTTCTTGTACAAAATGCCTAGCTATTTTATATACCCAGAAAAACCCTATATCCACAAAACTATTCAAGGGATAGTAGTAATATGTAATTCACATTATGTGCTTAAAACCACCACTAAACAAATAAAAGACTGCCAAAACCAAACCAAACCAAACCAAAAAACCCATAAACAAACAAAAAACCCAAAACAAACAAACAAAATAAAACAAAAAACACCAAAAAAACTCAAAAAACCCCAACCTAGAATCATGTTTCCACTGTTTAGCTTGCCTTGCCTGAGATCACTTAATGGGTGAATACTAACTTTGAGGGAGACATTTTCTGTATTACATTTCTGTTCTGGACTTGTTCACTGTGTAACCACCTGTGAAAGACAGAAGTTTCTGTGTGGCTAGCCTAGAAACAAGTCACTATTTATTAAAAAAACCCCTCTAATCACAAAAACAACAGAAGCATTTAGCTTTACTGTTCAAAAATAATGCTGTTCGTATTATAGACGTTATTAACAAAGGTTATACAGAAGTAAATCTCTACACATATTTAGACAAGCTTTTTATGTTGAAGGGAATCATTCCCACCAAAAATCTGCTGTCTGGATTAAGTGTAAGCAGTGCACACAGGTGTATCACAGTTATAACCATCACAGGTAATCACTGGCTTATTCAGAACCACTCAACCATGCAAAAATAAAATCTGTATCTTGAAAACCCTGAGGGGCTTGGAAAGGTTTGTATGAGCTTTAAGGTCATTGATTAATTTATCAGCTTGTTTGTGAACTGAAGGTTAGAAGCACCATTTGTAGTTCACACAAATTTAGTTGTTAGGCAAACTTACCATTAATTGCCTTTGTCAACAGTAAAAAATGTAAATAGTACTGATAAGTAATGATGGGGAAATTTTGTTAAAGGAGTTGAACTGGACGGTCTGATATACTCAAGTATATGCATTTAACTTTTTAAGCCTCTACTATTAAAACCATTAATCTACCTAGCATTCTTAGTGAAGGTTGAGAAGTGATTTGAACAGAGTATTTTGACACTTAAATGAATAAAAGATACTTCTGGCTGTCTGTGTGGGATGGTCATGACAAGATCTTTACTGCCTAGAAGATGAAGCTAGGAAAATTCAGCCCAGAAAGAAGGGACATTTATCTCCTAAAATAAAAAGGTGAATTTATCCACTACAACAGTGAATCTGGGTAACAGTCATGCAAAGATATTAACTTATTTTTCATAATTTTAACTTATTTTATTATATCCAAGATCAAAATAAATTTGAGGATCAGTATTTAACTCCTTTGTTTATGAAGACAGTAAGCTTAGATCATCATACACATTCAGCAGTTTACATACTGTCCCAGAAGACATATCATGCACTACCCATATGTTACATTTCTCATGTCAAAACAATGTAACTGGCAGGGGAAAGTTAAAAAGCTTGTATCAGCCAATGTCTTACAGAGGCTCACAGAGAAGGAACAGGAGGAAATGGAAAGGCTGAACATGGTAAAAATTCAAACTGCAGTTGAGGATTCTGGTATGGACCCATGCAATGTGTGAAGCAGAGTGGCAGCAGCCATTTTGCTAAAATTCAAGTAGTTCAGGTTTACTCAGAGTAATATGCAATATGCATATACTCAATATGCAGCATTTTTCCATGAAAATATGTTTTCTAAAGACTGCATCTAAATGTAATTAAAATGACAGCGTCACCTTTATATATTTATTATTTCCCTTTTCTTCCAGCTACTCGTTGCTGTGAATAATTTTTGCAGTTCAACACATCTTAATCTTCAGAGTGTGAGCACAAGTGGCATTCACTAAATGAAACCCTGAACAAGGAGGTGGCAAGTGTCCCTCTTCTAGGGGACTGCAGAAGACTTAGACAATCCATGCAAATTCACAAGCTGCAGGTATCAAATCCAGTAGTTATTTTGGGACTAATTAATTGAATATTGAGGGATATTTTGTACTTGAAGTCATACTGTAATCCTGATTTTGGGCAAAAACTTGAACAAAAATTAAAAACGGATTCAAAATAATCAGAAACACCATCGAAGTCTCAAAATCAAAACTTGTATTTGACTTGGTCATGTAGGACTCTTAATGTTGCAAAAAGTTTTTAAAGTCATAAAAAGTCATGACTCCAGGAGAACCACAGTAAACAAGGTGGGATGTACCAGCCTTCAGAATTAAAACAAACATCAGAGCAGATAAATGTCACCCTCTAGTTAACTGTATTTCACTATACAAATCTGTAAGAGCATGAATGGCTGTAGCAGAGGTGGACAATGGAATTCTTAACATTTTCCACCCAGAGATCACAGTTTCAAAGCACATCATGAGCAACATTATCAACACCTGTACACAAAAGAGGAAAAATTATCAGTGGAGAAAGCTGAGACTTCTTATCTAGATTAAGTCCTTTTGAAATGCAGAAAGGTTGTAAACCAAGAGTTATTTATACCCATCAGAAGTAATCTCCTTGCTAACTGGGGCATGACAACAACTGACCTCAAAGCAAGACCACCGAATGATGACAAATGACTGATGAAAATGTATCTGGAAACATGGTTAATTATTGCTTGAAGCAAAGAATTGAATTTTATAGGATTACTGGCAGACAACTGTCACAGCACAGCAGGTCTCTAGCTGGGCAAATAATATGGCCATAAATAAGAAACCCAGTTCAGCTAGCCTGGTCTGATCAACAGGCCCCTAGGTGAACAATGATAGGATACATTCAAACCTAAACAGAGATTTCACTCAGTGACGTTCCATCCTAGGCTGCAGACACCTCACTGGTCAGAGAGCTGGGCAGTCCGAACTCCCAACCAAGCAGCTGTCATGAGCCGGGGAATTCCAATCTTCTATTTAAGAAGGGTCCAGAACAATAAAACATGCGGTTTTGTCTCACAATCTTTGAAGTTCCTTTGTCTATCTCTGAGCAACAACCTCACGTAACAGACAACTACATCTTACGCCCTGGATCAGTAAAAAATATAATAATAAACAGGGCAGTAGAGAAACAACCCTCAAATGTCTTTTTAATTAATAATGAAGAACTACCATTGTAAAGGTATTTCAAATTGATGAGGTGATCGGTTTTTACTAGAGATCAGAAATGGAAGGTGCCAAAAGATGCGGCAGAGATTACAACACAGAACAAAGTTTTGGAAAGACAGCAAGAGATTTAAGACCTAGCAATGGAGGATATAATTGAGTAGCTTGGTCCAGCTTTATCACCCTTGCTAAGAATACAGAAGGGAGAGAACAAATTAAAAATGCTAAACAATGAAGTCCTCTACAATCCATCTGCTTCAAGTTAAATAAAATTGTGTAAGGAAATCTAAATTCCCCATTTGTCTCAAAAGGAAGCAGATGCATGCACCGTTCTTCTGTGTAAGATATATGCTTCAAATAATTGATACAAAAAATATACTCAGGAAAAATGAGTCCTGACCTTAGATTCAACTCGATTCTAGCTTGACAAACAGATGAGGTGTAATGCAGACCTGAGCAACAACAATGGAAGCTGATAGGCAATACATTTGACAAACCTGAGTTTTCACAACGTCTCTTTCAGAAACATAAGGTTTTCTCACAGCTGTGAATTCCAGCAAAGTACAAGAAATTACAATGAGTAACAGTGCTGTCGGTTTCTCTGTACTACAAAGGACTGCTGGTAACTTCAGACACCTATGCAAAATGTGTGTCTACTCTGTACGCACTACACACAGCCCAATCAAGAAGAAAATACTCTTCTTGGGGCAATTCCTGCAGTGAATTGCTGCAGGTCCAGCCAAACAGATGCTGTGTGTCAAAAACAAGTTAGATGATTGTTGTGTGAACAAAAGGATTACCAGCACTCAAAAGGGCATCAGAAATTATGATATGCAACTGCTGGTGCTGCTGACAGTCAGGGAAGGCAAGGGTTCTACTCACAAGGGATACAGCTCTGCAGTTTGCCCTTATGTTGGGGGTTGAATAATTTCTTTTATTTTCTGTGGAATTTTTCCCCATTGTTATGCTAAGTACTTGTGGCTACAAATTAGTTGCCTCTCACCGGAAGGTCAGGGGAGGTGGGGATGGAAAAAAAAGGAGCTGGNTGGTTAGATATATTAGTAAAGAACTGTTATTCCTATCCCCATATCTTCTGCCTGAAAGCGTCTGATTTCAAATTATAGTGATTGAAAAGGAGCGGGTGACGGGAAAAGGGGGTCTTGCCTCTCCTTGGCAAATACCTGTCTCTTAAACCAAGACAGCTTAACTTTACATTAAAATAATACTAGGAAAATAAATTAAAGTAAGTTAAAATTTAAAAACAGAGGTAAGAATGGCATACAAGAGATTTCAGGGAAGATCTGGGTACAAAAAAGGAGAAAGTGTGCTATCTGAAATACACATGTAATTATCTACCAACATCTTACAGTACATCTTGCATGCTTTAGTTGTGGGGAATATACTGCTGTTGGCCACAATGTATGTATTCAAACAAGTAACATTATTTTACGTCTCCCAACTACTAGCAAGCAATCTGTCCTGAACTATGAAAAATGAATGCATTATTGCAAAACAGTATCTGTCGTCATGGAAAAGCAGCACCACTAAGAACAAAATTATCATCATCAGGCTACCACTAAGCCAGAAGCAGCACATCTGAAGAAAGATCTATAACTTTAGAAGCTTATGAAACTATTAGGATTTGCTGTCCCACTCAATACCACCACTTGACATGTCTGCAATTAGCTGGCTAAATCAGCACTTGCTAAAATACAGAAATTAAACCTACTTAAAGTGAACTAAAACCAGACAAATTTGGAATGCAGACATACACTTGTATTGCCTTTGGTATGTTCCTATGATTTAGTTCACCTCTCAAAAGCAATACAGAAGACAGACTTAAAATGATGTAAGCTCTACACCTGGTCAGTAAAGATCAGCTTTCCTAGATCACATCTTTAGAGCTGAACATATAAATCAGGGTCTTCTCCAAAACCCTCTGTTAATGCAAGTCATTACATAACCTACTCTTTGCTCAGACTCTGGACTGAACTGCAGATTGCAACACAGTGCCTAGAACAGTTCAGGAGTTGTGACCAACTGCCAGAGAGTGTTAGGGATGACACCTGACAAATCATTCCTCGTCCCACACCAATATTAAAAGCAGCCGAATTTGTTCTGCTTCAGTTCACAAATATTCATGATGCACATTTGCAAGCTCGTAAGTAATGAACCGTCTCTTGGGAAGTGCTGAATCATGGTTTTTGGTTGTCCTTGAGCAATTCAGCTGCCATATCTCTCAGTGAGAGAGCATCTGGTTTGTCAAGAAGAGCATTCCATGTTTAGAGACACAGATTAAGTTCTCCTAACTCAGAACACACAAAGCTCATCACTGTTAAGGCACTGTCTTCTGTCACTTTCTGACTGCTGGATTTTCAGTCCAGATTATATGTTACAAGAAAGTTACCCTATATTATCCATTGACCACTATCAAAGCCTCCCATGTGTGTGACTGAGCATGTTTTGTGACACAGGGGCATTGCCAGCTGAGCAGCTCCCCTCTTGCTTATGAATAAAATACCTTCATTGCCATGAGTTCCTGCATCAAGACTGCATTTTCCAAGTCCAGCCTCTGGCTGTCTCCACGTGGCTTAACATCATAACTAAGGGGATCAATGTGGATGCTTTCCAGCTCCAGCATTGTCAGTTTCACAGCTGCCCTGTCGTTTTTCAGCTGCTGGATGTAATCCTTCAGCCGTTGCTCATCCTCCTTCGTAAACTCTGTGTCACAACTGCTTGCGGTTGAGCTGGTAGTACTGGAAAGAGAAACAATGGCATTAGAAAAAACTACATTTGAAACAAAATCTTAATTTTTACATCATACTCCCAGTACTTCATCAATGCATCTGAGACTTACTTGAAAGTTCATAGAAAGGACACAGATGTAGCATGGACTGGACATCGCAATGTGACGTGCGACAAATTCAGAACAGAAATTAATTCTCTAAGCTGCATGAGAAAATTAAATCATGTGACAAATTCTCTGCAAAGCCAGATATTTAGTGATGTCTAAATGAATTACTTTATCTGAAGTGATGTCTTCTGAAAAAAAGTGGTGGTTTTTTTTCTTCAAAAACGAAAAAAAAAGCTACTTAAGACTTCTTAAGACACAGCACAGCAAGCTGCTCAGATACTGAGTCTTCATCTTCCTGAAGAAGCATCTGCTAAGAAAAAAGAATTAATCCATGTAGTATCCTTTTAGAGAACTGCCTGGAAAATTATTCCAGGCCCGAGCCTTTCAGCTCTGTTCTCTGAACCATTTCTCAGGCAGATAAGCTGTTTTTCAGCTGAAGGCTAAGAAGCCTTTCCCAAGAAAGATAAATTGGTCAAAACACAGAGGAATTAATAATAAAGATAAAGACACCTGTTTTCTGTTAACAGACCCTGGGAATGGGGTGTCTTCTCTCTGGACCAATCATCTTTATTCTGTTCTCATTGTTGCTAGTCATGCTACTTAAGCAGTGAGTTTTCTGAATAAACTTTGTCTTCTCGCCTTCTCTTTCATCTCAAGAATGACCATGTGACTGTGTCTCTTCACTCCGCCGCACCTAAAGGGTTAACACCCTAACACCGCAGTCACAAATCCAGACTTGATCTATTTCTGCTGATGACCATTACCTCAGATATTTTAATGGATACTTTTAGGAATCAACCTGATCAAAATTCCACTGGCAAATGCCAGGAAAACTTTCACTTTATGTGAAGGTGTACTCCTCAGCATTCCTTCAGGGCTAGAGTGATTTAAAATAGAGTAGCAGGACTTCTAATAAAAAGTCATTGTAAAAGACTTGGTGTATCTTCTGAACAATTGAGGGCCCATTACTCTGCCCTATAAGAGTTTACACAGAAATGGCAGAAAGGGATAACAATGTAATTAGAGCAATGGTGGCTGAACCTGCCTACCCACCTCCGTACATGCCAGTGCTGCAGGGGGCCAAGACTGACACAGCTATAGCATTCCAGGACTGAATATAGTTGCAATAACACTAAAAGGAAAATAAAATGCCATGTTGCTTCTGTAGACTCACTCAAAACTGCATGCTGCCTACTGAGGTCCTGTAATCAGCTGCTGGGTGAGCGATAAGTCATCCATTAACTGTGCCTGTCTGGAATGCTAGATGATCTCAGTTATCAGCAGGGGAATAAATCATTTTATGTATCAAATTGCACTGCTGTTCAACATTTTTGTACTAAGAAAAAAAATCCCACCCGCTAGATGCTGTGAGAGCCAGGATGATGTCCAAAAGTATTATGCATGTGCAAAGGGGAAGTATATCAAGATAGGCTTGATTTTTCTCTTTCCTTTGGTTCTACTTCACCTAAAGCTACATTGATTTTAAAGTGCTTCAAATAATTGCCCTTCTTCCCACAAATTCCACGCACAGCCTTGGAGAAGACAGAGAATTGGCAGGCCTACAAAGATCTCTTAAAATCCTCCCCTCTCATGGAATATCAGTTCTTTACTACATTACAGTTCTTCACTACAGTTCTATATTAATTTCACATTATTCCCTCCTTTCTGAGGGATAAGAGATGCCTGCCATAGTCGATGCAACTGTAAATTGGTCTTTGCTTTTGTTTTCATCCATTTCCTTCTGTAGTGGAGCTTAAGAGCACTCAGTACCTATTTACATAGAAACCCTCTCAGGCTGAAACAAATTTTTATTCATACTGTTTATTGATAAGAAAATCATGAAACACTTACTAAATCCTTCTTCACTGAGCCTAAAGGCATCTTGCTGAATTAGTCATTTATATAGATTAAATGTAAAACAGCTGTTGTCAGAGGAAGGATAGCTTTAAAAGTCTTCAAATCTTGGGGCTCAGAGACCTCATCTCAGTTTTTGCTTGAAACAGAAAGAAAACCCAGCCCTCCTGCTGCAAATGAAACCTGAACAAAAAAATGCTGAAAGTTTATTGTTATGTTGAGCTGGACCTCATACTCCATGCATATTCACACATTTTGGCCCTTGAAGATGCACAGCTATGCACATATATCTTAGGGGAGTGCAGTCCAAACTGAGGAAGGCAGTCTGGGCTGTTGCCAATGATACTCAGGCTACTTTTACTTCAGTCTGGCTGCCTGCCTGTCTGCAGCTGAGTTGGCTCCTCTGGTGAATTGCTAGCAAGCTGCTTCTTCTAGTTTGCCTTTTTTTTTTTTTTTTTTTTTTTTTAAGAAGTTAGAGGGAGCTCAACAAGGAACTTGTGTCTCAGCCAGCAGAGAAGAGGACAAGAACCTTCACCCTACCCCTGCATTTAGAAGCACATCCCCACCCAGAAGACTGGAAGCAGCTGGGGTAGAAGGGACAGAAACAGCACTGCAGTGTTTCTGATCTCCCCACCAACTCTGCCAGGGTGTGCTGCCCCAAAAACCTCACCAAACAGCTCTCCACAGCCACAGTGCTGGTCCACTACTGCTCTCTTCAAGGCATGACAGCTGGTGAGCACTTCATCCTGAATTTCTGATATTGCCCTCCCTCCTGAACAGCAATCAGGACAAAGGAAAACATTTACAGTACAATGTATCCATCCCAAAACCACAGGAAACTGTTGAAAAAGAGTGCAGTTTCTCATTTCTCAAGTGTTTAGGTAAGGACAGAGGAAGGATCACAGTTTCATCACAGCTGGAGGGAATACAACATCAATCTGCCCATTCTCACAGGTGCTATATCAGAACAAGAAAAGAGAAATGTTCTTCACATTTGCCTTATTCAAGTCTTTTATGATGATGTCATGCCTGCATGATGTCCAACTAATTTTCACATACAATTTGCGGAAAATACATGGACTGGTACAGCATCATGTCAGTCTTATTTGCTGGCATGAGTGTGTGTATATACAATGCAGTGGATGAACATAAAAGAGGCTTTCAGCAGTGCTTCTCTGTGAGTAGTCTCAGTACACTACAAATATTTATCCATAAAACCCTACATAAGCATAATTTTATCTGTTAAAATCAAGCCAATAAATTAATATATTTGCAATTAAGCAATGGTCTGGATAGTACAGTTGGTAGAACTGAGATTAGCACCGTCAGAACTGAATCCACGAACTTGCTTGAATAACTGCACACAACCTGTTGCTTTAAAGAATGCAGTGGATCCACAGTAAACATAGGCCAAACACCTTCTTTCTAGCTGAACATTGTGTTTTGAGATCTGGTACAGCACAACACCAGAAAGTAGTTAACTTCCTGAGAAACTGAAAAATACCCCAATCAGGCAAAGGCCAAACAACAGCTAAAATCAGAACCTTTGGTAAACTGCCCTGCTTCCTTCTGAGACTGCTTCAGTCCAGCAACAAAGTGCTACACAGATAACACTGAGATATCTATTTGGACACTTCCAAATAACTTATTTGCACGCCTCAGCCAAGATAATCTTGTCTATCACCAAATTATCTGAAACCTGAGATGGTTCTGATGAGAGATATATTCCTACTATTGACTGAGTTAAGATATTTTGTGACACTGCATAATACTGAAAAGAATTGTCTTTGCATATAAGGGACCAGATCTGTCCTCCCATGAACCCAGATGTAAGGTTGGGCTTACTTGCACAGCAGGAAATAAAATGCACCATTTGCAGCCAGTGTTACAACCAGGCTTCTTCCCTTTTGTTTCCTTCTAAAGGCTCAATCAGTCAAACCTTGTTGGCAGAGTATGTTCTATACTTAGCTTCTGTCCATTTAAAATAATCATGACTTCCACCTATACTGCAAACCGATTCCTATTTTCAGAAACGGAATTGGCAACATTACTGTGGTGCTGCTGCCAGTATAATGAACTTAGATGCTCTTTCATTGCCTTTCATTTATTTGTATTTCAGTTGCTCCCCTTTACAATCTTTAACCACTCATCACTAATGGCTCAACAAGCCATTAGTAACTCTCAGAAACGTGTTCAGTGATTTGATATTCAGAATCTCATCTGAAGCGTCAAAGTCCAAGATGGGTCAACAATTCCACTGTAAATCCATATTCTACAGAATTTCAAACAACAGGGAAAATCAGTCCTTTGTAACAGGTCTCAGCAAAGGATAGTTTTCATCATCCCACTACCACTTCATTCATTTAGTTTCCAAAGGAAAAGGTAGCAATATGTATCTGCAACTAAAAGCCTGTAACACTGAAACATCGAAGGCAACAAAAAAATCAGTGTCACAGATTTCAATTTTTCAATGTTTCAATTGAATACTGTGAAAATATTTTCACAGTGGTCCCCAAGGGGTGGATGGTTCACTCACTCAGAGAGGAAATGACCTTAAATTGTGCCAGAGGGTGAACATATTAGATACTAGAAAAAAATTTTCAATGTCAGAGTGGTCAGGCATTGGAATAAGTTGCCCAGAGAGTCAGGGGAGCCACCATCCCAGGAAGTGTTCAAGAGGTATCTGGATGTGGTACTTGGGGATAAGGTTTCGGGGTGGTTATTGTGGTGCTGGGGTGATGTTTGGACTGGATGACCTTGAAGGTATCCTCAAAACTTGATGGTTCTGTGATTTTAATATTTTGCCTTTTAAAGCAAGACAGGTTTTCCATCAATGGGCTGGCACAATGTCATGCATCTGTAAGTTGAACAGGGGATTCTTCTCTTTTGAGACAGGGTTCACAGGAAGAAAAAATCTGAAAACAAACACCTCTAACCACATTTCACTTGAACACAAGAAAAGAAAAGAAGAGATGATTTATATTTTCCCAAGAAGCTGAAGTTTCAAAAACATTTTCACTGATATGTATGCTTAGGTAAAGATAAATTACTTTGAGCATGGCAGAAGGGAGAGGGATAACAATCTGCAAGTGACAATCAGATCAGGGTGCCCATGTCACAAATTCCTGACTTGCTGTGTGCCCTCTGAGTGAGTGACAACAGCTTATGTTCCACATATATTTTAAAAAATGTTGAAGTTACCTCATTCAGCATATGTTGTTCCACACCAGAAAAAAGTATTACAATGATAATAATGGCTCAAGCTAAAACATCTTTCATATAAGAATATTAAATTTGCATTTTCACATTCATGACATAGTTTATCCTGATGAAATTTTAAATCCTATGCCACTTTAAACATACTCTGCTGAAACTGTGTATACTGAGCCAACACCTTTCAAGGACACACACACACACACACACAGGTCCAGCTGACCACCAATGAACACAGACACAAATACAGACTCTTATCCTCCCAAAAATTCTGCTGAAGCAAGCAAGGACTGTAGAGATTACACTCCTATCAAATACTTTAAGTGCAAGTCTAGGAAAGCAAACACTGAAACAGGAGCAATCCCTCTCCTGCCCAGTTCTTCTCTGTCAATACTGAAAACTGCCTGTCTTCAAGAAAAATAATACTATGCCTTGACTACATGCCTACCATGCCTATGACTACTTATCTCACAAGGAAGAAAAACACTGAGGCATTTCTGAAAAACTGAAAATTAGCCCTTTCAAACAACAGAATGGGAAACAAGCTTGGCTTAGGTAGAGGTGTTACTACATGAAGACACAGACAACATGTTAACATACAGGTGTAGATATGGCCTAAGACACAGCAAGCTAAGTTGAAACAAGAAACAGCTTCGTGTCATTTCTTTCCAAGCCCGGTTTAAATGCTTTTGGTACAAAGTGTGATCAGTGTGCTACAAGCAGATGCTGTCACAATCATTTCTGTGTAAAGACACAGCTTTCTTGCACTGAGAGTGCACCAGAAAACTCTGAATAAAACATTAAAATTCACCTCATGTTAAGTCCCTGTTCCCTCAGATTACCTTTTTGCTCACTTTTTAGCTATTCCTTGCCAGTCATCCGGCAGGAAATAAGATCCTTTGGAGGAGGCATCAGCAAGAAGAGGAAATGATACAGTACTAAAATAAACTTCTGAAGTGTCAAAAAAATGACAGGATTTGAATAAAGAACTGGCTAGAAAACTGAATTAAAATGAAGTTTCAGAGCAAATCCGAGAAACAAAAATAACTTTTAAAGAGAAAAATGTTCATCTATATTTATCCAGGACACTTGCCAAATTTGTATCCATACACAAGCACACATATTTACTGCAGAGTACAATTACACCACAGGCAGGCAAAAACTCAAAATGAACCTGCTGGCAGATATATTTGAACTGAACACTTCTGCAATAATAGCTCATCTATGTTTCATTATTTTATAGGTCTTCAGAAAAACTGCAATATCCAATCTTTCCTGGAAGAATCCAATCTATCCCATGCCATCAGTGAAAACTACAGGATGGGAAAGAAGAATTTGGAGCGGTGCACAGGGTAAAGAAGGAAAGGGAAATGGTTTAAAACAGAACGGCTAGATTTGCAACATTTAGAAGATAGTTCTTGAGCACTCCAAAATGCCAGTGAAAGCTTGATTCAGATCTCTGGTTCTCCACATATCCATGCTGTCTGCATACAATAGATATGAGTAACAGGTACATAATCTGAGTTCCAATAAAACAGCAAGAAAGTCACTGTAGTAAAACAAATGTAATGGTTTTGCCCTTTATGGGGAAGGTCAAAGTTCTGAGTCACCCATTTGCACTCCAAATTTACACAAAACTCTTCTTGGCTGGAGCTGCTCAAAGTCCAAAGACAATCAGACCACTGAAGCATGGTGACTTATAAATCAAAGCATAGAAGCCAAACGATTGATGTGAAGGGAGGTAGCTCAGAAATACAACAGAACATAACTTTTTGTCTGGAATCAAAGACAAGGAGACTCAGAGAGCAGAAGAGTTGCGAAGAGTTGCAGTTACCTGGTGTGGCTGTTGGAGGACAGGCTTTCCCAGGGCTGCACGCTACAGCCTGTGACTGCATAGGCTCCCCCACAGCTCCCATCCAGCTTCATAAGCAAGGCTTTTGCTGCATTCTCAGCTGTCTTCCTGCAGTCATGAGCCCTTTTAAGCATCTGTGTGACATTTTCATCACCTGTCTGGTCCCCTAGTTTTCAAGCAAACAATATTTCAGACAGAAATTAAGGCAAGAGATATTTCTACTTGCTCTCAGTTTATACCAAGACAATGACAATAAATCTGTGAGATAAAAGCAACTTCATCTCCTTGTGAGCATCAGTGGTAACTGGGATACTGGCCTGAATGCACCCTATTCCCAGTCACAAACTCCAGGTACTTGTGGCTCCAGGCAGCATGTCTTAAGTAATGTAGGATTTCAGCTTGTCTGTTTGTAATGGTGTGTATTCTGCATTAACATTAGGTTTGGATGCTCAAATTATGAACACATTGGGAAAGCCTTAGCCTCAATTACAATTCTTACTCCAGTTGGTGCAGTGTGGTTTCACAATGTAGTCATCTCCAGAGCTCCTCCTCACAGGCACCTTGATCTCAGGCCTGATGGTTTGCCAGAATGCCTTCTTACACACTACCTGGCCATAGAGAAGAATTGCCCTGCCGCTCAGAAGCAGTCTATAACATTTTACAGTCATGCATACTAAGCCAAAAGAAAATTAGCCCTGATTTATTACACTGCTATAATTTTTAGTGGTTATACAGCACCTGTGTAGGTGTAAGCTTCAGGAGAAGCAGGACTGAAACCACCACTGTCAGTACTCCTACACTCCTCCAGCTGCAATCAAGTCATTAAATTAAGACATGTTATTGGCTACACAGAAAATCTACAAATGTAAGCTACAATATATTCATACTAAAGCAAAACACAACAGCTTGCTCTGTGTTGGATTTTCATTTAATCCTTGTTCAAGTCAAGTACCTGTACTTCACACTTGCTGAGTGAAGTGCATGCACTAGAAGCAACATTAATGAGGAAGAAAGGAAGGGTGGATGTTCTCTTAAGGGAAGCTGGATATGCTGAGTTTAAGTGATACAACTCTCATGAATTTTTCACTCAAAGAGGTTGAAGCTAGACTGATCCTGAAACCAAGAATCTGTTATTTAATCTAGGTCTGTTAATCAAATTTCATAATGAAGTTAAGGTATATAAACCATACATAACTTCCCCCATGCTGTGCTGTGTAATGGGAAATTTGCACTATTTGTATCTCAGGGCTGTAACTGATAATACCATAATTAAGAGCTGTAGACAGACACCTACATAAAAATTTAACTACAGTCTCTTCCATAAAATGCACATCAGATGAAACTCTCCTCAAACCTGAAGTATTTCTCCCTTATAAAATTTCTTTCTACCACCTACAGGAATAGAAAATCTAAGCCTAAATTTACTTTTGCTACTCGCTGCTGAGAAAAGTTCCCTAGCATATTGCAGAAAGGAAGGAACAGAATTTGGAGAAAGGTGGAAGAAAATCTGAGACATCCATCCCTCTACTGAGAAGCCAGCACTTCTAACACACCAGGCACTTGCTATGCCTCAGCACAGGATGAAGAGCCATTCTCTCTCTGAATGCTTCTTCCTACTTGAAGATTACTATGACTGCCTTCTTCTATCAATAAAAGGAATGGAACTACTAACACTGGAATTTCATTGTGCAATCACCTCTTTCCATCAGAAGACTGGAGCCAGCAGCAATGTCAAGCTCCAAATTTCTGAACTGTACTGTACCTATGATAGTGGCTTGTTCCATTACTTGGCAGGCAGCATATTAAAAAACCAAAGGATTAACTAATCACAAAAAAACAAAAATCCAGAATATACAGGCTAAAGAGAAGATAGAATATTTTAAAATTCCAGAGCAAAGGTAAAATGGGGTGAAAAAATACAGCCTTTAATTTTTTTTTATTAGTAACTACTCAATGCTACCTTTGTATAATTTAATCCCCATTTTCCACAGACTGTTTCTGGGGAGTCAGTCTTACTGAATCTGGACTTGCAACTACCACAGCTGTATGGCCCTAAGCCACCTGTACTCACAAGTATTGTTTAATTATTCCACTCTGTACAGCTGCATGCCTTCATCAGTGTCACCCCTGCCAGAAGAGGCATCTCCTCATGATAGTATACACAGGTGAATTTAAATTGCATTTCCCCCATATTTTTGGGGTGTGCAAAATAATTTAAATAGTTGAAAAACAAGAAAAGACTGGAGAACATTCTTAAGTAATGGGCCATGAGATGATTCACCATTACAACCAGTTCTAATGCTAACTTACATGCGAAAAAAACCTTAAATGACTCATTGACATCTTACCAACAGAACCAACACCTGCAGCTCTGAATTGTCCAAGAATGAGACTCTGCTCACTTTCTGCCAATGCCAACAGCAGCTCATATGCTTCTATGCACTGTTCACTGAAAGGGAAAACAAAAAACATACAAAATATTAACTGCAATTTAAAGAAGAATACCTGCAACAGCAACAACAAAAAAAGAGGTATCTGATTAACTGCATGATACTCTAATACTTGTCTAGCAGCAGGGATATTAAATAACATTATACACATAGCTTCTATCACAAGCATTCAGCAGTCTCCCCATTCTTATAATAGCGCTAGGCTGGCCTCAAGTTTTGTCAACAAGACAAAAAGTAAGAGAGTGACCTGAAATAAAGGAGGCTCCAGAAGCATGTTTTAAACAGGTGACAATACAAACAGTGATCAAGATGATCCCTTTGAGAAACTTTTCCCAGACCTTTTTACTATATAACATACAGTATTCTATACCCTACAATATAATTATACTGCACAAAGTGTTGTAAGCAGAAAAGATGCAAGAAAAATACTTCTTGCTCTGTCCTGGTTGTAAAATGCTCCTCCTTACAACAGAACAGCTTCCAATTGTATTTATGAGTCACACAATCCCTGTGGCATTTTAATATTCTTAAAAATACATACTAATATACTATTAGCAATATACACTTCACTGCAATTTGCTCAAGGCTGATAGTAAAAAAATACATTCTTTAAAAGGCACACAATTTGTTCCAAGATCAAAGCTGCCTGTCCCAAATTAGTTGCAGTTGAAGGCCAGTCAAGTGACACTGTATTTTTGCAACAGTTTGACGCAAATTTAGATACTTATTACCAAATACTAAGGCATTAATCCACAATTCCAACTGATGCAATACAAAGTCATTCTGAGTTATTTGAGTGTAACACTCTCTGGTCCACCGGTCTTGGGAAAGGTACAGAGAAAGGTAAAAAGAACCTGTATCTTAAGGTTAGATTCAGCAAGACAGTTTGAGCCTACACACAACCTCTAATTCAAATGTTAATTCAGTGTTTGAGACTGAAGAGATAAACCTCTACATTGCTGTTAGATGCTGGTCAACTACAGCTGAAATACACTGTAGGATGAACTTCAGTTGGGTAGTTCATCAGCTAATTTAACCAAAGGGGTGATTTTCAGGGAGGAAACAAAAAATAAAACAGTATTACTATGGCACACCAGTAACTTTGCTCTTAAACACTTCTACTAAGTCTCCCCCAGCTCCCTTTTCCTGGCTGAGCCCCCTGTGTAGGTACATACCTGTACTGCAGTGCCAGCCTGAGAGCTGTGGCATTGGACTCGTACTTGCCCACAAGCATGCTCATCCTCTCTGCGTTGCTCTTGCACTCCTCCAGTGTTATCGTCAGCAAGTCATTCTGGGATTTCAAGTGTTCAATACGGCTGCAAAAACCAAGTCATTAGCAACCTTCAAGCTTACCTTGCAGTCACTGTCCTGAAAATTCTAGGACAATCATACTTTGAAACAACAAGTGTTTTTTAATGAAGATGGCAAAATCCATCAGTTCTGTATCCCTTATCAAAGCTAAGAGGATAGAAATTTCTTTTAGGTCATCCTCTTCTCTTCCCCATAAAATGTAGTCATAATCCTGTGCAGTAGCAGTAAGCAGAAAGCTGTACCCTTGTTTTGCAGCCACAAGACTGCATAACATAGTTTCATATTAACCCTTTGCTCAATTTTGCTGCCTTCATTCTTCACCTTCTGCTGCAACTTTTTCTAAATAGCATATTCATTAGTGTGATTGTGGGTGTGTGCAGGGATCATACAATTGCATAATGCCTCCTTTCTTCTGAAAATCCAGAGTAACTGTTCCACCTGAAGTCACGTTTGGGTTGTGATTAGAGAGGGAACTTCCAAACTATGAATGAGGTTTCAGTGGCGCAATGTAATTTCCCAATGTTCTGGCAAAAGTCAAACAGAAGCTTAACTTAATATCCTCCTCAATGAAGTTAACCCTGAACATGAAAAAGAAGATTCAGAGTATCAGTATTACTGTTTTTCTCTCTGCTGATAACTGAACCACACATCAAAAACTGGATATATGCTAAAACCAGAGAGACAAACAATTTGAAGTCTTGCACTAGCTAATGCACATAGCTAATGAAGAAAGCCATGACATCAAGGACTCTAAAACCACTGACTTCTTGACAAATAAGAATGAGAAGGGCTAGTATACCATATGTTCAGTTACCAGAATAAAGCCCTGACTTTTCTAGATGTTAGAACTGTCACTTTCTGTATCTTGACGTCTTCTATAATAATACCTGCTGTCAAAACATAATTGTGCAGTGTTCAGAAAAAAAGAAAAAAAAAGAGAAAAAAAAGAAAACAAGAGTCACATTTTGCAGCACTACAAAAATATGAGCTATAAACAAAAAGAGATATTGTACTGATCAGACTAAACTTGAGCTGGCTGTGGGGAAGACAGAATTTGGATAGAGATATGCTGAGACATGTTTCTCATATTTCTGATCCACAGTTTTGATTTTATGTGCCAGAAAAGACATAAACCACTGGTTTTGACAGAGCTTGCTAAAGGATAACACCGACAGTATTTTAACTGCAACCAGAAGCTGCAATCTCTCTTCTGGAGACAGAAACCTATTTGCTGGTATATATGCCACATCACCATGCATCAGTACATTTACTGAGACAGTTAAATGCTATTATTCTGTTTCTTCAGGACAAAAGCAAGCAAGCTCATTCCACAATGACACAGACTAAGTTATGGGAGTCCTTATTTCAAGGAGTAACGTGTCTTATGAAAAAAGATGCTATGACTATTTGGTCAGCCACAGAGAGGGACGCTCCATAGTGCAGACAAGGGAAGGTGCTGTGCTGATCTAATAACGCACAAACTCATACTCATGGAAAGAATCCTTAGCATACGAATCAATCTCCTCTTCAGCAATCACATTCCATGTTTATCTGCAGCTACCTCAGCTGAGCTGGAACTGAATTAAGATATGTTCAAAAAGGGTAAAAAAAGCAGTCAACTTTAATGAAGCTAATATAAGACAACATGTGTGAGCACATCTAACTTTCCAGCTCACCTATTTAATCTCTCCGTCTCCACTTCAAACTCTCGGATTTTGCTTTCAGAGATAGCAGATCCATGTGAATAGAGAGTCTGGAAGATTTCCTGGATGTTTGAGCAGTCTTGAAGGGAATGTGCCAAATGTTCAGCCACAGTACTAGACACCTGCACAAGGCAGTTAATAGATCATTGTGAACAGATACCCACTGGATTTCACCCAGACACTTTCTGTATTGAGAACTGCATTTGCTTGCATGCACTCGCTTCAATGTATTAATTATTCAGTTTTCATTATGAATTTCACATTGAATAGAATATTTACAAGATGCCATTTTAGAAGCCATTTTGTTCTAAAATTCTGCTAACCAAGGGTGAAGTCCACTATTTCATTATATATTTAAAAAGCCTACTATGCAAGTTATTAATGTTCTTGAGAGCTTAGCAAAGGGTTACAGCCAAGTTGTTCAGTAAAACAAATATTAACACACAGTAACAACAACGTTATTGATTTACATCGGCATTTCAATAGCAGAATACAGTTCGCTGTTGCTTGAAAGTTGTGAAATGAAACTGGAGAGTCTTCTTGAAGAATATTTTGGTGGAACTGACTCCAAAACTTTCCTCTTGAAGTCACTCATAAGAATGATTTCTAGCCACTAGTTATGAGAAAATGAGATCTTAATACTGGGTGAAATATTCTTTGTTGAAATATTTTGCTCAAACTAGCTTTTAAAGTATTTTCAGATAGTTCATATATTAATTTTATTAAGAAAACAATGTTTTTATTGGAACATGGGTCATGCATGCACACAATTCTTAGTCCTTACCCCTATGCTGCTGATTTCTGATCCTAAGACAGGTCTATCAGATGATGAAGACTCTGATCTTGTCTTTGACAACTTCACTCTTTCAGCAATCTGTAAGTCAGAATGCTGCACAGGTTACACAGCAGCCCACACCCCAAAAAGATCACACAAATCCCATCTGCTCTCTAGTTACACTTGCAAAGCTGAAGTAAACTACTAGAGAACTGAGCCCTGCATTGTAACTGAGAGAACTATAATCTATGATGTTTAATTCCTTTCCACAGCTCAAGTTTGCAGACCTGCTCCAGACTCCCCTAAACATCTCTCAGTTAATCCCAGTCTTGCACAGCACAAAATGAAGCCTGCTTTTCCCAGATCGTGAGAAAGGTTACAAACACACAAACCCCACCTTGGCAATAGGAATGTCATTGCTGCTGCTGCTGGTGCTGAGCTCTCCCGTGCTGGGGTTGACGGGGCGGTTGGCAGGAGTGAAGCGGCTTGGGCTGGATGGGCCCGTGGCCTGCACGCTCTGCAACCGAGTCTGCAGCTCCCGAACCTGCAATAAAACAAAACATTCTGATTCTCACATGTTTATGGTTTTTAGTAGTCTGCAGATTTTCTCATTGTCTATACAAGTCTAATTGCTTCTGGCTTTAGCACAGAAGTTGCATTTTTGTACTGTGGTGGCGGCAAAGTTTTCATGTGGGGACCAGGTGAGTGGAGATTATTTTAATATCCCACTGCTATCAGTTTTTTAAACTATGTGCAGTGTGGAAATATGCAATACCACTGCAGATTAACTACTCAAAATTTCATCTGTACTATAGGTACATTATTCTCTCTGGGGTAAAGCTGATGCTCCAGTCTAAGACAATGATGGCTAAAAAAATCAAATTACAATCCTCCTGTTAATGGAAAACTCCACTGCTGAAAATTAACTCTTGACATAAATAAATCACATGATGACTTGGTCATATTTAAAGGTTAAAGGAATTTAAACATTAATCATGTTTCAAAACTACAGTCAACTAAAGCTACCATTTAGTGAGTAATGCACAGACAAAAAAAATACCAGCAAAGTACTCAACCAACACTCTGTAAAAGCTCTTTGTAAACATACCCTACAAACAATGCATATGGTCCTCATAACACATCAGATACTTGTAGAACTGATGTCAAAAGATTTTCAGTGTAAAGGTTAAAAAAAGAAGAAAGGTCTGCAGGAACCAAACTATAGCTGTGCTAAAGATTATAGTGTTTACCTTGGAATAATTCTTAACCAACAAGGAATAAATGGTCTGCCTAACACAACAGTTACGACCCAAGGTGAAGTGACAGAGCTTATTTTTCCCACAGATCTCAAACAGAGTGTGAGATGGGAGAAGGTGAAGGAAACCATCTAAAGAAGAAATTCCCCTTAACACAGTTTTCTTTAAATACACAGGTTTCTATGTGATTTTGTTGGTACAGTCCCTCTACAAAACAGAATTTGTGAAATTTTATCAGAAGTCCAGTCAAGTAAAATTCAGCCCACTTGATATCTCCTTTGGTATGTAGCATGAAATGCTACTGTGATTCCTACTGTTTAAAGAAAGGTGGGATTTTATACTAAATGCATTGATACAAAGACTAAGCAAGCTGAAGTCCCTCAGTCAAAAACCCCCAAAATTAAAGTTGCATCAAAGCTTAGACTTAGGTGTAAGTGCATCTGGATAGTGTTTTATCAATCTCTGCTTGAAACAGCAGCAGCAGTCATGTGTTCTCTGCACAACAGATGCTTCAACCTACTGCAGAAAGAGTTCAAGTTGGACTGCTCTCCAGTTACCAAAGCAGTATTTTACGCCTCCTACAATCCTCTACAGCCTACCCCCATTTCCTGAAGAGTATCCCTGCCTCTCCCTCCGTGTATTCAAATGGAAGGACAGACTGCCTGCACTTAGCGTCAAAAGAATTTTTAGGTATTTAAAAATTACAAAAACTAAAAACAACCTGTGTGTTTTACATAGCATGGTATTTTTAAAAAGCTGTAGGTGGCAACAATAAAAACATGTAAAGTCACACTGCACTTCTAAGTTCCCTGTTCAGTTGCGGCGGAGCACTACACTTTGGACAAAATTATTCCAAACAACTAAAATACACAAAACCTCAAATCAGATCCCCCAATGTTAAAAGTAACTTGCTGAAAAACGGATACGGGTGCTTGACCCAGAATTATGTATCTTAACTGCAATTATCTAATGAAGTTAACTGAGCTGAGTCTATGAAGTGCACATCCATAGCAAGTATCTTCTACATATTTGCAGCTGGGGCCTCCTTTGCTCATACAGACATATTTAGCTTCAACATGGGTAAAGCTGCACTAATGCAAACCTTCAGGCCAGAAGTGCTCTACTGGTGCAAGCCAGTAATTTCAGCCTGTGATATGCATATTTATGTGAAATAAACCACACATGCGTATTTTTACTTGCAGATGTGGAATGTCAGTGCAGACAGGATTTGTACTGTGGCATTGACCCTCAAAAGGGTCAACCTCAAAACTTCATTAAGTCAAAAGTGACATTTATTACTATTTCTTTCAACCAGATTGTTCCAAATTAAATTCTCCAAGTGCTTAAGTTACAGCACTGTTTAAAAGCTAACAAACAGGAAGACCACTTGGATGTATTCTTTATATAATATAACTCCAGCCTCTATGTCCAACTTAAAAATTGCTAAAATATTCACCTTGCTCAGAAGCCAGTCCTGGAAGATTGCAGTCCAAAAGCAAGTAACATTTTACATTTAATTGCAACCAGGAAAGAGAGTGGTAAAGTTGCTTAAATACCAAGTGTTGGTAGACTCTGAAATTTAGAACTACTTATACAAAGACTGTATCACACAAACCTTAAATGCAGATAGGTTTCCTTTTTTCTGTTTTCTTACTTGAAGTGACTATTGGCCAGGACTACAAAGCTAATTATTCATACAAATCTATAAAACAATACTGGCAACAGAAAGAGAAATGAACACAGCTAAGAGTTAGTCAGATAAAGCTTTGCTCAGGAAAGAACTGTGGTGGTTAAGCATTGAAGGCACTTGGGGGGAAGGGCACACTAACCAAGACAAACTTCTAGAAGGAAACTCAGAGCACAGCACAGTTATTAATCGGTGCAACTCACCGCCTTAATATTGTATCATAGAAGTAACCATGAAAAGAAGCTGCCTGCTTATCTGTACTTCTTGATGCTTTTACTAAGTCAGGCTTCCATTTATGAAATTATGTGCTGAACTGACTACTATAAATAACTGCACTAATTTTAGCAACACTGAGTACTGGATGCTAATTCTGAGCAGGATAACAGGGCCAGTTTGCCTAATCTGTAAAATCACCATCTCACAATTCACACATTCATCAAGTATCTCATGACTGGGTTGCCTACCTACCACACTGCCCAGAGATACATTAGGTAACCATTTCTGTTCACCAAAACCTCCATTGTAAACAGAAGAGTATGCACCATCTCTTCAGAAAGTACTTTTCCACACTGGTAGCTATTCTACAGAAAAAATAAAGAACGATCAAAGAAGAGAAAAAATACCCCAAATCAGGGTTCAGAAGAGCAATTTTCTTCTCTGGTTTAGTGAATGCACAGGTTTTGAAAAGACTGGTTTTAAAAGCAGGATTAAAAATTTTCTGACCCCGTGTATCAAGTCTTTAGCATCATTACCAATGTAATATAAATTATTCTGAAGGTTAATTCATAGAATGAAGATAAATTGCAGTACTGCACAGAAGACACAATAAACTTGGAAATGAGAGAGAGAGGAAGGGAATATCTTACAGGAAATCAATGACAAAATTGTCAAAATGCAATGGGTAAAGACAAGTATAGAAACAAATCCAAAAAAGTTACATTGTAAGACGGGAAGAGTGTGAATTTCTCAGTTTGGATGGAGGAATAAACACGAAGGATTTAAAGAAAAATTTCTTGAGTCCTTGCATTATACTAGTTTAAAAATAGAAACATGCAGAAGGATATAAAAATTGCTATAAACACTTGAAGCACTAAAATGAGGTCAAAACTGTCTGGCAAGCAGATCTTATTATATAGTAAGAAAAAAAAAGGAGTTGAGAATGAAGGGAAAAAGGAGAACTCCAGGGACATATCTGTGAAATCCAGAAAAAAAAGGCATGGAAAGATCTTCTAAATGACTGGAGAAGACCAAGAAATTACAGAAGTAAAGAAGTGTGGAACCCTGGAAAGAGCAGGAGCAGGTGCATTAAGTAGACACATGGCAATAGAGCCATTAGAGCAATGGATAGCCTACTTACAAAAGAAAAGTCAGGTGCAAACAGATGTTCTCAATTTATTAATATAAACATAAGTAACATGAAATGTCACTTATTAATATTTGATGTTTTGCAATTGAACTAACTGTTGAGCTGCATTTCTAATTTTTTTCCTGTGAATGTTGAGAATTGGAGTAGGAAATTGTGAAAAATTAAGGGTAATTTCTTACCACCTTAAGAACTAAATAAAAGGAAAGCAGGAGTAGAAGAGAAAAGGGGCTGACACACTACAGCTCAGTTTATGAAAGACTTATATGCTATTAACAGGCACCACAGACATGTTTGCCCAAATGCATCATGGGCTATAGAAAAGTATTTTAGTGGAATATTCTCATTATTTGTTACCATGACTCTGAGAAGCATGTTCTTAGTCTTTTTATTTTACACATGCATAGTGACAACTACATGATTCACTAACATATCCTAAATAAAAACCCACAGCTACAAACTGCCTGTTTTTGCCACTGATTTCCACATTCAAAGAGCACCTGCTGTTTTAGTGTCTAAACCAGTTTAAAATGAGGGACATGCCTGTGATTCTTTTCATTCTACCCTATTCATGACCTGCTTCATCATACTTCAGTACTTTGAACCCTTCAAGTAACAGCACTTTCCTCCACTGGCATTTTAATACTGCTTCGTTTCCTTTTCCTTATTATACAGAGGAGGAAGATGAAGTACAACAAACCACAGGAGTGAACTTCTCCCACTTTCTAATTTATTAATGCATACTGCAGATCTGTGGAGGAGAGGATGCCAAATCAAACACCAGTGTAACAACTTGAGCTGCTCTGAGTGGTAAGGGTCCTTCCCAGCCAAAAAAAACCCTTACCTTTCACATTCAGTGTTGATTATTTTCAGTCAGATGATCCTCAGCCTCTCCTATATCATGACCACCAGAACCAACAAAGCCCAAGTTCCTATGTATTGTCTGTTGCGATAGACTGAGTATGGTAAAGAAACTTTTCCTGGTATCTTTAAGGCAAATTAAACACTGGGTATTTGCATGCAAGCTTGGAAAAACTACTTTGTTGACACCCAAGAGGAGAGCCTGCTGCATAAACAAATACCATGCAAGTGAAGAATGCAGAGAATGGAAATAGCTTTAGGCAGCTACCTCATGTTTCTGGTGCTCATCAAGAGACAAAGGAGAAAAAACAGCTCCAGAGACACTTTAAGCTGTGCAAGTGGATAATAATCTCTAAGGGCTTATAATGTATAAGTGTTCTCCAGCAATCTGGAACAGTACCTTCTGATCCCAACATGAATGACTACAAAACAGAGTCCAGCAGATCCTGCCAGCTTTGTGTCATCTGAAAATAGGGCCTAAGAACATCTTCAACGCCAAAGATCTGAGTCCTGCTGTGGCAGGGGTAGGTGTCAACTGCCCACAAGAACCACACATTTTGGGAGAGGCCTCTGCTCAAATCAAAGTTCTCTGGAGTGGGAAATGTGGGCACGTCATGGGATCACACATAAAATTCTAATTTTCTACTACTCCACAAATTATGTTTTCATTAGGGTCTTAGCTGAAGACAGCTAATAAAGTGTTTTTGTTCTGGTCAGTTTGGTGATTTCACCTGATTTTGGAGCAGGTACAGAGCAACCTTCACAACCAGAAGCATGAGATTAACTGAACAAGCTGACATATGGCTCCTGCAGAGAACAGACTTAACAGACTTCCAGAGCTGGAACTGCCTTTTCACTTCAGACTTAGTTCTTCAGAACAGCCTCAAGGAAGCCTGAATGTTGCCCACACCCACTGCTTTTTATGCCAACCAGCTCCTTAAGACTGTGCTGAGGTACCACTCATCTGGCAACTTTCATGGACAGTAATTAAAAAGCCCAGTTTTTACTTTGCAGTTAGGATGGAGTTAATATGCTGTTTCACTGCTGCTCATCTGAATCCCCAGCTGAATATAAGGGCTTTTGTGTAAGAACACAAATATTACTTTTTTTTCTTCTACTACTTAAACGATACTCTGAATAGCAGTTGTAAATAGCGCTGACCTGATTACAGCCTTATTCTCGTGTAATAATAATATTAATCCCACAGACTGGTACAGAAGTTCCCCACTATCTTATCTGTATTACTGGATTCAGGATTATGGTCAACTATGTGTAAGCAGTTTCTAGAGCACTGACTGGCCTGGACCTAAACAGATTTTATTTTTAATGCAGCAAAATAATACAGAGGTAAAATAAACCTCTGCATTATGAAATTAGCTGTTACACTACAGACAACCTAGAGAAGTAAGCAATTACCTCACTCACTAATGACCTGTGAGAAAAAAACTCTGAATATATGTTGTTTCTTAGCTACTGTTCCAGAGAGCAGCTCAATCTGTTAACTGAGCACAGTAAATACCTAATTAAATTAAATCTCCAACAAGCCTGAGAAAAATGTATTGAAAGCACTCTGCTTGATTACAGGCACTGGTCTGAAGGAACAGACCTATTGATCTCATCAACTTCAAGCCTGTTCACTTCACCCAATTTAATTTGAGAAGGACAATAACTAAATTTTAGTTGGATCTCCTTTCCCGTTCTCCAGGGAAATAACTTGAAGTGACTCTTGAGTTCAGGTGGCATATAGAAAATATTTCATAGGTCAAAGAAAACATTTATCTTGTTGCCACTATGGACATGAAGCTACATTAAAATGTAAATATGGTGTCTAGTGCAACAATTACATAGTGTGCAGACAGGGTCATATATCACGAACTAACTTATCTGGTGGGGGCAATAAATCAGTTGTTCTGCATAAGGATGATACTAATTACCAGATTTCAGTGAAGTTCTCTGTAGTTGTAAACAACTGAAATGAGCTGATGACCTTAATTCTGGTTTCACCAGTGATGCTTCCATAATAGAGAGCTGGAACCAGCTCTTTGTCAGGCAGAGAAAACACAGCAGAATCATGAAAATACGCTAGGCAGGCTCTAGAATTAACTTGGCCTCTTCTGCTTTCCTTCGGATACAATCCTAACGTAATGATCCTGGTTTTAACGGAAAGTACTAAATAGCCTTACTCCTTACTGTTTCTTCAGAACCACAATCTTCTTGTGTCTGACACGTCACAGTCTAACTTCTGGCTTCATACAGCCACAAGTGGTTCATATTAATCTGTTCTTGCTCCAGTTTTGTCCCTGAGTTTAGAGAGCCATTATCCCCATTTTTGTTTTCTTTCTCTAGCATTCATAAAGAGAAAACAAATGAAGGATTTCTTTTGCCATGCAATGCTGAACAGGACAAGTCCCTTCTCCACAGACAATGCCCATTTCTCTGACCATTGTCTACATCATTTTTTGCCAATTTAAACTGCACCTTTACATGCATAAGAGATAAGAATGACATGTAACATTCCAGATCAGATCTCATCACTCTTTATACAGTTTTTCCAATTCCTACTAAAAATAACTTTTCTGGTACCTCATAGGACTGAATTTGCTACTATGGCTCAGCCATGCGGATCCCTGAGGGTACAACACCAATTCTTTTCCCTTTTCTATTTCTCAACTGAGGAACTCCTGGATGTCATTATAAATTCTTGTTACCATTCTTTCAAGCCTCTTAACTTGCCTGATGTGCTTCTCAAAACAGGAATCTTTTTGTATGCTCAAGGCCACCTATCTTTCTCTTGTTTGATATCTCGGTATTGATCTGTACCACCTGGAGTGTCAGCACCTGTCGGAGTCTAAGACATCCATTTGGGAGTCCAGAGTTGCTGAGACCCTGGTCAGGGGGCTCTGAGACCCTGGAATGATGCCCAAAACATCTGTGGGTTTGACTGTAGCCCTTGAAACAAATTACCAGCTTTATATGAGAACTTAAAAGTCACAGAAGTTTAAGTAGTGTTATCATAAAGTGAAAAAATAGATTTTAGGATTTTTGGGAATAGGGATTTTAGAACACAAGATGGAGGAAAAAGCACATGTTTGGTCTTTCTTTGTTCTTCTTCTTCATCTCCATTTTCTATTGTGGAGCTGGCACTTTTGGATTGGTTTAGAGTACAGGTTCACTGTCTAATGTAGATGATAGTAACTGGGAAATAATCGTAAACATCATGTACGCAGTTTTTAGTATAAAAAGATAACACCGCCCTGAAGGGGCAGAGAGTGTGCCATGGCTGCCCTGCAAGACAGACCTTGGCTGGGCTGAGTGAAATATTACAGGTAAAAAAATAATAAACAACCTTGAAACCAAGAAAACTAAAGAGCTCAGATTTATTCCACCTCGGGCACACAAACTGCCAGACTAGAACTTTTACACATCTCGGGGAAAAAACCAAAACGGATTCCGAGAAGTACCTGCATTTGTGTAAGCAAATTTCTCAAGCACACACTTCAACTCTCTGCCTGCTTGTGTTGATGTCCACTCCCTCAGTTTGGCAACAATCCAGCCAGTCCATAAATGCTGCTTCTGTAGCTCAAGGAGTAGTATTGCCTCTACTAAAAAAATTGTTACTAGAAGTCCAAAAATTTCAGGACTGAAAACAACCTCCAGTTTATAATAAAACGTAAATTTACCAAGGAAAAGTTGAAGTGGTCTTGCTTTACATGAAACGAGATTACTATTCTTGCCTCATCACACATGCCTTTCTAGTGTTGGGAGAAGACAGGGAGTTTTGAAGATTGCAACTCTCACATGATGCATGTTCATGCTATAATGGCACAGTCACAGGAGAACAATGTTGGTTTAGAACAGCAAAAAAAGCTAATCTGCTGCTAATAGGTAAAGAGTAATACTTGCAATAATTTACCATGATATGGAGGTCTGAACTGTCATTGAGACTGAACATAAACTTGAAGTTGTCTATTAAAAAAAAAAAAAAAAGAACTTCATATGTAGCCAAAACTCCACAAATCTAACAGGCACAAACTTAACAAATTTTAAAAGTAACTGAGATTGAGATCACATTCTCTTGGATCTTTCATCTTTGTTGTGAACAAATCTTCCACCTTTTTTTTTACTTTGGACTCCACACAAAGCACAAAGCCTTTATCCAACCTTAAAGCATCATAAAATGTAGACAGGGAAGCAGGACATAGCTGGAACTACTCATTGTTCAGTATGATAATTACTAACCACTGACAGGAGTCCTGCTCTTTTTCTTTCTCCTAATCACAAATTGAATTCCCATCAAAAACAAAGAAATATTTGTTGTTGACAAGAAAATTCACTAGATGAACATCTGCTTTCTCTATATCCAAGTTACATATGCTTCCTTGAAGATAAGTATCAGTTTTTCTGTTAACACGATTTCTGAAATCAGACTGTTACGCACACTGGCTGTTTTTCACGCACTCTTTTTCAATTATGTTCAGTTCTGTCCTAGCTTTGTCATTTGTAAACAAAGCTTTGAAAACAAAAAGCCCTACAAGTCAGCACAGAAAGTGAAATTAAAGAGAAGCTTGTTTCAGTGACAAAACCAAACAGGTTGGAGGAAGAAGAAGCCATCATCTGTGTGGCAGCCTTACCCTTCTACGCAGCCTGTCCCTCTCCTCACGGACGGCATTCATGGTGGCCTTGGTCCTGTTGAGCTCCTCCTCTTTGCTGCATAACATGGCTGTGAGGCTCTCATTCTCTTCCCGCAGGCCAGCCAGCTCCTTCTCCCACCGAGACCTCTCCTCAGACAGGTTTGGATAAAGGTCACGTCCCAGCACACCCTCAATCTCCTCCACGGTCTACAAAAACACAGTCATCAAAAAACAGAAAGGGGCAAAGATGACTGAGAAGGGTAGATGTAACAGAAATGTGTGTTAATAGGCAACTCTACACACTTATACACTCCCAGCCTCTCAACATCATTAGTTTGCTTCTTTTGTTTGCTAAGTAGTATCAAACAAAGTTACTACTTATTTTCTTAGACAGTTTGACCATTTCATTAAAACATTTCATACTGACATACATCAAAGCAGACAAATACATGCTAATAAAACACGTCACCAGTGAATGACAGCAATCCTGGTAGTTTAATCTCAGAATACTTTAGAACAGATTAATGACTCCTTGTCATGGGCAAGCACTGTACTTACTGTTTCTCTGCAGAGTAACATGCAGAAATGAGCAGACTGCGAATGTGCATGGCATGGGGCCTTACTTTTTGCTAGACCAATGCCACAAAAGAGAAATGAAAAGAGTGGGAGAGCATTAAAAGAGGGCTCTTCTTTCCCATGTCCCTGAGTATGTTCCTTCCTTGAGGTGACAGCAAAATAAACGAAATAACTCTGGCCTTGGCTAGGCTTACAGAGGATGCTACAGCCTTTCTACTACCTAAAAGAAGGCTGGGTTCTCTCAATGTCATCCAGCACTTCCTGTCCCACCTCTGTGCTCAGAGCTGTGCTTGTACATGCCATTCTCTTTGAGGGACATTCAGGAACTGCCAGTGGTACAACCACCCACCGCCAGTAAGGGAATACTGCCATGCCTGAACTGACTGTCAGGCTGGCCACTGACACGCTGAAACAAGGCATAATAGCTGTCGGGGAACCACCTGCAGTTTGGAATCTACTACCCAGTGTATGCCGTGCCTATGCTCTATGTTGAACTATGGAAGATATCTGCAACAAGCAAAACCACTCCAAATGTTGCCCATAAGCTTTTGAATCTCCCTGGAGGCAGTGTGTATTAAAATGATGGGAAGAAACATGGAAAATAAAAGAATATATGACATGACTGGCAATGCAGAAAGTTTCATTTTACTGGCTAATCAAAAAAACAAGTCATAGCTAAAGCCTGTACTTTTACATCTAACATGGAAGATAACTGATGCACCAAGGTTAATAATAATATATTTAGTTGTCTTATTCAAAAGAACATTGGTATCTTGATGGGTCCTTTCCAATTCAGCATATTCTATGAATCTGTGATTCTATATATTACCGAATATTTATTGCTTTTTTATTTCTTTAAATTGGGAGGATTTAAGAATACATGACCCAAAAGAATCAACTAGAGTACAGCTGAAAATGACAAATCTAGCTGGAGACTCATTTTTTTTTATTTCTGCAAGAAATCTTCCCAGTGTTTTCACCACTGTCTGACAGGTATCAATGAAATATTATTATTTTATTCAGCTTATCCTTTTGAATTGTATTTCATTTCCCTCTTAGACAAAACTGCAATACATTTAGAGCCACAATTATGAAACTCTATTAGACAGAGTATCTACACTGTAATTCTGCTCACAGATTTTGCTGTTTTGGAAACAGGCAAAATTTTCTGAAAAAGCAGAGGCTTGCAACCTCTCTGTGAGATAAAAGAAGCTGCAGGTCTCCCTTGTATTAGCTTCACTTTGACCCACAAGTCTCAAATTATGACCTGGTAAATTATTTCAACACAGCATGAGGATGAGTTCAAGTTCTGAATAAGCACAGGGTGATTAATCTCAGGATGTAAAGAGAAGCTCTGCAATGGCAAGAGCATTCTCTTTCGATGACCCTCTTTGTTGCTCTTTTCTCCTCTCCCTTCTCCCCCCCACACCCCATCGAATTTCCTTGCTGTTTTCTCACCCCTCAAATGTGAAGTTCTGCTACTGCCTCCTTCCTCTTTATTCCCCCTGCTCCAGTGTTGCTATTTTCCCAACCCCTCCCCTTCCTCAGCCACTGCTTCTCAAAGCACTACCACTACAGCAATTCTCTGGTGTTCAATATGCTACCAACCATCCTCCATGGAAAATAAAACAAACACTGTACACAGATACAGCTATGTAAAATAATCAAACATACACACATTCTTCAAATTATTATTCAACACTAATTTCTTTGTGTTTTGTTATATTCCTCAGGCACCATCAGGGACAGACGGAACTTTTCCCAGCAGTAGGACAAAGGGCTGTCAAAGCCATCTAGAATGGTCACAGACCTGTTCACTTTAAGAGCAAACTCTCAGTACAATTTTTCTTGTATAAATGAGTCACTGACACCTTTCCACCTGACACAAAAATCTTCCCCTGCATAAAGGAAGATTCTCTGTGGCTCTCTTGCTTCAGGTTCTGAACTGCAGTGCCTTTTGTTACATGTGCCAGCAAATATCCCTCTTTGTTCTGTTACATTCACAATAAATGCAACATATACAGATATCACTTGAATTATTTGCTCTTGAGACTGACTTATCTTATTTGAACTAATGCACAACGAATGTTTAGTGTTAAATTAGCTCTCACTGTGGTATAGGAACTAACGGTTCCCCAGTTTAGTGTTCCCACTGAAACAACTCCAAACCATGCCCTGCTCACTTACTCCCCAGTCTCCTGTGCAGGGACGGAAAGGGAAATCAAAGGCACAAAAGATCAAGGGTTAAAATAAGAAAAAATAAGCAGCAATGAGGTAAGAAAATGAACAGTAACAGCAAAAATACTAATAAGGGAGTGTACAAGAAATGGGCAATTTGGACACGAGCACTCACCCCCAAGAATACATGACCAGAAAGGGACCCCTTCCCTCCTTCCTGGAAAATGAGGGATAAAGGATAACCCGGCCAAGCCCTGTCCCAGCTACTGCAAAAATTAACCCAGTCCTGGCTGGAACCAGGACAGCTTTATTTTTTAAGGCAGCCAGTCAGAACTTAGCCAACCACAAACACAGTGTATGTACTACATACAGTGTATGTACACACACTCTGAACTCGAGGTGACTCCTGTGAAGTACTTTTAACACTGTTGGAAGTGAAGTGTGATTACTACAGAAGTGATGAGGTGTCTCAGGCAATGAAGACACTGCATTTTAGAGCCTAATGTTACCATTACCTTAATGGCTAAATCACAATGCTCGCTGGCAGTAGTGAGTTGTTCAATGTGCCTGTCCACTTCTGCCACTGATAAACTGCAGCTGCTTTTCTTCCTCCCACAGACAACATTTTCCAGACCTGTCAGCACTCTCTGCAGTTCTGAATTCAAGTCACTACAGTTATCTAAAAGAAAGCAAGACAAAACAAAACAAACATCACAACAATTAGTGACTCAGTGAAAACACAAACTCTTAACCAGGAAGCGTCTGCTGAGGAACAGCCGGGATTGATACTGTTCAGAGAATGTCCTTGCACTCTTACCACTTTGTCCTCGACAACTGATAGGCTTAAATACCATAATCACATCAACTGAAGTCATGAGCTACCTCTCATCTGACAAACAACAGCCCCACATCTTATCTGAAGTGTTCATTCTTTCTTCAAAACCCCCTCTTTTCTGAAGAACATTTTAAGATATTACATGCTTACATTCTGTGATATTTCTTTATGTTATTCTTTTGGCCATTCAAGGTCTGTTGTCCTGATTTTATTAATGTCATACATTCATCTCTGTAAATACAATGTTTTTCTGTCTGGTACATTCAGGGATGTTATGACTTGATGTTTTTCAGAAGAATTTTTGTGGTTGTACTTAGGTACTCCCTTATTTTAAAAAATCATGGTGTTTACAGAAAGGATCCCTACCAACTACCTTAGAGCCTATGTTTTATCTTAATAGCTACTCCTTCAAATAACACTGCAGAATATTCAGGGATCACAACACCACAGCATGTTATGTTCCATACTACAACCATATTTCCAGCTTATACAACAATGTCTTTTAGTTATAAAGTATCACAGAGAATGACTTCCTTTCCCACCTTTAGGCAAACTTATTCTAGTGCTTACTGCCACAGCATCCTCCACTTATGTGAAAGCAGGTGGGTCTCTGTACCTTGCTAGCTCACTCCATAAATTGTTTTCATTTCTATTAGGTCACCCCTGGTGACGGACAGTGGCAGCTCCTAAGGCAGACCTGTGGCAGAATTCACTCTTGTGCTGTCTCTTGGGTGTGCCGGTCAGTATTTCTGGTTTGCTAAGGATCTGTTCTGACAGTGACATTTCCCCCATAAAATAAATAGTTTACAATGTGAGAACCCTATTTCTGACAGAAAACTAGCACAGTCCAATCACAAGCTCTGCAAGACTTACTGGAGAGCATTCTCAGTTCTAGCTTTAAGTGTTTTATTGCCTGTAGAGCAATAAAACAGAGCAGCAGATCCACATGCATTAGTGTGTCATGAGGTATTACTGGTTTTACTAAGTCACCAATTAGGGGCAGTCACTCCATCAGGGCAGTAAGCAAGTCATGCACGTGGGCTATTAGAGCATGATTTTTTATCCTTACATACCTAATATAGAAGGATTTAAAATTATACATATTCCTGTATCTATGTGTGTGTGTGCAATTTATTTTCATAAGAATATGGAAACAACATCCAAAAAGGACAGAGTCTATGGATAGAAGGAAAATATGGAAGAAATGCAGGAATCCCTAGAGATAACATTCTTATTTTGTCCACTGCTATCTGTGAGCCCTTCCCTTAAGGGAAAGTGTGCATCCAAGATTTGCAGATGCTTGTGGTCAAAGGAATGACAAAAGTCAGAGGGTCCACAAAGCTCAGAAATACACCCTTGGCAAGGAAATCGAGTCAGGTTAGGCCCTGATCTACTACATAAGCATATGGCAGTGGCTTTTGAATAAAGAGGAAAAGGGAAAAGAGAGAAAGAGGGGAGAGAAAGAGAAGAAGAGGCAAGAAGACCACCAGTCCTGGCTCTGGCAGCTGTTCAGGGTGCTGGGTTGCAGATGCAAAGCAAGCACCCTGGCCTTTGTGGAGGCAGCTGTTTATAGCTAAGTTTTCCCCACTCTGGAGATAAATTTCTCCCTTTCTACGCAAATTATTTATCATAGGCAATCTGTTCTTTCAGACCTTTCCAGAAATGGCTAGGAGGGCTTCTGGAGTCTTAGGTGGTCTGGATTACCCTCTACAACAGCACATGCCCCCTTCTTGGCCGCATCTCCGTGCTTGCTATGTTCTGTGTTGTGGTCATGTCCCAGAGCTAAACAAGGACACTTGTCTCTGAAAAGTGCTGCTTGTACTTCTGTATGGTTCCCTTCTCCAGCCACAATCTGTTGCTTCTCAGAGTGTGTTATTACCAACAATCCTTGGCTGGCTCCAGAGCTATATGACTGCTGGTTTTTGAGACAGACATATCATCCTCCTTATCTTCAAGGTCTCTACATTGTATATCTTTCTGGTGCCATGTTTTTCATTGTTAGAAAAAACTTAAACAGAAAACTTGCTGTTTATGTCCACAAACCCTGGTTCAGCTCCACTTCATGAAGACAAAATAAATCCTGAAAAGCAAATTAATTACTTTTTTTTTTTTTTTGTAAGAAGAAAATTAAGGAAGAAGAACTCCTCATATTTGAATCTGTTCAAATAGGAACTTAACAGTAAGCACTAGCTTTTAAAAGTAAAACATAAATTTTTTAATAACTTTAAAAGCCTCTATTAAATATTTTGAATCCTTAGGTCAGACACTTCACAGTCACATTACTATTAATACTGTTGTATTAATGTTTCTAGAAATGTTAGACACGAAAATACAAATGTGTGCTGTTGCAGGTCTTGCACTTACAAACAACATTGAATAGAAAACAGGAATAGACCTCGGAAGAGAATTCTGGAAATCTGTCATAGTGAGGATTACACCAGAATTCTGCTAGAAGGTCTGCTTCTGGGGAAACGGAGGCTCACAAGGGACCTTACTGCTCTCTACAACTGAGAGGAGGTAGCAGCCAGGTCAGGGTTGGACTCCCTTCTAAGGTAACAAGTGACCACACAAGAGCAAACAGCCTCAAGCTGCACCAGGGGAGGTTTAGATTGGGTATCAGGAAAAACATGCTCATAGACAGGGTTGTAAAGTGCTGGAATATGCTGCCTAGGGAGTGTGTGGAGTCACCATGCCTGAAAGTGTTCAAAGAACTGTGTGAACATGGCACTTGAGGACATGGTTTAATGGTGAATGTGGTGGTGGTGCTGGGTTGATGGCTGGACTCAATGATATCAGAGATTTTTCCCAAACTTAATGATTCTATGATTCTACAATCAAGGCACTTCACATTTAAGTTCACAGCCATGTAGAAGCTCAGAATCAATCGTGATTAGCACATCCTACATTAATTCATTTCCTCACCAAATACGTGGATTTGCATTTCAAAAGCTATGATACCTTTCTGCTCTGGGAAGTTATCACTTCTGCTAAGAACACAACTCACCCACATCTGCAGTGACCATGGTGGACTGGTTCTCTGGCACTGAGACAGAGGTCTGGTCCATGCTGTGCGAGTCTTCGTTAACCTCCTGCTGGCTTTGGCTCAGCTCTGACTGCAGCTCTGAGTACTCATCCTCCTCCCTGGCAGAGAGAGCAAATGCAGAAATTAAATCCTTTGAGGAAATGTGCATCTTCGTGACACTCATTTCAGACCCATAAGCTGAGCCACAGGATCCAATTCACAGAAGTGTTTTGTCCAGTCAGTAGAGATGACTTTGAACCCTTCACTGCAAAGCCCTGTACCATGCCCATAACAGCATGCTGGTGCCTGGTTTCCATTTTATTCTCAACTGCATTATTTCTCCTGGCCACTGGAGAAGCAAGCAATGGATGGAACTGAGTGCCACCAAGGCTGTGTGCAAAGGCATAAACTGTTCTGCAGTGACTCCCCAGCTGATAATTCACACAAATCAGCACAAGTGGCTTTGATCACAAAGTGGATTAGAAGTAATTGGTTTTGGTCTCTTTCTCAGTTGAAAAATGTCACCATTCCATGTGCAAAGCAAGCATGCACATGCATGAACCTGCATATGTGAATCAAAATGCTCTTACAGATAGGTTGGTTTTCCATTTTCTCCTCACAAAAGACAGAGGAACAGGTAAGTGAGCATTGTACTGAACTACTGGAGTTAGTGGAAAAGGAAAAGCCTTAATTACCTAGGTTTTAATTTACTTGTCAAGCTGGTAAAACCAAAATAATTGAGGACACAGAATACTTTAGCTAAAGCTAATGAGCTTAAAAAATTAGAGCTTTTCTCTCCTGTCTCCACACAGAGTTCAAAGCACTATGAAAGAAGATAAGTAAATGAATAATAGCTTTGCTTGAGAACATTTGTAAACATTTTTCTTTTGATCCATTTGCTGATTTGACTCAGATTTATTTTTTTAAACTTTCATAGCGACTCTTTTCACCTAATATCTATTTTAAACATTGGAAAAACACCAGTTTTTCCAGGTGGAGGGCCCCTCTGATAGAAAACAAACAGCCATCATTTTGTTGCATACTAAATCACATGCAGAGATTAATTTTGCTGCAGATTCAGCAGAAAAGTGAGAGAATGGAACCGTCTGGCTTTGGAAACAATGAGAAACAGCAAAGACCTATCTGGCGATCTGCATCAGGGAGAGGTATCTGTAATGCCAGGTCGGTTGTGTGTGTGCTACATGGTGATGAGTCTTTCTTGCAGGATTCAGCCTGGAGGTGTGTATTGGTTTGTCAGGCAAAACAGCAGACAAGATGGCCCATACATACAGGCACCAATGACAGAAGTAAAGTCTGCTCTCAGAGCTGCAGAGGTGACAACTTATATACCTCAATAAAATTCAAAAAAGGACTTCCATCTTGCCTGCCAAGCAGGGTTTCCCAAGGTACTGAGATTTAATTTCTACCATGCTCTTCTAGTCCTTACACTTGCTTCAGTGCAAACAAAGTGTGATTTTAGCAAAAGCACTTAGTGACTACTATTACTAAACAAAATGCAGGCCAGCTGGTTAACAATGAGATTTACATCAGAGACAGATCTTGGAGGCACCACGCAATACTTCTTTAAGACAGTGTTAGAACCTAATAATGAATAGCAGGAGTTAAAACAGTGCAATGAAGACACATATGCAACAGTTAATGTTCCATGAACCAGTCTGTTATTAGCCACAAAAAAAGCCACTTGTGATTAGCTTTAGACAAAACAATTACCAAGCACTCAAACAGTTGTAATTTTTCATCTGAAGGCAACTGATTTTTTTCACTTATGAAACGATTATTTTAAAAACTTGAATTACCTCTAAAAATGGACAAAACGCTCTACTGGCCCTAAAGCAATGGCACACATACTAATTATTTCTCACCGCTCTTCTTTGGGGTCTTCTTGCACAGATTTTTCTGTTAAAATACAACACAGTCTCATCTAGCTAGCACTAGTTCTGAGTTTTTCAGTTTAAGTGCCCCTCAATGTCTTGGGACAGTGAAAAGTACATAATGCAGTAGGACTCTCACCCTTCTGATGACTCAAGCCAGAAGTCAGTTTCTAAATGAACTAATGTTTTTAAAAGCTGACCAGAAAGATCAGAAATCCATTTCTGATAAAAGTGGCAGCAAGGTCAATCAGTCCCTCCACCAACAGAGAGCACACTGGAAACAGACTGAGGGCAAGAATAAGGGTGAATTATAGGGCAGTGCCACATCACAAATATAAATTCTGCACCTTTAAAACTGATGCTGGCAGTAACAAAGATACTGTTTGAGACTTTCCCTAAAACAGAGGAAAGAGTCCTCGAGTGGCACTGGAAATGCAAGGTTCTCAGCAGCTGATAGTGACCAGCCATTGGACTCCTGCCACACCACTCAGAAGGTGGAGGCATTACAACAACTTCCTTATTGCTGCCATCAGCAACAGCCTGGTTGTAAAAAGCAGGCATTTGTTCTGTTATGGGTCCACATGGTCCCACTTGCTGGAATGTCATGGTAAGTTGGGGGCAATAAAGACCAGATCTAGCAATTCTAGACACAGAGAATGGGAGGATTGGAGAAAAAAAAATCCTGTATTTTTCAGTTACTTCTGCACCAACTGCTTTCCTCATGACCAGGTGCAACCAAGGACCAGAGTGCTGCACAGACACTCAGAAAAACTTTTTCAAACAGTGAGCAAAACTGCACATTTTTTTCAGCATTCTTTCCACACCTCAGAACACTGGCAAGGTGCATGTTCTCATGGCTGCAAACAGTCCACAGCTTTGTACTACAGGTGCCAGCGTTTTTCAACAATAATTTTACTTAAATAACTATTTTAAAAGCCCTCTAAGACCCTCAGATAGAAAATACTACAGGTGTACGTGCACAAAGAATAACTGCACTCTGTGTGCAAACATTTGAGGTCCCTCTGAACATTGTAAACAAATAGTGACACACTCAAGACAGCACGGAAATTAATCACTGAGGGCAGGTGGAGCTGGGCATTGTGTGCTGAACCCAACACTACCACACCCACACTGCCTTTTGGATTGAATATAGTATGTGCTAGCTTCCACCTAGCACATATCCAGAAGCTAGAATTAGACCTCCAGGTCACTGTGTAAATGTGACTGTAAGTGCTGTTGTGTTACTTTTTGTCATGCTGTAGTCTCTTTGCTATCCCTTTTCTCAATTAACTTCAACATTTTCTAAATGAATCTCTGATTAAAAGTTGCAAGTCTGAACAAATGGTTTTACAGTAATGGATTTTATAAGCTTCTTGACAACTATTTAAAGTAATTCTTATCAGACACTAACAATGAACAGAGTATATTTCTGCAGAAATTGGGGTGGAGCGAGAGCTGACTTCACCTGCAGATGCAGTGAGCTTCAGCTTCAAACCCTGAGAGACACCTAGCTAGGAAAGAGGACATCCTTTTACAGCATGGTGAGAAACAATAGAAAAAGAAGTTGTCTCATGGGAATTAGTATGTGTAAGGGTCGGTCTGAAGTTGCCCTCGATTTTGCCTCCTGACCGTCGCATGACCCTGCAGACCCCCACTCAGATGGACTGTGAGGAATAGTTTTCTGGCCTGACTGATGGGATGTGGGTGCATTGTGAACTGTGTACCAGGCAGAGATCACCCTGTTGCATCGCCCTGTTGCTGTAATTATTAGAGATGGTATGTACTGGCTGCTCCTAGCACCACATAACAATCCATAAATCTTCCCACTTTTTTGGCCAGAGGCCACTTGCCTCGAAAAAAGACTATAAAAAGTCACCCTCTGGAAAGGACTCTTTGAGATCTCCCCACGGATGAAGACACGTCTATTGGCTGGACCACGAGGACACTCGTCGCATCTGTTGGTAGCTATATTCCCATCCCCCTCTTTCTCTCTCTCTCTCTCTACTTTGTTTCCTATATCTTTCCCCCTCTCTCGCAATTGAGTTGTCGGCATTGAATAAAGTGCATTGCTGTTGCTGAATAAACTTTGATTTGTCCCCTGCATTTTGCCTGTTTGCACCTTTGAGATCGAACGAATCATCACAACCCCCGCTCTGTATTAATAGCGGATCGTGACAATATGTTGACCAGTTTGTTACAAGTAAGGCACTGTTCTTGGTTTCCATATGTGGTTAGCTGGCTGCCTGCTACATAGTTGGTTTTGTTCCTTATCCTTGTTATAGATTAGATCCTGTGCCCTCCACACCTCTATGCTTTCTGAATTTTGAGGTCTTTGGAGGCTACCGCTTGTACCATGTGGTTTTTTCGTTTGTTATTTTTGTTACATTAAAAGCCTTTATGTTTCAAGATAACTCCGCTGTTCCCATTCCCCTGTCTCCCTGTCTATTATGCCACGGATTCCCTGGCTGGCCTGATCCTGTTATGGCCATATATATTTCTGTCTGGTATTGTTATAGCTGCTTGCTATTTCAAGAGTTGCACAAATGCACCCAAACAGCCACTGGTTTAGAACTAATAGCAATTAAACATCTCTCTTTTCCTTTTCTTGAAGATCAATTTGACATCTAAGAAAAACTGTCAGTCAAATGCTGAAGTTAGAGTTGATTTTGACAGCCAAAGAAGTGATTAAGAAAAAAAAGAGTCAAGTTTGAATGAATCTAAGGCAATATTAAAAACTTCTGAAGTCAGAAATCTTCACCATAAATGTAGGCATTATCGCATTTTAGTACTCTATCGTATAATTTCTAAATCCTTTTTGTGCTTCAGGGTTACTGGGTGTGTCCCTTACGACCAAGTATTTACAATACGACTTTAACTGAGAAGATCCATTTGACTGGTTTTCCCATCGTCTAGGCTGTACACACTTAAGAGAAAATTGCATGCACCTTGTCAAAGGACAGAGATCCTTGGCAACAGAGGCTCATGTACTTGCATGTGAGTATTTGAGTATTGAAAGTCACTTTTTCCACCTTAATGTCTCTTTTTGGAGGGGGAATTCCAAACGATTTGGGCTGCCCAGAGCACCAGCAGTAGGGAGATGAGACAATTGCAGATGAATTCTGGCTTGCTCCCCCAAGCATGGTGAACTCATTTTCCTCAGGGAATGCTGGAAGAATGTAGAGCAAGAGCTGCAGCTAAATTCACCTGGCTGAATGAGGCCACACATTTGGACCCAAGAAATGGCTAGCAAACCTAGAAAATCCCTGTAAACTTCTAAAAATATTCCTGTATAATTACTGCTGCTGGGATCAGCATATCAGACATATCTGGGAAGAGACACATGTGTTGACATGTGACTTAAGCTCTCTCTGTTCCCGGAAAAGCTTTAGCTGCCTCATTCCTGAAAGTGTCCGAGGACAAGCCGGACATGGCCCTGAGCCACCTGGTCTTGTGGAAGGTGCCCCTGCCCATGGCAGGAGGTTGGAACTAGATGGTCTTTAAAGTCCCTTCCAACCCAAACCAGTCTATGATTCTAGAGCTGGCATTACTAAACCACATGAGCAAAAGCCATTACACTTCTAAACCCTGACATTGCAGAGGCAAAAAACCCCCAACACACACCAAAAAACAGAGACAAAAATTCTCAGAACAGAGACTATTTTAACCAGCTTATACAGCCTGTCAACACTCCTCAAACTGTTAGAACACGTTATTCAGATTTAAACACAGTGTCTCATTACTTTCTGTCCTATGTTCTAAGGGTGCTGCTGACGTTCAAATAAACATAATACAATTTAATTACCATAGTTAAATACCCTCCATGAAGTAGTGGTTTCTTCTAATTGTTTCCGAAATACTTTTGGCTTTCAGAATTATAAAGAATNGTTCTGTTTTGGTGTCAATTTTTATAGCTGTTGTTGTTTCTTTTGTTTGCCTTGTTAGATATATTAGTAAAGAACTGTTATTCCCATCCTTATATTTTTCTGCCTGAAAGGGTCTGATTTCAAATTATAATAATTGGAAAGGAGGGGGGGATGCACTCTCCATCTCAGGAAAAGGGGTTCTTGCCTCTCCTTAGCAAATACCTGTCTTTCAAACCAAGACAATGTCATAGAGTAGAGGTACACGAAGCTACATGTTAGTTTATTTTTACAATCTAAAATCGATATGTGAAAAAACTCAAGAGTCGCTGTGTCAGCATTGGGGAAACATTAATCTGTTACACAATTAATGTAAACTCTGCCTCCAGAAAGACCGCCCAAAATTTGTGACAGCACAAATTAAGTCTCTGCTCAATACTACCTTCAGGTTTCAAAGAGACAAATCAAAACTAAAATCCTCCTGTTTTAGAAGAAAGTGTAACTGCTGAGACCACAGCAGGAGCAGGGTCATGCTCCCAGAACACTTTCTCTCAGTACTATTCTCTTCCAGCTCCTGGACTCAAGAGTCCCCAGAGACTAGGGTGGAGTGCTGTGAGTCACACCTGTTCCAGCAAGGACAGCAACCGCACCACCCTTGCTCTGTGAGATGCATGGACGGCTTCTCAAGAATGACATACGTGGATCCCAGTGTGCATTTACAGAAAGCCATAGCAGAAGGTAGTTTTCTTTCTCTCAGTTGGCTTTACAAACCCTGTGGAATCCCTTCAAGTCTCCATTTTCAGGAGGAAAATTACTCCTCTGTTCCCCAGACACCAAATTATTGGTCTTCCAAAGAAAATAACCTATTTCCATCATTAAAGGAAACAAAAAGAGCCACTAACTTAACAGTTTTTGTTTACTAACAAAACCAAAACAAATAAAACCAGATGAGGCATTCCAGGTGTCTGAGCAAAACAGGCTCTCATATGACTGAATTAAACTGGAGGGGCATGACAGTGGCACCTGTTGTAGAAGTATTGTTCTGATGTCTTTAAAGGCCAAAACCCCCCAAAAGGGACAGAAAAACTGCATTTTTCATGAGAAGGAATATCAGCCTTGGTTCTTACACCTCACGTTTCTGTGCATGTCACAGCTGACTCATTTATGGACATGGTTAAATATTAAAGAGTATCCACCTGATTCCAGTAGTTCATAATTGAACACTGCTTGGCATTTACTTTGCCACAAGGATTCCAAACACATAATTTTTATGAATTCTATGTAATATTTTTCTTAAATGTCATAGAGTTCTTCTGTTACTCAAGGAAAAAAAAAAAAACAACCAAAAAACAAACCAGTGCAGCTTCATGCTTTCTCAGATTTTGCTTTATAACTAGTCTTTTCAAAAGACAAATTGCAAGTTTGTCTGCAGAGGTATCAATCATAATAAAGAAGGGAGTAATGGGGATTTTTTTCAGAGAACTACTACTAGGATAGAAAATACCTGAAAAATCTCACCATGACCATTGCTAGTTATGATCAATCTCATAGGCAACAGTATTTATGTTCTTAAATAACATGAACATGTGATTCTAATACTGCTTTAGTAGTGGTTAATATGTATGTGATGATATTCCCTCTTATTTATGGTACACTAAATGTTCTTCTTTTTGCGTACTATACATATTTTCATGAGAGATTGAGTAGTTGTAACAACATTGCCTTGTACTTCCAGAAGTATTTACAAGGAAGAAGAAATGAAGCAATTACCAAAAAAAAGTGCAGCTAATAGGTAAAGGAAAACTGAAAACTGGCTACGTAGCTGGAGCACCATGACAACATTACCCATGCATCAAATCTAACTTTATGTTTTCTAGAAAATCTCCATATTCTGGCACATAGTTGCATCCTCACTAGATAAACTTTAGGAAGCTCCTTCTGCACTCCACTCCAACTTTTCTACATTGGAAAGAATGTGTAAAAACAAGAAAAGCAAAATATTTCCATGTAGTCAAATGTAAAGTTTATTTTAACACAGTAACAACTTAAGTGTAATACCACAAGCTTCACAGTCAGGCAACAACATTACTTGTGCTATTGTGTTTTGTCAAAAAATCCAGCACAAAAAGAGGCAAACCTGACTGAAATCTATTTGAACCACATCTCTCCCACAAATTATTTCGATTAGGTGATCTACAGGAGGCCATAAAATAAAGTGTAAAGGCAGAGGTTTAAGTCGAGTGTCTTCACCTTCCTTTACACACCATTGCTATCACTTATGTGGCACCCTGGCACATTAAAAAAGCAATACTTAGATGTCATGGTGCATGTTTTGCAGTGCTTGTTAGGTTTTGCAAAGTGTGGCTTTGCCAGAGAGAAGACAGCACTTCTTGAGTGCTTTGGATGATACCCTGAGAACACACACCTTAATTATGGGCAGCTATTCAGTACCCGTCATGACAAGCCTGAAAGCTGTCATCACGTTAGAGTATAACTCACACCATGTCTTGCCCTAGCCCAGAGTTCCCAGGAAGCTGCTGTACCTTATAGTTGCTCCCTGCAGCCGATCAATTTTCTTGTTGAGCTCAGCTATGATGCTGTGCAGCTCTGTGATCCGCTCCTCATAGCGCAGTGTCGTTCGCTCCTGCACATCCTCATGCTCTCTCATCAGGTGGGACTGCTCACACTGCAGCAGAGAAACAAGGAAACAGAAAGGGTGTTATGGACAACTGCAGGGAGATTGGGCACAAGGCAGGAGTGCACAGCGCTGGTTTTCCTACTCATCAAACCAAGAGTGCCTTAGCAAGGGAAAAGGACAGACACAAAACACTGACAGGTATATGCAGGTAGATAGTTACAGTATTTGAGGAACCGACAGACCATATATGCAATGTACTTTTATGATTTATTTTTTTCCTAAAGAGAAGCTGCCATTTCTGCTTGAAGAAAACCCCTACGACTTTGCTACTCAAAATAGCTATAAATATATCATCTTTGAATCCTGGGATCTTCCCAATGTGTTCTAAATTAGAACAAACCCTATGGCAGAAACCACATTATTATAAAGTAATCATACGTTGAGGTTCTAACTTCTCTAGTGTAAGTACTTGTTTTTACTAATGTTTATAGGTAACATAGCATATTTTTATTATGTTTGTACTCGCCAATAAAATGCTTATGATTTGAACAATTAAAGAGCTACATAACTGCTTGTTTTTTATACATATCATAAAATCCTCCTTTTTCCTTCCCACAGTATTTTAAATGTAGCCTCTCTGGCTTACTCTTCAGGCCAGCACACACTCTATTTCAATTACAGCAACCATTACAAACCACAGAAATTACAAGCCAGCACTGCATGCTGATTGAAGCTGCGTTTGGTAGTGACTGGCAAGAGTTTGATTTGTAAAATTTTGCTTCTGACCCCCTTCTGTCAAGCCTCCTTGTAATCACACAATGCTTGAGTACTACACTGTCAAAAGAAGAAAACTCACAAGCTACTTAACAGCATAAAACCCACACTCCTTAACTGAAGAGCTGCAATGTAAAACCCTAGCATTTCTAAGGGCCAAAATTGATAGTAATAGTGGAGGTCCTCCAGAACTGCTGAATCAAACTGGTTTTTTTTACAAATCAAGTAAACACTCTATACAAGCTAACTCGCTAAACCCTTTGTACTATAAACAATAATAATAATATACCCGAAGTAGTAGGTGTACCACAGTTTTCAGAATTTGCTCCCATTTTTTGGCCACTTACATTCACAACTTGAGAATATCATCTACATAAGAACCTGTTTGAAAATTAAAATTTACAATAAGCCTCAGTAACATTTTCATTTTTAACTTCAAATAAATTTATTCCACAATTTTTAGTTCCATGAATAAGCACACTTAAAAGTAGCCCAGACATCAGAGTAGCCTTCCTACAACAAAATAGTTTCTACTTTCAGCTGTAGTAAAAATCACTTTCACCTACATTAAGAGAAACAGATCATATCATCACACTGCAAAAGAGATGGAAGGAACACATTTCAGAAGAGTGATAATGTTCACCTGGCTTATGGAACTTCACGTTGACCACTATAAGGGTGTACATGTATGTACATTATCATGACTCTTCATTGTAGGATCATTCTCCAGCTTATTTATCACATTTCCACATCTTAACATTGTATCTTTCTGAAGAACTACCATGGCTTTCAAAGTACAGAAATGACACTGAGAAAATGTTTCACAGAAGCTTTAGGGCAGATTTAGGGGCAATAAAGAGTTGCTTCTTGTCCTAGGGTGACGTTATGGTGTTTGTATCCCCAGTCATGTGTTCTGTTCATGCCTGGTATTATGTTCTGTGCTTTCAGGACTGACTCTGAAAGTGAAGGTTTGTTTTGTCTGGTTATCAGCCGGCTCACTTCCCCCATGGTCTGTGTTTAGGGGAGGCTAGGCTCGCTGGCTTGCTTGGCTTGCTTGCTTGCTGCTTGCTCGCTTGCTTGCTTTTGCTTATTAGTTAGTTTAGTTTTTTTCTTTCTTTCCCTTTTCCTGAATACCATTTGAACCTGTTCCGGATGGGGACCTGGGAAACACCAAGAAACACCAGNGAGCGGTGAAACAGTTTTTTTGTCGTCTGGGGCTGTGGGGCTGTTAATTTTTTTTTTCCTTGTGCTGGGGAGTATTTTGTTTGTTAAATAAACAGGTTTTTTTCCACTTCTCTCAGGAAATTCTTCCCGAACCTGGTGGTGGGGGGAGGAGTCGTGCAGGTTTGTTTTCTGGGGGCTCCTTCCAGAGGTTTTCCCCCAAATTTGCCCTAAACTAGGACAAATATTTTGGCGGCCATCGTAGGGCTCGAGAAAATGGAAAAAACCCCTGTTCTAATAATATTTTGGTTCCAATTATTTTGTGTTGGTATAGAGCAGTTATTGGTTATGTTGTTCGAATTCATAATGTCTCTTGGGGTGGAGGCAGTTCTTCAGGCTTTCTAAACTTGAATTTCCTCTGACACACATATATGCCCACAAACGCTACCTCAGCATTATCCAGATTAATCTGTGTTATGAGTTTTTTTCAAACACACTGATGGTTTTATTAGCTTTTAAACCAAAGGGATGTTTCAGATAGAGTGTGTATTAATTGTTTTCAGACAATAAAAAAAAAACCCTATCAAAAAAGTTTTTGTCTTTCTAAACTATACACTGAAAAGCAGAATTTATTTATCTTGACTGAAGATATATAGAGGTTTGCTAATGGGTATCAGCCACATTGTGACTTGATTTCTGTTTTATCCAGACATTTCTAAGTTGCCATTTTTCAGGATAACATAATTCAGTGACAGATGTACTTTGTGAACAACCAGCAGACTGACAAAATATGACAATAGCTTCACATTTGATTTTTTTAAAACAGCTCTTGAATGATCGTAGGTAAAAGCAACTGGAAAAGGCTGAAAGGAAACTTCTGTAAAAGATATGCTATGATGCTAAGGACTGCTTTGTCTTGGAGGTGGGGAACATAACTACATCACTTAAATTCTGGTCAGCCATGACAAGACTCAAGTGAAAATGGCAAAAACACCCAAGCAACAGAAACATGGCTCAATATGAATCCCAAAATGCAGCAGTGGAAAATTCTTGGTTATTCAGGACTCCTCTTTGTTATGGAACATTCATCTGAAAACTTAAAAAGGAAAAGAAACAAATGCTTGTTTTTCTACCTACTGCTAAAGTTTTTCTCTGGGATACTGTGGCTGTTCACCATCCTCCTTAGTTTCTTTATGCTTTGAGTCTCAGAACAGCAATCTGCCACTGATCTCTACTTTTTTCCAAGGTGTACACATTCAGCTCTTGATATTTATTTGCATGCCAGTCACACAATAAATATCTTATATCATCTCTCTTCCAGCTCTTAAGGGCTGGAAACCCCTTAAGAGTTTTAATTCTCTGAGAAAGCAAACACAGAGACAACCCACTAAGAGGCTGCAAAAGAAGAGCAATTAATTGCTGGGGTCAGAAGAGAAGTTTCCAGCACAGTTCTCAATATAAACAGAGAAATCTTGGTTGTTTTTGGCACAGACTAAAAAGGTTATTTCATTTACAATAAAAATTAACAACAGAATCACCATTGCCTGACCTCTTGATGCTGGGAAACAACAACAACAGCAAGAAGTGTATGAGGAAGAAGGATGATAAGAGAAAATATTTTAATACAAGCTTATTGTCTGAACAAATTATTCTATTGCCTATTAATAGACACAAATTCCTAGTGAAAGAAACACAAACCATGTGTTAAATTATGTTCATCTTTGTATTAAGTTTGCAGTGTTCAGTCAGAGGACAAAAAGAAAAGAATTACTAGCAGCAGTGCTCATTAAGAGATGCTCCAGTGCCCCAGGCCCTGCAGAGACAAACACTGGCTGTGGTGTTGCTCACCAAGAATACAAGTCATCACCTGAACAAGCCACAGCCATAAACCTGTCTAACAGGATTACAGAAGCTAAAAATCTTTTCTCAACTAATACAGTATTTCAATTTGAGAGGAGTGGCAGATTTAAAAGTGGTAATCCGATAAACTAAATGTAAGTATAAAAACAAGTCTATAGTGCTAAATCCTCAATCACAAAAGCATGCATGGTTAATTGTTCTCTGTATTAATTGTTAATTAATTGTTCTCTGATACGTTCTGTGTATACTTAATGCGGAAGATGAATACACACACACACAGAATTAATCCATGTCAGATAAGGACATCACACAACAGAACAAGTTATTTCAATGTTCATGTGAACACCATGCATTTCTATTTCAAGTTTCTCTGTTAAATGAGAAATTGCAGCCTTCCTGTGAAGTTCATATGTTCTTACACGTCTAGAGAGAATGTTTGTTCTGTTCTTGTATGTCTACAGAGTGTTGGTTTTATTCTTATATTGAAATTCAGCTGTTCCTCCCTATATTCTGAATAATCAAAAGGATGGCAAAGAATTATCACTGTAGTAATGAGACTTAGTGCTGTGACACAGGATCCAGAACAATACAGTACATTCTTTGTCTAGAGCTATTACAAAAATCCAAAATAACAATGACTAAACATGCTCAATCACACAACTACAGAACTCAATGTCACAGGATGTTGGAAATGACAAGAATGTAAATGGATTAGAAAGATTATATAAATCCACGGAGGATAGGACTATACAGGGCTATAAAATATGATGTGGCCTGCTGCTCACAGATGTTGGAAGAAAGGTAGGGGATATGAAGGAGAACAATTTTCTATGTGCATTTCTTTTGCTCTCCCTTCAGACTCCCACTGTTTATCACTATCAAAGCCAGGATACTGTGCCACACAGAGCCAGTAGGAAGCACTACAATTCTCATAATCACAGGAAGATTTTTAGAAGAAGACATTAGTTGTGATTGACCAGTGTTTTACAGCATATTTCATTCAAGAGATCATTTTACTGCTGAACACTGATAAAAACAGAGACAAAGAGATCAGCTGCATTACTGAAATAATAGAAGCATGTAGAGAAATGCTGTATCTGGTCTTCACAAGCTGCAGATTTGGAAGTGAGTATGCTACAACAACCTCTGATTAATTACATCACTTCACAAAATCTTAAGCCCAGGCTGTCCAACTAGCTTTTTTCATCATTTGTCATCTATCACTTCAGTTGTGGTTCCCCAAATTACCTCCACTCTGCACATCACTAATCCCTCCTTCCAAATGCCTCACATGCTTCATTAAATGATGGGAAAGGTATTACCAACAATATGTTTTAAGAGTTATTTGTTTCAGAGAGCATTTACCACGCCAGCTAAAATGAAACATGTGCTGCCTTTTTAAGTACAATCCAGATGTAGAACAGGATTTAATACTGACCCACTAGCATCTGAGTATGGTCATGCAGAACCTCAAACACCTCCTATTTACCTTACGCCTTCTGAATCTCTGACTCCCATTAGACAACTGTAAAGGATAATGAATGAATCTCTGTGGAGTGGAAAGGAAAGTTTAAAAAATTATGTTAAGTGGCACATGGAAGTGGTGAAGTTTGAAAAAGAAGACAAGGTGCAGTGGTTTTACCAGTGTATGTCTCAATACTTGAACACTGCCAACACATAGATTATATGAGAGTTGTGTTTGTTTAATGATTTGAATTCCTTAAGAAAGATTTGTATTTTATTTAATACATAATAAATTCTATCCTCTTGAGGACTTTAGAAAAAAATAAACTGCAAAGAGATAAATCGTTAAATCTTTATATAAAACTGTTCATTAAAAATACTTTTTAAATCTGAAATCTAGCTATCAGCCTGCTTTTCAGGTACTCCAGTTGTGTGCTCTTCACAGGTTAGGAGACAGTGATCACTATGTTTGTGTTCATGTGGCTTAACATCAAGTAAAAACCTTCAGCACTACAAATCAAGCACTATGTACGCATGCATAATTGGTAACCCATCAAAGAAAGCAAACAACACAGAGCACATGTTAATTGGTATTAAAGACTGATCTTTAATCCCAGTTGCCATCAGCGTGTATTCAGTATTGTAAGGGAGCACCTACAAGGCACTCTTTACTGGCTGAGAGACAATATATATATTTTTAAATAAAGACCCAGAAATAAAAATAAAACACTAATAAAAACCTGTGGTTAGCACCAGACCCTCCAATAAATAACAACAATAAAGTCAGTGCAATCATGCAGGATGATGTGGATCATCTGGATATAGTGAATCCATCTGAGAGTTTAATGATTGTCAATGCAGCCTCATATCAAACTATAAGCCAGAAAGAGGACTCTATCCCAAGGATATCCAAAGAATGCCACAGAAATTAGAAAAGGCTCTCAGGATTATAGCTGATAAACCATGTTAACTCCCAGCATGGCTCTGGCTCATATATCGAGGGGAGTAAAAACATGAAAGTGATTTAATTTCTGGATGTTACATTGATGGTCTGCAATAATAGTATCATTTACAAGCCCATAAATCTTAAAGGCAGCTGAAAAAAACATTAGGGAATGCAGGCAAAGGCCAAAATAAGGGAGGACTGAAGTATGAACCTGAAAATCGAGACTGCTTAAACATTCCTATATTTAGCTTGAATTTAAGTAATACAGATAAAGGTGTCATCAAAAATGCACTAAATACTGAAAACTTTAAATCTGCAAAATCACAGAATGGTTAAGTATGACAGGAGTCACTGGAACTTACTCACTCAGTCGCTTACCCAACCTAAGACCAGGTCCAGGTGCCTTAAGTACTTCCAAGATTGTGGAGATTCTACAACATCTCTGAGCAACAAATAACGTGCCATACTTCACAGGACAATATGCTTTGATCGTCTCTATCCAAGTATTTTTGAATTTTGAAATGTTAACTATTTATAAAAAGTATTTGATAAAATGGCAGTATCTGAAAACAAGTATTTTTTTTACAGAAGAGAGAAATATAAAAAAAAAAAACAGTTCCATTTTCCTTGCTTGCATTTGCCTCTATGTAAGAGCTATGAAAAGCATCAGAGTTCCAATCTTATTCTTATTTAATCCCTTGGCTTTCCACTGGCTGTGTTTTCCACAATTCCACAGTTCCAACTGGCTTACTGGAAGCTACACTGAGATCACAATTTCTCACATAACATCAAAGTACTGAAAATTGGCAGTAACTTTTGATAAGTGTTAATTTGTGCTGTGTTTAAATGTGACCCAGGAGTGCAAGGCTCTGCAACCAGTTACCTAATCCACTGAGAGCAAGCTGTAATTCTTATATTCTACAATAATTCAAAGCATTTGTTACTTATATTGACTTCAAACCAAAATGTATCTAATTAATTTTTATGGTTTTTTTTTAGAAGGATGTCTTCAACACATAAAAGGTATAACCCATGGCAACTATGCATCTTGCAGTCTTAAAATTCTTTTGACTTGTGACATAGTTCAATATTTTTTTCTCTCTCTGAGGAACAAGGACTGCACAAAACCAAGGATCATCCTCAGAATCTTGAACTACTATTCCTCACCTGTGCTTTTGCCAGTTTCTTTTCCAACAGGTCACGCTCCTTTACTGTTTGTTGTAGACGCTTATTAAGCTCCACGATGTCTCCCTTTAATGAAGCCAGGGCTGCTAAATGAAGCTGTAAGACAAAAAGAAAAGAAACAAATTAACTAATTCACAAGCCATTTAGCACTAGAGAAGAGATAGTGTTATATAGCAGCTGTAGTTATGTTGTATTTCTGCAGTAGTTAATAGGAACTTCAGTAGAACAAAGTCTAAAAGAAGTCCACATACAACTAACAATTTAACTAATAATTTTAACATGGAATTTTTTTTCCAGGAAGCACACACATTTTTTCACTATATTCTTTATAAGGATAAATACAACGAGGAATAATTCAGCTAGAAATGTGTAGATTAGTTCTAAAGCTACTTCATTAAGTTGTAGCCTTAGTCTTGCACTATAAAACCTTACATTAAATGTTAACTAAGATTTGCATTATAAAATGAGGTGCACCACGTTTTGATGCTTTTAGACACAGAAAGGTTATCAGTTTGGTGAAAGTGTATAGCTTGATGCAAAGGATTTGGTTTTGTTATGCAACTGATGTTTACTCGACTGCGAGTTACTCTTCTGCAGTTGTTCTCAGCCCCACGCTAGCAAGTTAAAGTGATTCTTATCTACTAACCCACACATGAAGAACTTGAACTATTTTTTTTCTGCATCAGATTCTTTTGATGAAAGATACTTTCTACACTTAGCTGATAGCACGTGGAAATACGTAACAGGCTAGGATAGCTCACAACATTGAAATTAGGTTAGCTACATAACTTAGAAACCAAGAATAATTCTTAAAAGAATTGTTCCCACTCTCTTCTTGTCCTTAAATATCCCATTCATCATTTCATTAAAGGCATCAGCCAGAATTCAACACTAAGTATTGACAACTGAAACTGTAAAGTCCAGGAGGAGAACTAGCCACCAACCCTGAAGTCTTTCTTCACAGTACTAATAAACAGCTTCAAGTTATACTGGGTATGAAAACAGAAGTGACCTGTCACACCAGATCAAGCAACATAGCAAACACTGCTCTGCTGCCAAGATTCAGGCTGAAATACAAACTCTGCTTCTAATCCTCCACCCACTTTCAGGTCCTCAATCTCATATTCTATTGCAGAGGTCACATAAAAGTAATTTTTCTTGTTTAATTTACAATGAATCAGCTAATGAGTCCTATTCTGACATAAATTCTACCTTTAAAATACTGGAAGCCAGCAAAAGCATAGCTCTTTTCCTATACTGATACGTGAAAACAGCTGCCTGACAGAAGATCACCTTCTGAGAGACCAGATCATTTGGCAACTGCTTCTTCACATACAGTATTCCCATTGTTAATGAAAAAAACTCCTTCAAGACAGGAAAGATAATTTACAAAGATATTTGGATGTGAATTCTGCCTTTTAAAATGCTGGGTAACTTATAATTCCCTGGGTATCCTCCCTTGTCAGTTCAGTCAACAGGGTTTTTGTTACATCAGCTACAAAAATACCTTACACACATGTAGTTATTTGTTTCAGTACAAATATATACATGCACAATTTATATGTTCTACAACATTTAAGATTCTCAAGGCAGCTTCATTTTTCATGTAAAACCCCAGTAACTCAGGCTTGCTATGGGCATATCCTACACAGTAATACAGTATGTACACTGAAACCTCTTAATAAACCCATAAGCATCCTGAATACCTTTAATATTTTTGATTTTCAGCAGAAGGCCTCCTTCCTACCACAGGAAACTGCACTGATTTTACAGTGCAGAGAAAAAAGAACTAGACCAATTTTACCAATCTGTTCATAACTTGCTTCCAATTTTCAGGAAAGACAGTGAATTTTTAAACCACTGTTTAACCTTATTCCCCTAACAGAGATGAATTGTTGCAATGAAGCTCACAAGTTTGTTCATCAGAATGTGCATCTTTCACCACAGCTTTCAAATAGTATATGAAAAACGTCTACAATTCTCCAAATTGAATAAAACAATGCTACATAGCCAAGTATCATTCCCTTTCATACACTGTAATTAAATGATCACTAGCTGTGGTTTTAATTAAGTACAAGACTAATAATGCCCATACACATGGCCTTGTAATATAAAAGGACACCATTAATTTGAAAATCTCAATGAAAAGCAACTTGTTCTCTGAAGAGTGGAACTAACAAGGCAGGCTCCTAATAGATTTGTCTTTGTCCTCTTCACCCTCTGCAGTCAGCTCAGCGGTTCCTCATGTTCCCTAGCACACTGCAAGCCGGGTAAGAAACAACATGAATTGTGCCTGGTTTTACAGCAACCCTCCTGCCTGGCAGCCCCTGCCAAACATGGGTATCCAATATGTGAGTTACATCTACCTTCATGTTCAATATAGCATCCCTCTTCTCCAAGTAACCAAAGGATGGCTTTATTAATGACAAGGAGAGATTGTTGCATCTTTTTACCATCCAAAATTACCCTTTTATTAACTGGACTGTTTCAGTTTCCAAGGGCTAATAAAATAATAAATTAAAAAAAATTTTACTGAAAAGGCAGACTAAGCAAAAAGAAGCTATCATAACAGAGGAGGGCTGCTTGTGGTACTCTAGTTTGATGTGCAAGTGATACCTCCAGCTACTACTACAATATGTAAGGTTAACACATCCAGTATAACCGTGTATTCATGGCAGAGTCAAGCTCTCCAATTCATTAAAAACATGTTACATAACCATTGCTGCACTTTCCCTTAAGGTGGGAGTGTTCCCACAGATCCTGCTTCCCAGTGTACTTGTTTATCACAAGGCAGGTGGGAACTAGAACATGATCTCTGGATGCTGCTGTAAATCAAAAATGGCAACATCAGAGCAAAGAGCTACAGTCCATGCAGAAGTATTCTGGGTAGGGGAAAAATAAAGAAGTATAATAACCAAGAAAAGTATAAAACAAAGTATAATAACAAAATTATTAAAGTGGGAACGACTTCATTTAAAAATCTCAAAAGTAAGTCAACCACAACGGTAAGTCTTCAGAACCGCTACAACTGAGAAAGAGAGAACACAGGTAGAGAGAGAATGGCATACTGTTTTTTTTTTTTCTCTCAACAAACAGTGAAGGAGAAGGCAGAGTCACTATGACTAACATGTACTGCACACCATACATTTATAGTTCAAAGTGGCACTAAGATTAAGAAAGACATAAGATAAAGATTATGAAAAACATAAAAAACTCTGCAAAATTAATACAGATAGCACGAACATTTCAGCTTGTATATTGATTCAGACATTGTCTGAACCTTTAAGCAACAGACTGCACAGAGACCTACTTCATACAGAGAAAACAATCAATTGACAAAGCTTGTGCTCTTCATAAACTTTACATTGATCCAATAAATCTACTCGAATTCCATCAAGAAAGAAACCACTGTTGTGATGCTGAGGCACCCAAACTGTCCAACTGTCCAGGCAGGATCAACATGTGAAAACAAAGATAAGAAGGGTCAGACTAGCCAACCAATTTGCTTATCTATCATCATCCAAGAAAGTAAGAAAATACATTAGATGCATAGTATAAATATAAAATTAATTATCCATCTTCACTAAGAAGCTACAATTTCCTACAGCTTTTATTGCAGTAACAACATTTACTGAAACATATATGCACCACATGCTATACCCAGTATTATCCTCTCAGGTTTTAATATATTAAATATACAATAATTATTTTT
>VXBI01002249.1:17635-40441 GCA_013397375.1 Toxostoma redivivum | reverse complement strand
ATTATTTTTATTATAAGATATTATTAATATAAAATAACAAACTGCATAGTATGCTTTTTAAAAAAGGCAAACCAATGTGCAACTAAGTTTGGAAAGGTACTATAATCATAAAAACAAGTTTAGGAAAAGCAACTTCCTGACCTCTGATCAAGCTTCCCTTATGAATGCAGTTTCTTCCTCATTATCCACCTGCTTCTACAAGCATTTCATACAATACTGCAGGCATGGTATGTGATGCCTATTTTGCACTGTGCTTTTGGTGCTGTGAAATATTTTCTGCAGGAATTAGAAACAACATCTGTGGGCAGTCAGGTTTCTGAAGAATTTTGTGGGAAACAAATACAGAAGTGGACAGGATAGTAAGATGAACTGAATGCCAAGGAAGCAGGTGACTAGTAGCGTACTGTTGTACACACTGCTAGAAGTGTTCTGAGGCCAAGAACAAACTAAGAGAAAGACACAAAGGGCAATGAAGGAAGGTGCTGAAAAAATGATAAGGTTAAAGCCCTGAAAAGCACTAAAATTACTATTACACTCAGGATATTTCCCAGGCATTGAAATGTGATCCTCACCACTAAATCTGACCCCCATTTCTCATTCCCTCAGCCTGGAACCAGACTCATTAAGCCATATGGCTAAAACCAGCTGTACTGACTGCACATGTCTGCAATTTTCAACACAGAAATTATAAAAAGGACCTATGCAGGTAATTCACTGTGAAATTGAAGTACTAATCTTATCTTTTTCCTCTTACTTCCTGTATGTCTCAGCTATAGTACTGCTGCACACCAGTTTGGGAACCAGTGTTCAGAAAAGTAACCTCTGACATATCCAGGCAGCCATGAAATCATACTAAATTATATACCAATACTAAACAACCAAACACCAAAAGACCATTTTACTTGTTCTGTGGGTGTTCTCTGTGGCTGATCAGTAAAGCCCTACCATGGGTGAATGATCACAGATGGGCCAGGGTGATGCATCCATGAAGCTCAGGAAGAATGTGGCTGGGTGGGACTGAGCACAGCTGTTGCAAAAAAAGCTGACTTGATCTTGTGATAAATGTGATTCGTGCTAATTAAAATGTAACTATATTAACAAAATTGTATTTATATCAACAGAAGGCAATTGTTACAGAGTGAGGGGGAAAGATGGGTGAGACAGGACAAAGGACATCTTCCAGATGTTGGGAGTAGAACAAGTATTTTGGAAGGGATAGTAGAGGGATGTAGGTCTGACAAGCAGCATCTAGAAATAGAAAGTTTCAACCTTGAAATGGGCCAAAATGGGAAGATTCCAAGATGAGACGTAATTAGAATCTTGTTATGGGGAACATCTGCTCAGTTACAGAGTGCGCCTGCGCTACCTGCGGGTCACACCTCGGTCAGTGATGAAGACGACGAGCCTTCATCGGAAATGAGACCCTCACAAGGATGAGAGACCCCCTAACTCATCAGCAGAGCATGTGCCATGCAACATAGTGACATAGATTTTAGAAATAGAAACTAGGAGGAGTTTTCTAGAAGCTTCTTTAGTGTATAGTACATAAGTGGGATTGTTAGCCTTGATGCTTTGGTACGTGAGGAGGGATGAGTCCCTCCCTGTATTCCCGGTCGGAGGGGGGGCCCCTGGGGGGCCGCTCTCCGGTTGGTTTTGCTTATGCTTTATACGAACCTCAATTATACTAAATTTCTTAATGCCAAATTTTGTATATTCTCAAATATATGCACTTTGATTGTATTCATCTCCAATACTTTAATTGTATCTATTTATAATTGTTACTATTAAAAATTTGCTGCTACATTTAATCTTGTTGTTTGATAAATTGGGAAAATAGAACAACATTCGTAACAATCTCAAACAAGAGGAGCTGAGGGTCGGTTATGATTTAGATAAACAACTATCAACAGCTGAAAAAATCAGCTGGTGTGTATTTCTCCCCAAACTCATTAAGAGTGTCAATGCCTCCCTGAAATAAAAACAACAAAAACATAATAAAGTGACAGAATTTCAAAGTGAGTAATGAGTTTGAGCCAGTTTCAGTTCACACATTTACTCCTGGAAAGGCCAGGGATGCCCAGGGTGGTGGGAGTGATTACATTAGAGAGAGGTTGGGAACCACACTGGTGCTGTGATTGAGCTGTGCAGTGCAATTGCTCTCCTCTGCTGTGTTTGACTTGTATCTGTATTGTGTTCTCATTGTGTTTTGTGTTATGATACTAAGACAGAAATCCCGTGTACCATCAACTATCTTCAAAAGAAAAAAATCTGATGTTAAACACCACATCTTCGACATGTGGACCACCTAAAAGAACCTGGTCAGAGAGTACTAGGCTCTGACATTCTCTCCTCTTTTTTATTTCCCACTGGCATTTTGCCTAGTTTAGTGCAAATAATCCACAACATGGACATTATTTTCTATGCCTTACAACTATTTATTTTAATGACCGGCAGTATAAATCAAAACGTGATTAAATATTAAGAATGTTGCCTCTTCTCTGAAAACTTTGCAATTCTTTTGTTATCAAATTACATTGGACACCATGCTGGCTTTGAAAACCTGAGATGCTTCCTAACATGAGAGATGGTACTTGTAGAGGACAACATGAAAAATACAAGTGAGAACTCCAGCTAACAGTGCAGGAAGGGCAAAACAGCAAATGTCTGTCCACTGTATTTTCTGCCATCTTTCTTCTTCAAGGGAAAGAGGGATTGTAGTCAAGGAATGAAAAGGTTGATAATGTAATTTCATAGTGAAAAACACATCTGAAGACAAAATAATAAAACCTTCAGCAATCTGAGGGCTGTTGTTGTGCTGTGGACTGCTAACTTTCATAAATGGCAATACAGAACAGTATCAGGGCTGGTGCAGGGAAAGCACAGACACAGCTGCACTTCTCCGCTGCGGTGAATGAGAACCTTTCATGCTAAGGCATGGTAGATATACTGAAAACACGTGAACAAGGTACAGAGGAAAAAATTATATGGAACACTAAAGTGTGAAAGAAATCACAGCACTGCTTCACACAACCAGGAAAAAACCCAAACAAAATGAAACAAAAGTCGAGGCAAAGCTTAAAAATCTTTATAAGAGATTAGTTAAAAGATATGAAACTCATGTTACAGACATTTGTTGTATAAAAAACTCCAGTCACTGTCAGGTTTACATTTTATCAGAAGCACAGATCAGCACTACTTGCAAACAACACTTGAAACTTAAAGTGATTCTCTGTAAATGTGCAGCTACTTTCAACCATTCTTCTTCTCTGTCCTACACAATTTTCATGCCACCTTCTCCCAGATATAGCCCATAAAAGGTGCATTTTTTATGGTTCAAGTGATGAAATAAATGTAATCAAACTCAGTTTTTGTGAATTTACTGAAAAAATGGAAGGGAAAAACATAAAAGAATAACCATATCCCAGAAGTAGTGACATGACAGATTGATATTCCCCAGACATTTTCAGCTGTGTGATCTCTAGAACACAGCCCTGAAATACCACAGCCCTGTAAGTAACTACCCAAGGCAAAGTCAATATGACTAAAAAAACAGTAGCCCTGCATTGCTGGATATGCCTAGAAATATGCCGTAAAATTTGTCTGAAACAACTGTTATGTGCTAATAAAAAGCCTACACATTTTCAAATTGACATACAAAATGGACATTTTATGACTGTGCTTCTGAGGCAATTATCGTCATATTAAACATTAGACATTGTGCAATACTAAACAAATAATGTGCCAACACTAGCCAGGATGGAGCCATTGAAATTCTAGAAAAACAAAGACTAAATTTTTGTAAGATACAGTTTTAATTTGAAAAATCTGCAGAGTATGTTTTCAATCTGTGTAATTTATAAACAATTTCAATTGAAGTTGCTTTTTTTTAAACTAAAAATTAACATTCGTGCATTTGTAAATATTTCAAACTATTTCGTAAAACAAACCAAAAAACTATTCTAACTAAATCAAAGCAAAAAAATGTTCCATAAAGAAAATACATTAAAGATTGTTTGAAAAATACACGGAAGAGGTAAACTAATGTTATCCTGGTGAGTAGAATCAGTTTTAAAATGTATTAAAGGAAAAAACAAAGAATGCAACCATGGAAGATTTTCCTTTGAAAAATTAATCTGGCAATTCACACTTGATGAATGGACCATGGTGCTAATTGCACTTTTGAGTAAGCCGGAGACTAATGGCTCTACTTCTATTAAAACAGATGTTTACAGTGTCATTGAAAAGAAAATTTTAAGTGACATGAGAAGAAAAGCCAAATACTGAGACCTAAAAATAATAAAAGGAGACAAACACCTGAATCTGGGGACTGCAGAAAACAACTGCACATTGGAAAGTTAACTCATTTGGGATTCTTAAGAATCTCCCATCTGGCACTGTAGGGCAGCCTACATGTCCACACCGATGGCCCCAGAACAGGCATTTACACTGTGCAGGAATGGTCAGCCTTGCTTTTACCTTCAGAGGAGGAACCAGTGGTTATGTCCACTCCCAGTGAGGGAGAAAAGCAACAGTAATGCAGGGTATGAAAACGGCGTTGTGGGGAGGCTAAGCTTAGAACGAAATACTGTCTTCATTTCTCAACATACTGTCTGCAATCACAGCCTTTCTTTAACTAAAAATAATAATAAAAAAATACTACAAAATTATGAGCTAGGTCCAGTCTTAGAAGGATTTTATCCCCCTTCAGTGAACTCATTCAGCATTCTTACTCACTTTACACTTACTCTCAACATAAATTAAGGGCAATAAATTAAGGTAAATTATCTCTTTATCACTGCACCAATGGAAAGAAAGACACTTATTTTTTCCTATCTCCTCTTCTACCCAACATCCCCAGAAAAAGTTAACAGGAGGAGAAAACCAGCAAGGTTCGGTGCAGGTCCTTTTCCCTTGAAATTTCAGGATGCCGAACTCCTTTTCTCTGTTCCTTTCCAGTTTCTTGATGTGACAGGCACACTATTTTCCCCTCAGGAACAAAAGGAGCAGAAAATTAACCCCAAGAATGCACCTCACTCAATTCTTTGCATTCAGCATTATGGTGACCCACAGTCCAGTGCTGGCTGCAACATTCCAGAGAGGGTGTAAGCTCATCCACATTGGATTGTTTACAAAGAGCTCTGCCATCTTTTCTAACAATTTAACCCGCTCCTTCAGCCTCAGTTTTTTCTGACTGACAATAATCTAGACCTTTCAAAACCGAAATCACAATTCAAGAACTACTCAAACTCCACTACTTGTTATGCTAATTCAATAATAATTTACTAAAGCATCACACAGTTCTTGAGTTCTTTCCAAAACCTATCTCAAAATAACTTCTGATTTTCAAAGACAAGACTGTGGAATAGCAATAAAGTTTACTTAAAATGGTACAAAGGACCTCTGTCTCCAGAATGACCCACCTGATCTGCTGTCACCATAAATTTAGAGAAACAAGATCTGTATTGCCAGGTCAAATCAGCATTTCGTTTCTACCATAAGCCATTGAAAAAATCAAACCAAAAAGAACTCAACCTAGAGAACAAACAAAAAACCCCACCAAATCCTCCAGGATGTACTTGTCCAAGTATTTGAAACTCACAGAAAGAAAATATCACTCCAGCTATCCTTGGTCAGCTTATGCCCTAAAGAGCTTTACATTAGAATGTCCATTACGTAACTTCCTAAAGTACAGCGCTAAAATGATTTTTAGAAACTGATCAATTTTGGAGCTCCCAGATGTGACAGCAAAATTCCCTAGATGTGCAAGTATAATCAAACACATTCAGTACAGTTCTTAAGTATTTCACCTTCCCAAGGTTAGCTGCACCTCTGAGACCTTAATATACCCTTCCCTGCTCCTTTAAGCTCCGGCGAGCAGCCACTCCCTCTTCCCTCTTCTGATGACCACTCCTTCCAGGAGCCCCAGCATCCCTAAGGGTACCCACTAGTCAAAGCTTCTCCAGGGTGAAAAACTGGAAAAGAAGTTGAGGTTTCCAGTGACCTCCCAGCTTACAGTGAAGTAACGGTTTTTAAAATGCTTTTAGAAATAAAACATTATTACAAGGGTTACAGAGTTTTAAGTATCAACCACCTTTACACTCCTGGCTGTAAATCTCGCACTTGTCCATGCTATATTCCCAGGTCACTGTCTCACTATTGCATGTCAATTCTTAGCACAAGCAACTGCCTCCTAGACCAGAACTTGCCATTTTAGGGAGAAGTCAGGTTTTTTTGCCCAGTAATTTTCACAAGCCAACCAAAACTCGATGCATAATTTCTTCAGACTTAATACAAATCCTAGGCATGAAAATTACTTATGGTACTGTAACTTAAGTTGCTGCAGGAAGTTTCTAAATTTTCCTTTTAGCTCCATGCCATAAACCTTTGTGTGAATTATCTTTGAATATTTCTCTCATAAGAAACACCCAGAACATTCTAGCATTTTCAATCACAAGTCTTGAATTTTTCATTGCCTTCTCTTGCTTATTTCCTGGTCAATACACCAGGAAAAGGTGACTAATTTTACTGAAAGCTTTGTAAATGGATGGCAAACTGCAGGAGCAGTTAGCATTATTTCCTGTTGAGGTTTTCCACTGCACTGGATGTTATTATTCAAATTATAATTTTAACAAATTGGATACAAAACAATTAGTGTTGCAAAATACAGCCCTGATAAGGCTCTGTGATGAATAATCTCTAAGAGTATATTACAAAGAAGTGAGTACATCAATAGTTACTACAACACTGCTAGAGAAGTGTTTTTACAACAGAAAAAGCTAAAAAAAAAAAGCATCTGCTTATTTGGATTTAAGTACATCAGTAAGTTTTTTATATTTATATAAAGATTCCTAATGAAAGTATGCTGAATAAAGAAGTCTCAAGTACCACTGCTATGCTCTATCCTAACAATCTGCTGCCCCTTTCCTATTCAAGTAAGTTCTTGCTCTATATGGCGTAACTCTTTTGATATCAATCTCTTACTGAAAAATTCCACTTAAAACCTCTTCTTCTAGCTGGAAAAACATGAAAACACAATTTTCATTACTGAAAATCACTAGAGGGGTTTTTTTTCCTTGCAAGATAAAAGCAGTGTCAGAAAACCAAGAAACTGAAAATGGCCTCCACCACCTTTCATCCTCCAACTGATAGCAGTTTGAATGTTCATATCTAGTGCTAGCCATCAGAAAACCTTATGCAAGATTTCTGCATGATGCTTCAAACTCCTTTCTGATAGTAACTACCTTTGGAACGAAGTAAACAGCACAAAGATATGCCATTCATGAACCAGAGCTGTTCAAAAAAACTCAATTGCTTGAATATATTGTTCTTTTCCAGTCATATGGCTTATACTTTAAGCAATAGAACCTCTGGTCCACAAACTAGGAAGGTGAAAATAAACATTGATAACTGTTTATTATCAACTGCACTAACACAGATAAATCTGCACAGCTGGCAGACCTCAACATGCTTACTGAATAACTATTTGTATAGATAAGTTTTTTAGTATTTCAGTAACACCTGGATATATTACTCCATTCAGAAGAAACGTTTTGGGCTTTTTTTGTCATGCACTGGACCAATAACCCAACATGGTATCTCTGTCTGTAGCATCAGGCACAGTATCTTGTTCAAATGGCTTCATACTTTTTCAGCAAATTATTTAGCAGGCTTCTCCCAATATAAAAGCAAGTAGCTGTAAAATTTGCAGAGAATCAAGTGTCTGTAGCATGACAAAATCATGCTACAGCATTTGAGTCAACTGGTGACAACACTTTGTTAATATGGGATTAAAACCAATTCAGAGGCACAGACAGTAATTATGACCCTGAAGCTACACAAGTGTTCACAAAAGCAATGGTTAGAATTCAGTCCAGTTCAAAACTCTGTCTACAAAACTCATGGGAAGAAAAAGGTGTCTGGAAAACCCTGGCACAAGATTAAATATTTTGCTCTTAACCTCTCCTCCCACGATGACCTAATTTTCTTTCTTTTTTACTGTAAATTCAGATACAGAGGTTTGACAAATGAACTTCACTTTTTCTTCAAGTGAGGATGTCTCTATTTTCTTTTTCAACTGGTATAAAAAAGTATTCTCTTTTTCATCAAGAAGAAGTGTACAACGATAATCTTAAATGTCAAAAACATCTGCAAATGAAAAGCCATTTTGTAACCACACTATTTGATATTTGGGTTAAGACTACCCATTTTATATTAATTTCTCCCAGTAATTTTCTGTAAAAGAATAAAAGTGACGATCCAAATGTGTTTACTAGACAATTAATCTTCACTTGTATCTACAAACACTCAAAATTTAATTGGACTTACTGAAATTACAGATGCTTATAATTATCAAACTTGAAAGCTTCAGTCACACAGAAAAACAGCAACTGCTCTAACATTTTGAGATTAATTTACATAGTAATCCCAATATTATGTGTTTGTCTCTACCAAGCCCAAAGCAGATTTACTTCTTATCTTGAACTCTGAATGCCAAATTCAACCATGTATTTCACCCATGCAATCTGATTAAATTGACAAGAGTTGCATAGATATTTATGAGTCCAGAGCAGGGTTACACAGAAAGTGCACATCCCCTGAGACTGTCATTCTCTCCTTGAGTGTAATTCTTCTCTGCTTTAAATCATCAAATAATAACAGAAAAAACGTTACTAATTCTTTAAGGAAGTCAGAAGGGCACAGAAAGTTGCTTCTACAGCATTTTGATAAAATACATTTTTTATGTTTATAGCACACAAATGTATGCCCACATATGCACATACGATAAAAGGAAATCAGGGGTCACAAGACGACAAAATTTATAATTTAAAGGCATTGTATGTCACACATGCCACTTAACACGTCAAAATATCTGCATCCTTCTTATGATCACTTTCACTAACATTCACCCACACAAAAAGACTCACTGTGAGTATGACATATAAAGAGCTTTCAAGCAGTAACTGGCATAGCTGTAAATCTACGCAAGGCTCTACAAATAAATCTTGTGCTCTCAGCTGCCAATATAGAAACATGAATCTTAAGAACACAATGAAGTACCTCCTTATCCGTTTAAAGTAGGGCAAATATTTTGCTCATGTTAATTGTCCTGACAAAAAAGGATCAACACTGCATTATTTCATTTAACACATGGCTTATTTTTCACCCCTGAACAGCACATAGGCCAAAAAAAATTTGCTGATTCTGAAGTTGTAAAGCTATTCTGTATTAATTCTTCATAAAAACTGGACCTTGTTCATACAGCATTCTTCTTTGAATCTTTATACAGCATGTGGCATATTACTCACGTTATCTGGTAGAATGAAAGTGGAAGTTACTTTTTTCATTCTTCATGGCTTCATGATCTGTGTAACAGAATACTTCACAGTTCAGGTGAAGCATTGGCACTTTTTTTTTCATTCAATTTCATTTACATTCTAAACAACTGTTTCTGTGGGCTCTAAAATCTTGACATATCAAGAAATGTACTAATTAATGTAATTTTAAGAATGAAACAGCAATCACTGTAATATAACTGAAGAAACATCAGTGAAAAAAAATATCAGTTTTCCAATCTTAAAGCAGATTCCTGTGTCAAAAAGCATTCTAATGAAGTGCTGCATCAGACCACACCACAGCCTGGCAGTCCATATGCTGCCTCTGAGAGTGGCAGATCAGAGGGAAGTTGAAGAAAATGTGTAAGAACTATTAAAGCTTCTCTGGTATTGCTTTGCACCTCAAGGATATAACTTTTGTCCCTTTTGATCTTCTTCGTATCACTCATGAATTTATAATACTTTCTCAAAATATGTACCCCTTTTTCTTCCTTATCATCTGAGGCTAACATGCCCTAATCTATTTAACAGGACAAGCTCTTCCACTTTTGATCCCCCCTAGTGCCTTTCCTGGATCTGCTTTGGTTTTACAGTTCTGGTGCTTGACAAATTACAGCCCTGTGGGACAGTGCCAGGCTGCACAGCTGGCCACGCTGATTTTTCGCTGTCAGCAACCTCAATCAATGCATGTATTATATCACTGACTTCCACTACATTAACAATCTAGCTGCACATATGCAATACTTGTGTTCTCAAGTATTTTTCCTGGGCATATTCCATGGTTCTCTGCGCTCAGAATTTCAAAGCTGGCTGTCCTCCCCACCAACCCCACCTCAGGTAACTATCAATTGCAGGGAAAAACGCTGGTCTTTAGGAGAAAGCAGTGGGAAAGACATTAGCAGTTCGCCCTCCATGAAGTGGGCAGTCTGTTATCTTCAGCTAAAGCATTTCTGAGAATTTTTTTGTGTATGAATGCTGGTAATGCAAGCAGGAACACACAACATGTCTGTGCACATGACAGGTGTGTCTGAAAGAAGGCAACTTTCAAGTGACAACAGCATGGCATGTAGCAGAGATGGCAACTGCCCAAATTATTCATATTCTACAGAGCTGTGGGTAACTTGACTCTTAGGCAGCTGACTTCAGTGAACTAAACTCCTACTTTCATATTCATATTTTGACAAATACCATTGGAAGCGTGCACTTACGGTGAAGCACTGCCACATACATCCAGTATCCATTCTGAACAACATCCCCACACCTTCCAACAGAACCCACTAGCTCAGCTAAGCACAGGTTTACACACCGATACTGTTTCTATATCCAAGTTACACCTACACTGTGCCATGTTGACTTAATTGTAAGCCTTGATGTTCACAGAGGGAGGTCAAGGGCTCACAGGTGGCTGAACCCGCTCCTCCGGTCTGCAATTCCAGCCTGAACTCTCCCACTCCCGTCTGTTGTGATTTCACCCCTCTGCGGGGTCCAGACATAAAAAGCTTTTATATGTTCTTTTTTTTCTGAATTGTTTCTTCCCTTCCCCACATATCATTCTTCTCCTGTTCCCTCCCTTCACTGAAGCTGCCAGCAACTCTCTGTGCAGCCTAGAGCCTGCAGTACTGCAGCTGTTTCCATTCAGCCCTGCAGTCCCTCTGAGAATGGAATTAGCTCCGCATTAACCCTCTCCCTCCTACTGTTATGCATCGATGCAGCTATTTAATTAAGTGCAGGAAGCAATTAGTACCGTCTCTGCAGTTACCACTCCTGCCTCTTTCGGCTGCAACGCTGAGTGTGCAGCGGCATACTCAGCTGGCACAGGTATGTGAGTCCTAGAACATAACAGCTCAAAGACTCTTTCTAGAAATTAAGGTCGATAAACAGATATTTTAAAAGAGACTGTGTTACAGGAATCAGATTTACAACAGCAAGTTTTAACACGTGCTATTGCTGGAAAAAAACAGCTACTTTATAAAGTAACCTGTTCTTTCTTTATGGTTTTGTGTTTATTTGTTGCGGGGTTTTTTAATCTGCTCAAAATAGTGAAATTCTTTATGATCTTTCTTTGCTGAAGTGTACCTGAAATGCACTGCTCCATGTGCCAGAGTATTTGGGAATATATATTTGAAAGACAAACTTTTAAAATCCTGTTGAGGTAAAACAGCTTTTTAAAATAAGTGGTTGTTGTAGAAAATTAACATTGGTTGTTTTCTATTTTTATACTGCGGTAAGAAGGTGAGTGTTCCTCCTCCCAACCACAGTCTCCAGCTGTCTCAGTCCATTTTCAAGTATTCTGTCCTAGTATTTTGATTTTACAGAAGAAGGTATTGATGGCTTCCTTTCAGACAGCTAGTTGCCTCAGGCATCTCATTCAAGTCTCAGAGGTTAAATGTGCCATTAGATGGACCCAGACTGCAAATTACACAATGCTATTATTACACAATATCCAAGCTTGAAACAAGTTGCACAGTGCTCAGTGAAGTACAGGCAGCAAAGCTAGAAGTGGCTACTTGGGCAGAAGCAGCAATGCCTCAGTGCCTGCAAACCTGACCCTGATCAGCCGAACACATTCCTCTTCCTACTCTCCCCAAACTCCTGGGAACAGCCACAGAAGAGTGTTCTGTGCTTGGTACAAGGCTTGCCATCCTAGTAACAGACCTTCCCCGTCACTATTTTGTTTATTCTTCTAACCTCACCACAGGCCCTACTACTTGATACTGGAGGAAATCTGACTGCAGAACCTGAGATTCACAGAGCAAACCCTGGGCACTGCACAGCTGCTTCTGTGACATATATTAAACTATTTATACAAATGTTTACTCCTTAAGTGAACCTAGGATTGAGTTTGGGGCTCTTGTAGACACACAGATGTTGAAATTTCCCTAGTGGGTTAGGGCTGGAGAACAAACTAAAAACAAGCAAGCAAGCAGTTTTCTTCTGAAGGAAGAATCCCTCTCTACCTCATGACCTGAAGTTATTGCTTCAGACACAGTTCAGTGTCACTCACTGAGTGTATCTCAAAGTACTCTGCAAAATACTCTTTGCAGTCTCAACAGCTGGAAGGGTAAAAAAACTACAGATGCCACCATTAATTTGCTCTTTCTTGAGACACACAATGGGATATTTTCCTGCAAACTTGACTGTGTTAACATCACTGTAAAGCAATCTAATCAGCAGAAATCTAAATGTCCACTAAAACAAAGAGGGAAAAATAAAATTGGACCTGACCTAGAAAATAGGGAAAATAGTTTATTTTCTTGTCTTGTTCTAAGATTCCAAAACCAGAAGGTGTATCTGAAAGCCTGCACCAATCTGAATAGAAACATACTGATCACACTGTATATTTTAGAGTAAAAAGGTGTCAGCATCTCCCATGACATGCTTTGAAAGAGTTTAATCTGGTCTGAGGACAGAAAATTTATAAAAAAAACATTCCATGAAACTACTTGTTTTGGAGACAAAACAAGACTCAGTCCTACTGTTCCCTTCCACTTCAATGAAACTGAAATCACAAACATATAATTGCATGTATAATGTGGTTCAGCTGCCGAGGGTGTGTAAATTTTAGTGTAATTTTTTATGGTCCTAACATATAACTAAATATCCCCATCCAGTCAAATTTAAGTATAGGTATTTCTTGAAGGAAAGGATGTGAGAGGCAGGAAGGGAAGAAATGTTTCCTGAGATTGTGTGCAGCAGCTATATGAGATTCTCATATTTATCTTCTCAAATAACTCCAGCAGAGTATTTCTGTAAATGTAATTTGTAGTGCTCTTTAATCCTGTTACCAAGATTTCCCATTTGCCCAGTCTTAACAGGGAACCAGAGAAATTTATAATCTGCTTCTCTGAGCTCGGATCACACACGCTCAAAAATCTCCATTCAAGTTCCATTTATAAACATATAACAAGACTGAAACAGTTCCCACTGCACTAGCAGAATATTACACAACCTCCTCAGGTGCTGTGGGTCAAATCTGGATTTGTATTAACCTGGTAAAGATATTTTGCTGAAGTCAGTTTCACTGCCCAGCAAAAGCATGAGATTCAGAATAAGTCTTCAAGACTTCAACATGAGGCTTACCACAGAGCAGCTTTATCTTTCTAATCTTTCCCCGATCCATATTCAGATAAGAATAAATCCCAGTTTGGGCTGCTGCTAGAAAATGGTGCAGGGATGCTCATGTCTTGTGACTAGCCAACTTTTCAGCCACAGTGGTCCAAAGTCTCCGCTGGTGAGAGGTTCATATCAGCAATTTTAGAGCCCTCCTTACTTTTTCGACCTGAAGCTCAGAGCTAGTTATATAATTCAGTGCTACACATCAGCCACACTCAGGAATCATCAATTCTGCCTTCCCTTCCTTTTCATACAATACCAGGCTGTGTATCTAGAGACACGTGCAATAGTACGGCTTACATGTGCTTCCCTAGCGTCACCCCCAAGTCTTCCCAAATGTTGTGACTGCAGACTGTGTGGACTTCGTCAGTAAACAGTGCTGTGAATTAGACAACCCTGCTTTGAACTAATATACTTCAGTTTCCTGAGATTTGAGTTAGCTGCTTTTCTTAAGTAAGGACATTAAGGTCTTTTCTAATTAATAGCAAATGTTCCATTACATTACAAAACCAGAAAAGAAGACAGAGCTCTCACAAAGATTTCAAAGACAGTATAAGTCAGATGTTTCTAGGCAAGACCATTACACTAAAACATAAACATCTCTCTGCGTAACTCACGTACATTTTTGCAGCGTTAGCAACTCAACAGTTCCAGTGCTATTCAATATTCCAGAACTACACACTGCATGAGATACAAAGGCAGCACAATCAGCCAAGGGAAAAATGGGGTTTGTTTTACATATTCAACTATGCAACTACCAATGGACAAGTTTGAACTGCCAACAAAAATTACGGAAACTGTGAGAATCAATCATTCTGTCTGCTCAACCAAGTTCTCAGCCCTGGGCCGAATGAAGGTAGATGGGAACACCCCAAATCCCAACAGGCCTTACACACTGTAGTTTAATTTTATCCTAACTGATTTTGGGTTTCTAATCCTTACACATGGGACAGAGTTGTTTCTCCCACTACTCTGAATCATCCACTTTGAAACTATTACATCTTCCTCCTCCACACTCCCCACAAATCCATGCCTAATGTAACAGAATTATACTATGCCATTTGAAACAATGAAAAAAGAATACTACATGTGCAGAGATTTAAAAAGAAAGTCCTCAATCACCTTTTATTGAAGTCTCTCACTCAGCTAAAACAAAATAACATGGTAGTTCAACAGAATGAGGTTACTTACAGAATTAGGCTAAAACAAACCAAAGAATCCCCCTCTCTCCAAAATAATAACAAAACCCAAATTATTTCATACTCTTAGAGTCCAAATAGGACCAACAATAGCAGAACATTGAGAAATTCCTCCAGCACATTGAAAGAAAGATTTGGGAGGCTCATTACTATCAAGTCTTCCATGTCAAAGCCTGAAAACACCACATGCTACTGGTTAAGGATCCTTGGGATTTCCTAGGCAGAGTGAGAATGTAAAACTAATACTTTAAAAATCCTGCAGTGAAAAGTAAGGTACCACATGAATACTTTACAAAAGTAGGTTATGATATTTCTTTCCACAAACAACAATAAATGAGATTGCTTTTTTTAATTTTTTTTTTTTTTTTCAGACACCAGACAGAAAATGGAAGACCTGGCACTGGAAGCCAGGTATTTCATTTCCCAGACCAGGGGTCCTATCATTCAACCATCATGACCCCAGTGAATTTTATGAACATATTTTGGTAGCCATACCATAAGCTTAACTCTGCTTACTATCCTATTTTATATGCATGAATTATACAATACAGTAGTGATATAAAAAAACTCTAGTTTCAGAAACTAATAAAAGTCTGAAATATTTTTTTTAAATCAAAAGTGAGCTGACATTGCCAGTTTGCTGGTGACAAATAATTCATTTTTTTAGATTAGGACAATAGGAATTAGAAAGCTTGTTTTGAAACAGTAATTGAGAAGAGACATTTCATTCACATAAAACCACAAATGCACTAGTGATTTTATCTCTGTGAAGCAAAACCACAGAGGGAATGAAAGAAAAGCTTTTATTGTTGTACTGCAATGAATATGGAAACGATTTTTTTACCCATCGTAGACATTAAAATTTAGTAACATTGTTTTGGAAAATGTGTAGTAGGTATTAAAGTCAATCTGTCTTCACTGAACAAGAGTAACAAGAAGAGCTTATGTACCCCCCCCAACAGAAACCAACAAAAAAGGCTTTATAGATCATCATTCCACATCTTAAAATATTTTAATGCAGCACCTATAAGGGAGAAAGAGAAAGTAAACTAAAAAGGAACAGAGATACATACAATCTACACTGAGCACTAGTGTCCAGAAGTGTACGTAAAAGGGAGTTGTACATTATTTATAGTTAGGAAAGCAGGACCTCAGATGGGAATTGAAAAATATAGCTTTAGTTCCAACTTGTTCACATTTCATGGAAGCCATGCCCTACAGTCATTTCAGAACACCTTATTTTCTTTTATAAATTAATCATAGTAATGTACTCTGCTGTCAGACATCATGGAAATACCAGCATCTGACAAACATAATTCTTACCCTCATTTTGAAGGTGACAAAATTAGTTCTTTACAAAGAACCTATCAATTGATAAAGATACATCTGTCAGTGTACATGATAGCTACATTTGGAAATGCAACCTGTATTTCAAAATACCTAAGAAACCAGAGCTAATCCAATGTACCTAACATTATCCAATCAGGGAAGCAAACCCTGAGACATGAAGGATCAGGAGTGGTGAAACTGAAAGATCCAGAGTGGTATAAGGCTGATGAACATAAGTACAAGGCTCCAGAACAATGAAATTACTCAGGCTGGACGGCTTATTTCTAGCCCAATCTGTGCCCATAGCAGAGTCAATGTGGCTCAGGACTTTTTGCACAGCTGGGTCTTGAAAACCTCCAGGGATGGAGACCGGATGTGGTAGCTACAGAATATATCCCATTTAAGTAAAAGCTTCAAGTGTCTCAGGAATATTTAATTTCAAATTTAATTAACTTACAGTCAGATATAGACAATGACACAATACAGTCAGCAAAAACGCCACTGAGCTGTGCAGAGGCATTAACTGGTTAGGCCCACCTTACCTAATTTCAATACCTATAAAAGGGAACTAAATTCGACTAATGACATCTGCAAACAAGAGTAAAAAGGCAGGGATGGTATTACACTAAAAGTGCATTATGGTGCAGCAGGGCCCTGAGGGAGGCACAGAGTTTGGAAAGTGAAGCAGCAGGAGAAGGAACTTCGCATTTATGGAAGGAATCATGTTTTGGAGTCAATAAGATGACAGGCCTTGTCTGCAGCTCAGGTAAGAAGTCATCCGGAATAATCCACTCAGTCCTGAAAAACTGAATTATCAAGCAGAAAATGAGATACTGAGGGAAATTCAGAGAAGTACAATGAGCAGCACAAAGCCACTGACCAGACTGCTTTGCGTGACTATCTATCTACTCTCAAGTTCTATTTTCATCACTACAGATCTGTACACTTCTGAGGCATGTGAAGTTGAGATGAATAATCTGGGTAAGTGGCAAGTAGCAGCTAATTCCAGGGTATGGACCCTGGGTAACAAGAACTTCAATACAGGAGAGTAAGAAAGAAAAGTACATTAATTTTTTCTGAGTATTTGATTGTGTTCTGTTCAATAATCTCCCAAGAGACATTTCTGAGTTTCCATAATCTAAGACATGTTGAAGAGTTGTAAAAGGTTCTGAAATACTACAGAGTAGTGGTAAACAAAGATATACATAAGGCATACTAATCCACTAGTGTTAGGGCCAAAACAGAGAGAAATCTTGCTCTAACAGCAACAGCCAAGCAAATAATCTCTGCACCACCAGCATCCTATGAAAACCTTAAACCTGTTCTTGCATTTAGTCCTCTTCATCTCTTATCTTTAGAACATAAAAGTGTATTTGAAAATAGAAGAAAAAGAAAAAGCCCAACACAAATCAAAGTACAGAATTATTCCTTCCCTAAAATCCTTAAAAAACACAAATTTTGAATGAAGAAAACTTCTCACCATAACTTGATTTACAGCAACAGATCTTCATTATTGTATCACTACCTCTTATATATAAATTAAGAGCTTCTCTTCAAATATACTCTGAAAGAATGAAAGAATTCTGCCTGAATTCTTCAGAAGAGTCACACTCATCATAAATGAGCAACGCCACAGGACAACCTGTAAATTCCATTAATCAGATGGCTTAGTACAGTTTTGATTGGCATTCTTAGAATCTTGCTATAGATTGGCATTATTCTGGCTCACGATGGAAGACACCCTCTGAATGCCTGCCCTTCTGTCCCGTCCCCACCCTACTGTGGGGAAAGAGGTGAGCAACCACCTGGGGAGTGACTGGCAGAGAGGGTCAACCCAGAGCAGTGCCCTACAGCACTGAGTAGCACAGCACATTCCCAGGTGAGAGAATCCATATGATTTAGAGCACTCTGACCCTCTTCCTTCTTTCAAATACACTCTGAAGACTGATTTCATGTCAGTATGTGATTACAGCAACAATAACAAAAGGGACAAAGGAACAAACAGAAGCAGGAAGCACTGAAGTCTAGTTGTTTTTTTTTTTTTTCAAACCTACCTAAATTTAAGAACTGAAAATATGTGACAATCAAGCATTTCAAAATGAACTTTCCAAAACCTAAATGAGATGCTGTATAATGTGAAATACAGAAAACATTCTGTGCCAGAGGAGGAAACTTCAACAATCATCTCAAAAGTTTTTTAAAAATGAGCAAGTTCACTTCCAAATGAGTGATTGTGACTTCAGCTGCTTTTATGGTGGCTGTAATCCAAGAAAGAGGTTTGTCTTTGCAGGTCTGGCTAACACACAACTAATTTCAGAGAGAAAAGCAAAATGGAAAAGCATTAGATATCAGCCTGTTCCTTTATTCTGTAATGGCCAAAGCACAAAATGACTTACGAGTATAACACACAGGGATCACACTGCAGCTTTTCAGAACTCATTTGAAGTCAGTTTTACCTCATCCTAAATGTTCTTTGCATCACAGAGAAAACTGACATAATTTCTCTCAGATCCTTTACAATTAAACCTCTTGTTTTTATGGGACCTCTAAGGAAGAAGAAACACTAATGAAGGGAAAAAAAATGCAGTTAACTGTCAAACTGGAAGCCAAGAAAAATCTGCTTTGGATGCAAACCCTGGAGACTATATGAGCACAAACCCTGGTTCTTGATCAAGCCCGAACTGTCCTGAATCAGTGGAACACATCCCCAGAGCAAAGATCAAGGGGAGAACTGTCACCACTGTCAGAGAATGACACCATCTTTCTCCTTCTGAAAGGCTTTTCCCATATGGGACTGTCTCAGCTGAGATACTTCAAGGAAACACTTATTTTGTCAGTCTTCATGAGTTCCCTGGAAACTCAAGACGGTCACAGCTTAAGCTGACTTCCCTGTTATCACCATCTCCTCCACATACTCTCACAGTTCCATGCTGCTACTTCCCACCTGCATTGTGTTTGGACTAAGTCATACAGAGAACTGCCTACCTGTGCCTCCTGTCAGCATCACTCACCAGGAATGCACCCATGATCTTCTCTTTGCCTGAACTCTACATCCCCCAGAATGGGAAAACTAGTACCACTCTTTTAGCAACACCTGGCAGCAAGGCAGAAGATCTCACTTTCTTGCTTCACAGCAAGATTCTTCCTGAAATTTCTCTCCGTTAGTTTTAAAGACCTGCTTTGTACTTTTATCATCTAGACTGTTCCCATAATTCCCTCCAGAGTACCTAAAAGACCACAGAAAAATACTGTTGTCTTCACATCCTAGCCAGCACCACCTCTCAGAACACTTCCACTGTCTCTGTAGTGAATATTTTGATACTGCCCTCACAGGTGTTCTATTCAGGTATAAAGTTCCACAGGGAAGGATTCTGCTTTGCTTGTTTTCTGAACTACTGAAGCCATCCCCTAGAGGAAGGAAAAAAGTGATCATGTGGGTAGGGCTGTCAGTGATTGTGTTTGCAGGGCTCCAAAATTCAATCTGAAAATTAACAGCATAAAAATAAACTTAGTGTACCCAAATTCTGAAAAGCAGAATGTGGATCCTAGTGAGAAATTATCAGGTCTGCTACTTGGGCTGTGATCTCTCACTCTTGGTATTTGGATGATTGCTTATGCTTCCCAGAGTCCATAGGGAGGCAAAATTTATCCCGAGTCACAGACTGCATTGTTGGGGTATTAATGAAAGACAGAGGGAGCATGTGAGCAAGCAAGATTGCCAAGACATGCACGCCAGCCTTTCCAAGCACAGTGTCCCAGTGACAGCTGTAAAACATGCAATGAGTTCTCACAAGAAAGAAGAAGAATGCGCAAGGGAAGGCCTGCCTGTGGACATGGCTGAACCTTTGGACAGCACATAGTAGCTCCCATTGTTCACTCTGCTATAGCATTACACAATGACAAAGGGACAGAAAGGGAGGTCTCTAAGAGCAACAATAATGTGTATATTTTGGCTGGAAATAGAGAATTTACCACACAGAAAAGCAGAAAAGTAAGCTATCTGAGGCTTACTTTAGTACTTTACTTACATTAGTATTGATGAAAACCCCGCACTTGAGAGGAAATAAGGATATTAAAAAATAAAAAATACTCAGCATGGAAGATTAAAACTATTCCTTAGTCCCTGCTGTAATTGGGCTGAGAGAACCTGTACCACACAATCTAGTATTGATTAGACAACATACTGATAAAAGTAAGAACACCTGTGTCCCATCTGTGCAACAGTTGCCCTTGTGATAGCAATGAAGGAAGTGAATAATGCTTTTGAACTTCTATCACTGCTGCTGTAAGGTGGAGAACTTACTTAACAACATCTTGAGTGGTAAATGGCAAATGTGACTTCTCTAGGTCCAGAGTGGAAAAAAGCTCTGCAACCATCACACCTCCCACACGTGGAGTTTGGAAAGACCCTCCTTTATCAGGAGGAAACAAAAAGAGGGTGGTGGCTTTTTCTCTAGGTGTGAAGTTTTAGTTTATACTGATTCATACAGGATGGAAAATGTAAACCAACCCACACACTTCCAAAAGGAAGCATGAAGAAAACCCCAAACAAACAAGTTCAGACACTCCAAAAGGCCTGCACCAATAAAATAGCGAGCTAGATATAAAACAAAGCAAGAGCTGTTTCTAATGTTAATTACATAGTGCCAAGGAAATGCACAAATGAAGGAGTGACTGTGATATATCTTTCTTTTATTGTAACTACTAAGAAGCTTTCAAATATAAGAACAAGGGCAGAGGTTTTGTTTTGTTGGGTTTTTTTTGTTTGTTTGGGGGTTTTTTTGTTTGTTTTGTTTTGTTTTTTTTAACAGAGATATCTTTGGAAAAGAAAAAAAAAGATTATTCTGATTTCCCAAGAGCATGTTTTGGAACACAGCTCCCTCCCAACTTCCTCAACAACAGGAAAGTACCTAAGCCACAGGGAAGAAGAGGAAGAAGAAAATCCTATACTGTAAATCTTTTTCGGCCTTGTCTCAGCCTCCCAAAGCAAGTCACAGCTACTTCACAAAACCGAGGTAGTGTTTACAGCATTCTTCAGAAGCACTGGCCATCTTAAAGGCTGGACCTTTGACACTGATGTTCAGAACCAATCCTGGATGTTTGAGCAGACTGTGTGCAATCTGTCACAGCAGCACTAAGAGAGGGTTCCAGGATTTTTCACCATTGCCCTTTGTACTGTTTCTCATAAAATGGAAATAAACCAAATACATTAAGGCTTCTGGGGCTGACCTGTACTAACATGCACAAGGGCAGACTGGTGAGGTTTTCTTTGTTTTCTAATAAAAGAATCTAATATATGCAAAGATGCAGAAGCATGTTAAGGCTGTATCAACAGTATTACGCAATGACTGACATTAAAGAGGAAGTGTTCATTGAAAAAAAATTAAGAACATTTTTTACCAGAGAACTTTATTACTGGTAGCTATGGTGACATTCTGCACAGGCCCTGCCACACACCAAAACCACCTATGTACTCTGGTCCAAAAGAGTTTATTCTCTAGATCAGAATATGCAGGAATTGTTTCTCTCAAATAAAGTGTATTCAGATGTGTGGTCTAAATGCTAATGGTTATTGTGATAAAGTATTATTTATTTGTCTCTAGCTCTTCTGTACTGTCAGGTAGGTTCACATCAAAACACCATTCACAGCCTACTTATATTGCTGTGAATTCAAAGGGCTGATAACTGAAAACAGGTCTGTTTTTGCAGCTGACCTCTGCCATGTTTCCAGCTGGCAAGACTGCTCACACACTATTTGCTGCAACTCGTACTTTAACAAAAGTGCCCATAATTACTTGGTAAATAATTACGTTACAAATAACACATTTAAACTTAGGGAGTTCAAGATGCTGTATTTATTTCTACTATGTAACTACTGTAGAAATATTCTGATCATTTGCTACGAAATAAGCTTGCTGTTGTTTCTCTTGTATTAGTTTTGGGGATGGAGGCAACTAAAAGCAATGGACAAACCTTCAGATCAAAAGAAAGAACAGAGTTAGTATGATGTAAGGTTTTGTTTAGTTTATTTTTTAAGATCACAAAGTTTCCCTGTAACTCTCTAGATCCTTCACTGATTTATCCTTCTTAGGAAGTTAAATTACTTCTCATTTCTAGAGTTCCGACGGTCAGCTCAGACATGTAATTCATCTTATCTGTATCTCCAGTACGTGATCTCACTGTTCTTCTGGCTGAACCTCCCACTCCCAAGATCTCACGTGTCTGAAATATTTGTATCTAGGCTGCTTAATTACGACCCAGCATCACCAGCACTTTCTCTCCATGTTACCTTCGTCTATCTCTGACAAACAGGATGGTAATCCCAGAACGCAGCTGAGATAGAAGGTTTATGGTTTATAACCTTGCTCCCAGAAAATCAGCCAGCTAGTTATGCACTCCCATGTTAATATAAACATAAAGGTACTTATAGCGCAGGAAAAAAAGAAATATGGACTCATGTTTTAAGTTGTTGCTCCTCCCAGTTAAGATCATGCAGAGGTTAACCCTGCAAGATGGGATCACTTAGTATCCGAAGCCAAACGTTCTTATGCTATAACTTAGGTTAAAAAAAAAAAAAAAAGTTATGTTTTGTTCACACCTGGCACCTGTCTGAGTCCCCCTAGGTACTTGCTCTGTTCGAAAAGGAAAAAAAGCTTTAGACGGAGAAAATGGCGGGTTCTCTCCGGGTGCCTTACCTCGATCTCTCATCTTCGCCCGGCTGCGAGGACGCTCCGGAGCCGCCTCTCCGGGTCCGCCGCGCCCGCTCCCCTCAGGCCCGCAGCCGCCCCCGGCTCCCCCCTGCCAACTTCCCCCTGCCCGCCTCCTGCCCCGCC
>VXBI01002247.1:507181-603698 GCA_013397375.1 Toxostoma redivivum | reverse complement strand
CGGGCACCCGCCTGGCCACCCTGGCCCCCGCGCGCTTCGCCTCCGCCTGGTTCGAGCTGCTGTCGCCGCCCGTCGAGGAGTCGCCGGTGAGCGTGGAGCGAGAGAGCGGCGAGGTGACGCTGCGCGCGGCCCTGGACAGGGAGGTGGTGGCCGCCTGGGAGCTCGTCGTCCGCGTCCAGGAGCGCCGAGGTGGGTGTTAGGCAAAGTCTTAGACAAAGCAATGGTCTTGTCCCATCAGGGAGTCGGAGGACAGTTTGTCTCCAGGTGACAACAAGCACCTAACGGTGGTTTAGCATCAGGTGTCATACGCAGTGTTGTGGATTGTACTTTTGGTCTTTTAAATCTGTTAAACGTCAAAATTAAAAACACTAGAAGTGACAAGAGACACTATGTAGCATAGGGAAAGTGGACTGTACAGCTGTGTGAATATGCTTGGAGCAGTAAGGTGCTCAGCAGAATTTAGATGTTTCACCGGTTAGAATTCTTAGTTGTTATTGAGTGAGGCACAGCATGTTACACACAGCTGTCTTCTTACGTACAGGTATTTGTTGTTAAAATGTTCTCTATAGCTCTCATCCTGTAGGTGCCTAACTTGAAGTATGCAGCTGAAGGAAGCCATTGAGTTTTGAGTCATTATTAAAGTTGAGCATGTTTGACTTAAAAGTATGATGTGAGGTTTTGCAGGACTGGAGCCTTTGTATTTAGGCAGCTGTTCTTTTTAAAAAATACCTCAGGAGTTCAATGTGCACCATTAAAATGGCACATCTATGACTTAAATTGTCATTTTTCACGAGCTCTTACTCAAATTGATGTAATAGCTAATTTCATTTACTGATTACACGCACTGCTTTTTAAAATTATCTTTTCCTTTTTAATTGTCATCTTGGCTAATATTTTTCACTTACAAAAATACAATTAGTTTAAGCATATTTTTAATTTATGAATGGTGGATGTCTCTGCACATTCATCATGTCGCTTTTTTAATTTTTATTGTAACAAGGTTCCAAAGATTGCCCAGAATGAGTATTCTGGAGAAAATCTTATCAGAAGAGATGAGTTGGTTAGCCTGATTTCATCTTGGACAGGTTCAGGAAGGGTTTGGCATGATGGGACTTCTCGTGGCTGTGAAAACGATTAATTGCTCAGCAGTGCAGCTGCTCAGAGTGATTTCCCTCAGCCACAGAGCAGCGCAGGCGGGAGAGATGAAAAGCTTCCCACGCGATTCCTCTCCCTTATCTCGTCTGCTTTCTGACTGAGGGGCAGCCCATAGGAGTGAGAGGCAGTTTATTCCTCGGTGTCTGTGAAATCCCTGAGGATGCCTGCAGGGCTCTAATTAGCGCTGACAGTTTCGGTGACACGGGTACCTCCCCTGTGAAGCAGGCTGCACCAGCAGCTCCTTTCGCTCGGGTCCTGAGGAGCAGCTCTCAGATCCTGCTCTCGTTCTCTCTGGGGTTTTGTCGTTCCTGTCGCTGTCGCGTGTTGGTGTCAGTCACTTGCACTGGCTTTGTGCTGTGTTCCAGCCTGAGCTTTGGCTGCAGACCAAGAGCTTGATAGACCAATTTCCAAAACACAGCACTTTGTGTGTCCTACCGCCGCTACTCAGTCTTGAGCAAGGCTACCTGCCAAAGGGAATGTCATTGCTCCGAGGCAGTGCCAGAATCTGTCGGGGCAATCCGAGTGTGCTGCTGGGATGTTCACCCACTCTGTCATGTAGCTCAAGTTCCAGCCCTTTGCTGGTGTCACAGTTCCCTCTGTCAGGATCAAGAAATACTGTTAAAGAAGTCGTAGATAACCTTGCCCCCGGTTACTGCTGGTCTCACCTTTGTGATCGTTTTTTCACTTACCTAGTCTGAATACAGAAGTCTGAGATTGCCTGGAACAAAGCTTGTCATTCTGTCATACCTGAGTTTTCACTTCCAAGGCAATGCTTGCTAATGCAGTTTAAAAAAATCTGATACAGGTTTTAACCTAATTTCAGGGAATTTTTTTACCATCGTGTAGTTTCACTAAGTAGTTTGGAGCATTTTCCACTAGCCTAATATATTACTGCTGGTAGTATGTAGTAGTAAGAGAATAAATCTCTAAGAAATATGTAGGACTAAGTTCTGACTCTGAGATTAGGTAGACAGCAATTAACTGTGGACAGTCCAAATGCCATATTTGTGATGATTTTAAGTTTCTTGGTTTAAAGGAGACTAAATTCAAAATAAATCTTATTAATACTATTGTTTTCATCAGTTAAAGGTTAATAATGACACAGTACTTTGAAAAGTCTTTCGAGTTTCAGAATTCTTTCATACTCCTTTTATAGGAGTCAAAATGCATTTAACATAATACTTTGAAACAGATTTAGAAGGTTCTGTCTCTCTTCTTGCTCACAATCCAAACTGTAGTCATCTGAGAAAACCAAAACGAAGGGGTAAGAGAAAGATGCCTTGCATAACTATGTGTTTTACTTAGTCTGAAATAGTTGCAGAATATTGCAAAAGCTCCAGGAGAAAACACAATATTTACAGAAGTGACTTTCAGGATGAATTAAAGTATGGAGATGGCTACACTGAATTTTGTTGTGAATAAAAGTGCAAGGTTGGGTTCTTTCTCCAGTTTATTTACTTTGCTTTTAACATTTGTGCTCAGTTATTTTACATTACACGTAAACATAAGCATTTCAGTAGCTGTGGACTCTAGCATTAGAGCTTATGATATCAGGTATCTCTTAAAATGGTATTAATTTATTCAATTTTTTTTCACTTTCCACTATTCTTGCTGCCTTGTAACTGAGAACTGAAAATGAACAAATAATTAATTCTGTCATTACTCTCTTCTTCAACTCAGGCAATGATGTCAAGGATAAGACAAGATGTTTAAATGCTTTAGCATATAAAGTCTACCCTCTTTTCCTTTCTCTTTTCGGTGTAGTTTATTCTGATTCATTTGTAATGTGCACTTCATTACCTACAGCAGTAAAAAGTGCTTAAAAGCATTGTGCACAGCCCCCACTCTTGAGTTCATAAATGGGACTGTGTAGGAGATGTCCTTTGTTTGAATTAACTTTTCTTCAAGTGACATGTAACAGGCTATATGTTTGTTTATTTTTTCCCCTTCAGCTAAAATAGAATTTTGAATATTTTTCTGTTTACTTCCTCTCAATTCTTTCCTGGCTAATCAGCACAGCAGTGTTCAGGGCTGCTGTTCCAGATGCAAGCAGACCTTTAGCAACTCAATACCCAGCTATCTTCCACGTGCTCATGACAAGGAAGGGTTTTCTCTCTCTGAGTTGCCTTTTGCTGAAAGTTTGAGTTAAGTGAGCTCACTCCACTTGGCCTGGTGAGTACCTACCAATGTAAAACTCACTCATCACTGCCTGGAGTATTTCTTGGTAGACCGTAGACTTTGTGCTGGTGTATGTTTTCCTGTGTCAGGAGTAGATTTGAGGGTTTTTTGCAGTATAAAGAACTTGTCAGCATTCAGGGTAGAGGTTTTCTGGCAAAGCTGCAGTTGAGCTCTAAGATTTTTGGTAGTGATGTGCACAAATCACTGCTATAATTATCATCATTGTTACCAGTGCATTACATGCTGTGATTGCTTTGTGACTGGACATATTTTGGTTATCAATGTCATGGTTTTATTTTAATGTAGATGCCAAACACAATCGTTTTTTTATTCTTTGAAGTAACAATTTGGTCTATTTTACTGGTACAGTAAAAATAACTGCAATCTTTAGAGGAAATAGTATGTTACTAGTTCTGTTTATTCATTGTGTATCTCTGGTTTTTTGATACTTTGTAGACTTACTTTTGTCATAGTTTTTGTTTTCTGGAGGCAGTAATTAGTCACTAGAGAGTAGCAACAGAAAAATCTGGACCTGTAGTGCTCAGTGCTTTTTTAATGGAATGGGTTCTCCTGTGCCTGGGGAGGAGTTGCAGGGCCTAGACAAGAGAGGACATAGTGCCTTGGCTGGTATTTCAGCTTCAGGTGAGCTCTTATCCAACCTGGACTTGAACACTGCCAGGTTGGGATCATCCACAACCTCCCAGAGACACCTGTTCCAGTCTTTCACCACGGTCACAGTAGAAGATTTTTTCCTAATCTCCTAACCTAAATTTCCCTTCTTTCAATTTGTACCCATTGTTCCTGTTCTTGTCACTGCAGTTCCTGACAAAGGATGTCCCTCTGGCTTCCCTGCAGGCTCCTTCAGATACTGGAAGGTGCTGAGAGGTTCTGCCTTGACACTGGACAGAACAATCAATCTTGATTTTTATCCATTTTATCCAAAAGAAAAGAAACCAAAACACAAAATTTACAACCCCAAACCAAAGGGAAACACCAGGAAAATCCTATGCATTAGTTTGTGCCATGAAATGCTACAGAGAATGCCAGAATTTCAGAGCTTAACATGTTTTTTGGCACATGGTCCTTGAGGAGCAGTTTCCTCTAGTGACCCCACTGATCAATCAGCCTTGGGTTATATTCTTCAGTTAACCTTGCCTGGAAGGACTGATGGTTATTCTCACATTTTTTGATGGAATTTCAGGATTTTATGCCATTCAGTTTATTGGGACACAATTTATTCTTCACAGAAGCATAATGCTATTTTAAGTTTTTACCCAGTGAGCAGAAGGTAAAATTTCTTAGACTGTCATACACATTAATATTTCATCATGGGGTAGCATTTAATTTGAGAAGGAGCCATTATTATTCCATTAGTGCTTGGGGGAAGTGCATTAAAGATCCCGCCTCTCTAATCCTGCTGTCTCAAGCTCCCTTGACCTGACTTGATCCATGGGCATTAGCTTTGTAATCTCCTGTCATTCATTTTTTCTTATCAGGGGATTCACTGATGGTGATGTTTGATGTGCCTTCCAACAGTTAACATCATCACTTGTATTTTAAATATATTTATTCTGTTTAAATCAACATAGAGAGTGGATATACCAGTTTTAGTAATATTTTCACCTTGAAGGATTTCATGCTTGGAAGTCAAGGATCATCTGTTTTAATTTTATCTGAGGCCTTAGTCCCTTACTAGCTGTATTGATTGTGGGGGGGATCATCCCTAAGAATTAAGTGGCTTCTGGGTGATGTTTTGCCTTTTACATTTCTTATTACCTCTTTCATGAATTACAGCTGTCAACAGCTACACTTCAAGCTGAGCTTAAGTTGAAATCATCATCTATTATCCAGCAGATGGGTTTCATTAAACTGCAGTGGGTTTCATACAATTAAGTTAAAAAAAAAAAGTGTGTTCTGTGTGCATTCAGGACAGCTATGGGTGTTTACAGGCTTGGAATGTTACTGATTTGTGGTAGAATGTTTGAGGAAGCTGTGGAGCACCATCTTGATGTTTGATCAGTCTGAATATTTTGAAATTTTCTGCTTTCTATTCCAAGCAGTCAGATAAAAAATATCTTTCTGAGACTGCTATGACTTGAACACCAAAGGTGTTTAGATTTTCTAGCTGTTTATCATCTCAAACATTGTTTCTTCAAAAGAAATGAATTTCTTTTTTTCTCAAGATCTAACTAAATTTCAGCATAAATTTGACAATTTGATAGAACTAATAAATTATAGAACATACAGGCCAGGTTGGATGGGGCTTGGAGCGGCCTAGTCTAGTGGAAGATTGCCCATGGTAGGAGGTTGGAATGGGATGAGCTCTAAGGTCCTTTCCAACCCAAATCATTCAATGATCCCATAATGATCCAAGGAAGTACAGCAGGCTCTGTTGGTGAGGCTACTGATTGTGGTGGCATTTCTACCTTTTTTTTCCTTTTTTTATTTTTTCCTCTTTGCACATGAAAGTCGACAGAGAAAAAAAGCTGGATTTTCCCCAAATAATTCTAAGGAAATTTCCAAGAGAACTTCCCATCTTAGAGTGGCACAGTAGCTGCCCCTGTTTTAGCCAAGTTCTCTACTTATGATAATGCTTTTTGGCAATCAATAGTAATTCATTAAGACACATGTTTTGTTATTTAAGGATGTCTGTTGTGATTATTAATTTGCAGTCATTGTTTCACATCTGGGCATGCTTGGTTTCCCTGACAGCTGCCCTTGTAAGACTGATGCCACACTGGGAAGTCCCTGATAACATGGTCATCACCTTAATGCCTTTAAATTGGTTATTTATCCTAATATCCTTTCTGCCATGATCATTCAGCTCCTCTGATGCTTTCTTTAGTTTTCTGGTTTGCTTTAACTTCTATTTTAAAAGCCATATGATGGTAAAGAGCAGAGACATGCTAGACTGTCATTATTCTGTCTGCAAAAAAGATGAGGCATAATAGGAGAGAACGTGGGCTGTCCCCAGCTTGAGCCCATCAAAGTTATCTCTTTAGAAGGTTTATGTTTTATGAATGAGCAAACTACTGTACTTAAAAGTAGCCCATCATATACCTCAGGAATTTTCAGAAATGACAGTAGAGAAATGTTTGTGCATAATTGTCCTATTTTTTGAAGGATATACAGTAGGACTGGGTACAATAACCAGTAGATTTTTATCTCATGTTATAGTATGAAAATGGGAAAAGAGATTTCTCTTGATTGCAGCTAGAGGCTTAGGGCATTAAGATATTTTTCTGAAAATGTATCTTCTCAAACTCTATGTCAGTAGGTATTTTACATGAAGACATATTATAGAGTGAAGTTTTAAAATAGCACTGCATGATATTTGCAGAGTCTTCAAAACTTTTATATCCTCTCAACCAACTTCCAACATTTAACTTGAAATAACCCAAACAAAAATCCCCTGAGTTTTCAAGAAACACTCGTCTGTTTAAGGTAAGAAGTGGGAGCAACCTAAAAAAACCCACAAGCCATAAAGAAAAATGCCAGCTTGAATACTTAATTTGCTGATGGATGTAGGGCAGTATGTAATAGCAGTAGTAACCTCAAGGCTTGCGAGACTTTTAACACTCTCCTAAGCTCCCTTTAAAAATAAATTGTAATGACCTGAAAATGCCAGGAGCAACATAGCTTCTCACCCATTGTTGTTTAATCATGATAATATAATACCTCTTCCCTCAGTACATTCAAGGAATGTATAATGTATGTCCACAATTCCAGAGACATGTTCAGTCAACTACATATTCTCTATTGTCAGATTTTTAAAATCAGGATGTCTGGCATTGTCAGTTTTATCAATTACACTGATGCAGAGAAGCCTACATTTTTAATGAATATAAGGATTTTATTTTCAAGTCTCATCTTATAGAATTATCCATTGGATTTTTGAGAGAAAAGACAGTCATATAATCCTAATGCAATCAGAAGTCTGAGAATATGTTGGATTTCACAGATTGACAGCATCTTTTAAAATTTGACATGGTGAAAAGAGATGGTTTTAGAGGCAGCTCTGACCTACAGTATTTGAAACTGCAGTCAGTCTGTTTCAGCAGACATGATTTTCAAGGCTTGGTTTAAACAGAAGAGCCTTCAAAAGTTGCTGTTAACTGAATGATTAAGGATTAATCCTTTGCCTTCTTCCTGCTGCCTTTGGTGTAACTTTATTGGTAGATGGGGGAATGTTTTTTCGAGTTGCTGTTTGAAATGACAGGATTTATCAGTTTGCTGTATCTCTTCAATCCAATGAACCTTTGTAACCAGCTGCAATAGCAGGTTGGGGGAACTGGTTCATGTTACTTTATGTTAAAATCCCTTCCCAGAAAATTAATGGTGAACATCACAGAAGAGATTTTTCAGGTAAATCTGGATTCAGAAAAGCTGTGGAGAATCTAAAGCAGAAGAGAACCGTTATCTCTCATCAAGATACCTGATTGCTTTTTGTAATTTTCAATTTTGACAAGTGTTTAACTTGAACTGTCCCAAGAAGCTCATGATCTTGAGAGGGCTTTCCCTTCCTAAGTTCCTCTATATATCTTAAATTTGATATGAGTGATGTAACCCAGTCTTCATAGTATATGAGTATTAAGGCTTTTTCCCATTTGATTTGTTCAGTTGTTGTTGTTATTGCTGTTTAAATATTTTAGAGACTTTCTCTATTTTTTTTCCTGATCATTACCATTTATTTCCATTTTTACTATGATTAAGCTTCCCAGCAAGTTACTTAATTTTTTGTTGGTTTGTTTTTCTTTCTTTTTTATTTTTTATGAAAATAATGAGTGGTGACATATCATATATTTTCTGTGAGCAGAAACGTGGCCAGCTAGTGTATTACCTTACCTAATGTGGTTGGATTTCAGAGCAAGGCAGTATAATAAATCCTTCTGTTTATCAGTTTTCAACCACAGATAGGCATGAAAAATAAGCAATTATAGATAGATACCTATGATGAGGTTTCAGCAGTGGATTATGAAGATTGATTTTGGTGATAAGGAATGAATTTCAGTGCTGCAGCTTTTGTCAGTAATATTAAGTTAAAAGGAAGTAATTCCAACTGGAGGGAATATCAGACAAAAAAAAAGCAGACTTCAGGATGAGCTGCCCTAAGAAGGATTTTTGATGATACATGAATTGACTCTAATAGGGAATTAAGCAGCTAAAGTAGGAAAAACCTCTGGACTAGAGTTTATAATTTTAGTTTTAGTTTTCTGTATAAATTGAAAAGAGAGCTGTAGAGGGGGCTAAGATTTGATACTGTGAAGGGCAAATAAGTGGTGTTTGCAAATATGTGGGAAAAGCAATCTGCTTACAGAACCTGTTTTCATTAGTTTCCATACTGAAGAAAAATAAAAGGAAAGATACTTTGATTTACCCTTTTGAATATGAAGCATTATTCTCTCTATGACTTCTAAAAAGACTCATTTTTGACAAAAGATGTTCCAGTGTTATGTTGCTGTCATGTTTGTGATCAGCAAGGGCCATTTTGTGTTTTATCTCTTCTTGCTCAGTATCTGTGTGAAAGCAATTTAAATTTTTCTGTTGTCTGAAGCTAGGGAAGAAAAGCTGTCAAATGCAAAATCAATGTGTGTGCCAACAATCTAATTAGCAGAACCATTCTTTGAGTAGGATTTCTTTTGAATGGATGACATTGTGTAAGATATCTGTGGTCTGCCTGGCTTGAAAGTCAAACATCTAGCATTTAATATTGAGACAGTTGTAATTGGTATTGTGTTACACAACAATTTGAAAATTCTTTTTGGGAAAATGAAGCCTGGGTCAGAGTCCTGACTTAGGATCTCAGTAGTGGTTGACTTGCAGTGCTGTAGTGGAAGGTATCTCCACTGGTTGTCAGGGTCTGGTATTGGGAAAGATAATTTCAGTAGAACCTCTCTGTGTGTTGGTAGGACTTAACCCAAATCCACAGAGGATTATCAGTTTTAAGCTGTTTCTGCTAAGATTTGAGTGGAATTGTAACATTTTATTTTCTTCCATAATGTAGTAATATTACTGCACATATACTACTAATAAATTACTATTAATCATAATTTATGAATGCAGATTCATGATCATGTACTGTTACTATTAATATACTGATGTACATATATAATTAATGTATCTGTAAGTTACATATGGGGGATGTTTTGATGGACAGAGGCATTGAGACACCTGAACTATAGAGAGGTGTATATTTCTGAAATTTCTATCTATCCACTGTCTTAAAGCACAAAAAAATTTCATAAGTAAGGGAGAAAATTATTTATTTACCTTATTCAAAACGAATTGAAAATCTGGTTTAAGGTCTGTTCCGCAGGCAAGCAGCTGTGTCAGTCACAAGACACAAGAGACTGCTTTTTGTGTGTGTTGTGGTGATTACAATAAAGCAAAAACTTGGAAATACTTGTTTTGCTAATTAGATTGTGGAGTTATGCTTAAAAAAATCATGTTCACAAACATGTACTTTGAAATCCTTAATGCATTGTCCTGCTAGACACCCACATATTACACAGACATTATTGTTGCTGTCAGTCTCTTCATCACATTGTTGTCCTCTGGCAAGTCCTTGTCCAGTCATGCTTCACTGGACACCCTGATGTTGTTTCCACAAGTTGTCAGGTCACATTTGCAGGTCTCTGCAGGGAAGCCCAGTCCTGTTTGGTGTTTCTGCTGTAGTTTTTCCTTTGATATATGGTATGCAGTCAAGGAAGGGGAAACTTACTTGCAGTCACTTTCCTCCAGAGTGCCTTTATCTAGGAAGTCATGATGATTTATTCAGCATTTTTCCTTATGTATCAGATTGTCTGGGGTTGAGGAAGAAGATAATATACCAATGAGATCTGTAGAGTCATATGCAGTGGAAATGGATGCTGGTCAAGAAAGGCACTTAAATCCTGTCTCTTCCACTGCCTACACTGCAGTTCCTGCTGACTGTCCTAACAAAATTCTTAAGATTATTCACATGTTTCAGAAGTAACCAACATATTGCTGAAAGCTTTGGTCTTGCCATGATCTCAGAATGACACTAAAGTTTCTTAAATGCTAAAATACAAGTACCTAGAGGAACATGCCCAAGTCCTTTGAGTTTTTGAGCAATAAAGTTTGCTAGAGCATGTGAGGATTAAGCTTGGTCCTTATGCACTTTTGCAGTTTTCTTAGAACTGTTTCTTAGTTACAAGTATGTTCTAAGTATCAGCATATTAATTTTCAGTGAATTGGCATTGGTTTAGTGATGAAAGTGGGATTTGTAACCAGATTTATTTCTACTTCTGCAATTAAAATGAATTATTCTTAAATCGGGACTTACTTTTTGACAGAGGAATACATAACACAAGCATATTAGGAACTGTAGCAGGACTTGAACCAGAGTGAGTTCAGAGATTGATTAGGAGAGTGATTTCCAGACTCCAAAGAGACAAACATCAGTAACCTTTCTACTCTTAGCAGGGTTACCAAGGTAGCGTTCAAATCCTCAATAGATCTTGCTATTATAGGGGCAGATTTTCAAAGGTTCTTAACTCAGCTTCTAATTTAGTGCTGCTACTTTAAGCCCACAGTATACCCAGTCAACCTAGGCTAATAGTGGGTATTTACCAACTTGGGGCAGCTTTCACCAGAGCTGTTCTTTTGAGAAGAGACAGGCAACTTTGACATTGACTTCTCCCTTTTGCTACTCTGTTTGGACACCTTTTAATTAAAGTTTTAGGAGTGTTCAAGCAGTCACTGATTGTGTTCGGCACTTCTCATTTAGAACTCACCCTGGTGTGGGCTGCTGTGGTGTATTTTAACCTTGGACCAATGTCCAGCACATTCCCTCCTCTGCATTTTCTTCAGGTGTCTTGGACTGGCTGACCTGGGACTCTTGGGACACACATTCTGACATGAGAACAAGTCTATTTAAAACACATCTGGTACTATTTAATGTAGTAGTAAGAAGTCATACACATGCTGCTGATATTTTGGGATTTTTACAGGTTTTTTTCAGCTTCTTATGGCTTTTTTTTTTTTGTGGTGCTACAGAGAGGAGTAAGCAAAGCAGCTGCTTTCAGAGTCTGTCTGAATGCTGAAGGGAATTTTACCTGGGCGACTACAAGGGAAGTGCAACAGCAGAGTGTGCTCTCACCCTGGGGTGTGTCAGCTGTGTTTTGTGGCAAGGCAGTTGGAGTTTGTCTTTGGAAACTTTGGCTTCACAGGCACTGTTTTAAAGAGCATCAGTCTACAGAAGCTGAATTGAGCACCCTTACACCGGGCCTCCCAACACTTCTGTCTGCAGAGGTGTCCTTGTGTAATATATAACACACAGGTGGTCTCACAGGAAGGCTTTGTAAGACTTGGATGTACATGGTAACTGGGAATTTTGCCATGAAAATGTCAGAACACATGTTGCATGTATCCATGTTCTGCAGTGGTGCAAGTCATATTTAATGGGCAAACCCAATACAGGCTCTTTTTCAGAACTAATAATTTCTGTAATTTACTGTTTGATAAATTAGATATTGGGTTTTGCTATAGGCACTGTTTTTTCATATGTGCTACTGTAAACTGATATTATACTCCCTCGAAGTTAGATTCTGGGTACAGGGTGTAATTGCAAATAAATTAATTTGGATTTATCGAGTTACTGTCAATAAACTTTTTGTTGTTTTTTAGAGGAAAAAAAAGACCATGTACTTACAGGTTTAAAATACAGATGAATTAATACAATTTTACAAGGTGAGCTCAAGAGAGCCTCAGTGATTATCCTGGGTGTCTGCTGATTTTTTTTCTGGGTAAAAATAGAATGCACTCAAAGGTCATGATGGATTAAGTCTCTGGAATCTAAACTAAGAAACTTATATTTGACTTTGCCAGTCACAACACCAAGGAGTTTTCTTTACAACAGTCCACAAACTGGTTGTTCACAGATGGCAGATTCTGATATGCTGTGCTAAACTTGCCACGTGCCAGCAGACAGCAAATTCTGAGGATGGAAAGCTGAAGCTGCAAGAGGTGGTGCTTCTGTGGGAGTGAAGGGATGTCTGTAAATGCACACCTCACCCAAGGGAACAGATTTTAGTTGGAATATGGATGTTTTTTGTATAGGGATGTCACTCTGCAGTAGAGCGGGAGAATGAGTGCAGCCTAAGTGAACTTCCTGGGAGAACAGGCTTCCTTAGCAACATAACACTGTCTGCAAGATTAGATATTTTGGCAGCACTTTCTACTACAATATATACTTAAACAACAAGGTCTTTGTATTAATTAGATTTAAATTAAAACTGGTTGTTTCAGATGTTCCTTTTTGCACATTGTTTCAATTCCTGTAGAGCTGTTTTGAAAATAAATGCTTGTCTATATGTTTTCATGTATGTATAAATAATAAATCAACACTGAAATCAAGCATTAACACCATCAACTTTAAAAATTCTGACTTTACATCCATTATTAAGCCTGTGGATAAGTCATGTTGTAAGTGTAGATGGCTGTTTATACCTGGGCCACATTCCACATTCCAGGCTGCAGCACAGTGCAGTGCCAGTGCAGTTGTGCTGCCTTTTCTGGAGCCAGAGGCATTGAATATGGACTGCAGGAACACTCAGCCTGGCTTCTGTAGCAGAGCTATTTACAATGTCAGTGCCAGTCTGCCAGAAGCCAAACTGGCCCACAGGCCCAAGTTTTATTCATACTATGCTCCCTGATAACACTGTTAATTGTCAGTTAAAAAAAAAAACCCTTTGCTCCATCACTGTCTCAAGTGTCCTTTCTGCCACCTTTTCAGCAATACCTGGCTGATGATTATTACTTGTTAGAAGCTCTGCTATTTCATGAGCTAATTTAATAATGATAAAAGTAAAATAAATATTTTTCCTCAATTTTTAAGGATCTTATGCAGTTGATTTTTTAAAAAATCGGATAGTTCCATTTTGTGGTGGTTTGTTCTTATGGATTTTGATTGTATGTACTTAATAATATTTAAACTTAAATATGAGTGAAAACTATATTAGGATTTCAGTGAACTTTATAGAAGGGCAAATCCCTGCTATGACTGCATAAACAAAACATAATGATGCTTTTTTTTTTCATTCTTCAGGAAAAAAAAGAAAACATCTTTTAGAAAACAGGTATTTAAAGTTTGAAAATTTAAGAATGTGTGATTTTTCCTAAGAAGAGATCTCAGAAGAATGTGATATGGGTGGCCCCAATCTTACAGTTCAATAGTGCTTTTGCTGGTTATTTCTTCCCCACCTTGTGTCTTCATTCCAGAAGAACTTCAGACTTCTTCAGACTCCAGGTTTTTCTGGATTACGTGCCAGCAGTTCTGCAGGAAGTGCACATTCAGGTTGTGATAGGTTTCTGTTACTCCCAGTGCCATGAAGTAGCTGTCTAATGATTTCTTTTGCTGTGACCTTTAGGGAAGGATTGGTACTTGGTGCACGTGTCACTTACTGTGACAGATGTGAATGACAACGTCCCTGAATGGGCCATGGAGCCCTTCCCCTTCCTGGCTGTGGTTTCCCCTGAGGCTGCAGGAGGTACTGAAGTGTACAAGTTGCTTGCTGTGGATGCAGATGAAGGGATCCATGGAACTGTAGAATATTTTCTCTTGGAAGGTAAATTTTAACCCTCCCATTCCCTGAGTATTATGCCTTACTGTTGTGATTTTTTTTTTATCATCAGCTTTATTTTCCTTTCCTCCTGCAAAAGATTCATAAACCTTCAGTTCTCAGTGTGAGAAAAATCAACTTTTATTGATATATGAACAGATTTCTTTTCAAAGTTGAGTTCCTGCCCATATATATCACTGGGGATGATGGGAACTGGAGCAGTCAGTAATCCCAAGGCTTTGGCAAGGGGGTAGCAATGGGGACTGTATTTATGAGACAGTCTGGGGAGGAGTAGTTTGTTGGGTGGAGGGGAGGGTTAATGTTCCTCTCCCGTGGGCGTCATGCTTCTGGTTCATTTGTAACAAACTTTTAAGGTGTGGGTTGTGCAAAGCTTGTATAAACTCAGTGATCTGTGTGTCTCCTTTTAAGAAGCTTTAGTAATAGTCAAAAGTGTCTGAGCAGATGAGGAGCAACAATACCTCTCCAGTGGAGTATTTTCTGGTAAGGGATACTTGAGGTCAAGCAACAGCAAAGTTTTGGAGGATAAAAGAAAGATGGAGAGAGACTATTCAGAAGAGCCTGGAGTGACAGGACAAGGGGCAATGGCTTTAAACTGACAGAGAGTAGATTTAGGTGGGATACTGGGAAGAAATTCTTCCCTGTGAGGCGGGGGGAGACCCTGGCACAGGGTGCCCAGAGCAGCTGTGGCTGCCCCTGGATCCCTGGCAGTGTCCAAGGCCAGGTTGGACACTGGTGCTTGGAGCAAGCTGGTCTTGGAGGAGGTGTCCCTGCCATGGCAGGAGGTGGAATGAGATGAACTTTGAGGTTCTTTCCAACCCAAACCATTTTATAATTCAGTGAAAAAGAAGAGTGATAATTGTCCAGAGGGTGAAATGGAATTTGAAGTGCAATCATGAATTATGAATGTAATGACTGATTTCTAAGTACTGAACAAACTTTTGAACCTTAGTGTGCATGCTGATCCTAAGCCAAGCCAGCTTGGGAATTGGCACTGTATTGTCCTCCTAATTTTAATCAAGAAAAAATGTTCTCACTGATGACAATTTGCGAACGTGTTCTTTTTAGGTGGTGAAGACAGATTTGAAGTTGAGAAGGACAGTGGCTGGATTAAAACAACAGGTTTGCCATTGGTGAGGGACAAGGAGTATTTGCTGACTGTACTAGCAGCAGATAAACTTGGAAGCAGAGGGTCCCCAGCCTCTGTTTCTGTAATTGCTGGATTTCGACCACCACAGTTCACCAACATGTCATACTTTGTGTATGTTCCTGAGAGCACCCCGCAAGGAGAACCGTAAGTAACAGCTCAAAACAATGCAGTGAGGGTGTGGTCCTGGTTTTGACTTCTGTCTGATCTCCCCAGGGCCTTGGTGTTGTTTGTGAATCATAAATAAATACTGTGAGAAGCAATTTAGGTCTCTTAATACCAGTGATCCAGACACAGTTTGATGATGTATTGCTTTAGTCACCTTTTTATGGGGAAGAGTGATATCGAATAGTTGTGCTTTCTTACTTTTTGAAACTATATGGAAAGGATTAGATGTTGGTTTTTTCTTAATTTTCAGACAAAATGCAGAATACAAATTAGTAGTTACATCATGAAGAAAGATACCCTGTGTGAAAGAATACATTAATTTTATGTGTCAAGTTTGGAGAAGTGCCTTCTCCATCAAGTGAAAATTGGAAAAACCAAGATTCTTTTTCCTGTCTTCATCCCAATGACAAACTGAGCTAAAATGAAGATGCCACAGGACTTGTAATTTGATTTCTCCATTCTTTGTATAACCATGTCAATTGAAACATCACAGAAAATGTTAGTAACATAAGTCCACCTGAATACTGTCCCTTCTTTTCCAAACTGTTTTGTTCTTACAAGTATTTTTCTGTTCCACTTGAATTGAGAATACTTTTGTCCAGTCAATGTGTTACTTCTGTGGCAGTTCAACTATTATTCATATTATATTATCTGTGGTGTTGATATTCAGTCTGCAACATTCAGTTTTAAGTGTCTAAATAACTAAGGACTGTTAAGATTAAAAAAAAATATTACTAAATAACAAGGCTTTTCTTTAAAACGGCAATTACATGAAATTGCACAGGCATAAAAGAAATTGAATAAGTGCAAAATACTATAATATTTAATAGGTATCTGCTGTCTTGGGTTCAATAATGTTTAGAATTTAAAAAAAAATATTCATAACTTTTTTATCACTATTAGAAGTAGGTTTGCACACCTTAGATGATAGTAGATTAGTGAATTCATCAACTGACTTGGTAATATCCAAAAGGAATGAAGTATTTTGTGTGATTATTACAACTGAAAAGCTTTGAATATGTACAATGGAAATGTGAAAGTTGTTTCTGTAATGTATTAACCAGAAATAGCCATTTAGAATCTTAAATTTCTCATATTTAAATTGGACCAGTTACCGAAGTATGCAGGTGTAGTGGTTTTGGTTTGCCAAGCCAGAACAGAGTTGCTGTCATGCACTGGATTTCTGGGTTTAGGATTTCCTAATTAGAGCCTGATTTAAGGCTGCTGCTGAGCAGAGGAGCATTCCCAAATCTTTCCCTTCCTTTGGTCTGCCTGTAACACCAATGAGCTACAGTTGCGTGGCCAGGGTGAGCTTAGGAGATAAAAAGATAAAAAAGGCAAAAAAAGTTTTCAGTTGCGTTGTTAAATGTGCTTCCAGCGTGGCCTTGAGATTTTCAGTGCTGGCAGGAGAGGTCCAGCCAGGGCAGGGAACTGGGAGGAGAGAAAATAATTCCTGTTAGCAGAAATGCAGTCGTGCACTGGCTGGAATTGCCTGTGAGACCTCCACACAGAAAAATACAAGAGAAAACTAAAGTGAAATAATGACTTACAGCAGTGTTGTCCATTGGTTCAGTAGTGCACCAGAGGGAAGTGAGACACAGCAGCATGGAGGAGGAAAAGGAGTTTGCACAAAATGAGTTTGTGTTTTTTGACTGTAATTGCCACAGGATTGTGTTGGTGTGTTCTCCTGGGAGATAGAATTCTTTTTCCTAAGAAACTTGCATGTTAAAGCAAGAAAACTCGAGGAATTAGTTCTCTAGTTTAAGTCCTTTAAAAATATTTAGTTTTAAATTTCTTCTTTTACTTCTTACTGTGGGTGTTTCCACTTGAAGGCTTTAAACACATTGGACTTCAGTGGAAAAAAGATAGTGCCAGATGAGCTAAAAATACATGTCCAGTGTAAGCTGTAACACACACTGCTCTTAGGGCCTGGCTTTTATCCTTTTGCATTATCTATTGGAACTTTAGGATGGTATGACTGCAGCAAACTTACTGTGCTGTTATTAAAACAAATCTTTTTCATCTTGCTTTATCTTTTAGTTTCCTGCCTGAAAACCATCACTACCGTAGAAGGAATTTGAAGTAGGCAAATTCAGTTGCAGCAAAAATTAAATCCTCTGTTCCTGCATTTTTAATCCTTACTGTGTTCTGCTTCCAAGAATCCTGTCTTTATCTGTTTAACCCCAAGGTGATAGAACCAGTGTGTAACAAAATGCTTGAATTTGGTGTTTAGATACAGCTGTCACTGACTTCATTGAGGATACCTCTGAGCAGACCTACAGGGTTGCACCATCATTTCTGATACGCATCGCTTTTGTCACATTTTTCAGAATGTCGTATTATGTCCTTGAGTCCTCTCTTTTCATTTTTTTTTTTACTGCAGCTTTCTTACAGTCACTGCTGTGTCATATCAAAAGAAATCCATGAGCTACAGTTTGCTCACTAATCCTGGGGGTCTGTTCAGTATTGATCAGGCAACAGGAGAGATCAGCCTAACTCGGAGTGTGGATTATGAGAGTGACCCCCACCAGTACCTCCTTTTGCTCAGGGCACAGGAGAGCGAGGAGCAGCTCAGCAGTGCTGCTGAGGTAGGTGTTCCCCTCCAGCAGCCTGGGTGCATTTCCATCTTCCTTCATCCTTTTGAATCCTGTACACATTCACCAGCAGCTCCTGTTTCCCCATGCTGCCCACTCTGCTGTCCATTTAAAAGTCTTTCTGTCTGTGGAGAGATGTTGAGGAGTGGTTTAGGTTCTCCTAGATTTCACTCTTGCAGATGCTCTGAAGGCTGTTTCTGAGGGATCAATCTGCCATCCCATCACAGATCCCTAGCCTTATCTGGTAACACATGGAAATGGATGCAGCCAAGCCAGACATGAGGTTTTTGTCTTACTCTACATTCATCAAGTATGAGATTTGAGATTATTCTACTCTAAAACAAAGGCAGGGCAAAGAATTATTTATTTTGTATCAAGAACACAGTAAAACAAGAAAGTAATAAAAATTCACTGATATTAAAAGTTGATGTTTTGTGGTATTTTAGAAAGCTGTTTGACAGCATAAATATTTCTTAATATAGTTATTACAGTTATTTGAATTCAGAAGTTCACTGAGCTAGGAAAAGCATACTATATGAGTTTGTTCCTGCTGCAGGAAATAAGATAGGGAACTGGAGATGGAATTATTAGGATCAAGTGTGAGGACACAGAGAGACAGGAAGCAGTATGCCAGTGTAACAAACACTGGCTGTAGCACACCAGAGCCTGATAGTTTCTGTTCACGCTTGTGTACTACAAGATGAAGAATGGTAAAATAAGACTCAAAAGAAGATTATGAGGTGATTTTATATGTTTAGCCTAGAGGTAGTTTAACTTGTACCTGCTTTACACTGATGCAACCTCAACAGTTGAGAGAACAGCTCTAGCTGATGTGTATCTGCTCTGCAAGGCTCATGGAACACACCTCTGCCTGGTGCTCTTTAATGCAGAATGCCTCAGCTAACTGCATGAGATTCAGCAGGATGAGCCACCAGAAGAGCTCCTTTACACTCCTTACTGTTGGGAGTGTAAACTATGCAACTGTGCACTCATATTTGACACAGGAATAAGAAAGAGTTTGTAAAGATGTTAAAGCCAAAATTGTATCTTACTTGATTTACCAGTACCATAGAATGTTAGAGTTGGAATGGACTCACAAGGATTGAGTCCAGCTCCTGCACAGACACCCCAACAATCCCACCCTGTGCCTCAGAGCATTGTCCAAGCACTCTCTGAGCTCTGTCAGACTTGGGGCTGTGACCACTTCCCTGGAGATCAGTTCCACTTATATCTGATTTGTGCTGCTGTAATTGAATTCAGAACTTGGTCTTGGAGATTTATACTGCTAAAATGTAATATGCTTGGCAGTAGAGTTTTTAGTGTTACAAATCACAGAAGTGTTGCAAGATAAGATAATGGTGCTTGGCAAGCAGATAGTCCATTTTCCTTTAAATTAGTAATAAGGAATAATCAATGGAGATGAAGGGTGAGTGGAAAACAGTGCTGCAGGGTCAGGGACTTGGCAATTGCTAGTATCTTGGAATGTAATATTTCAATAGCACTCAGCAGAAAAAGAGCAATGTAAGAAAAATGTCTTATCCTACAGCTGCTGAAGACTTCAAGGATGTTTTTGGGAAATTCTTCCATGTGATATTTCCAGAGCAGAAAGGTCATTCCCTTGATTCACTTGCTGTTTAACATTCCCCTCTTCTCCATTAAGGTTTTGGTTGTAATCACAGATGTGAATGATTGTGCCCCCGAATTTCATCAGTCGATTTACAGCAAAGTCGGTGTTCCTGAAACAGTTCCTATGACAACTGCACTTCTCCAAGGTTAGTGCTCCTGAAGCTATTTATTACATTCACTGTATTTTTCTCCCTTGCACTATTTAGAATTCAGTTCAGAAAGCAAAATTACCTGTCCCAGTGTGGATAGTTGCAGCTCTCTCTGAAGGCAAATGACACCTTGTAGATTCATATCAGAGTTCTTCACTACTGCCATAGCCCTAACAATTTTGGGGGACGGGAAGGCAAAGGAAACAGATTTTCTTTGTGGAATTTTGAAGTAACAGAGCTTTGTTGTGGTTGGTATTACAGCAGCAGGCTGATAGTAGCAGTCTTGCTATATTTCTTGAAGGAAGAGAGTGATGCTGGATCAGAAGTTATGGACACCTCAGCTCACCTTCTTTGCCTGTCTCGGAGAGTCCTGTGTGGGCTTGCTGTATGAATTCTGCTCTCCTGCATTAAAAGCCTCTTGTACTGTTTAATTCTTCTATGTCAGGTTTTGTTTGGATGCTTGGCAAGAAGACTTTTCTTCTTCCCAGTGATACCAAGAATTTGAGCTTCAAGTGGTGGTGCTCTGGGAAGTGTAGCAATAAGACAGATTTGTTTCAATTAAGCAGTTGTAAAAGGGCCATATATTAGTCTTTAACTCTTACATAAACTTTCTCTAAATCTTGAGGGGGCAAAGGAAATTCAACTGCAGGAAAATTGCTTTTCCCTAGTAAATAGGATTTTACAACCTCCTACTGTTCTACTTAGTGATTTATCCTGTAGTAGTGGTTGTTTGTCAGTTACTGGTCTGGAAACTGTGCTTTTAGCATAGGTATTTGTAGGTTATGAATGGGATCTGACAAACACATAATGGACATCAGTTGAATAATGTATGTAAATATTCCATCTTTAATTGCACAGTATGTGATCTGAGTGATTTGAAGTCAGCAGTGTAGGTCAGGTGGACATGACAATATACTTCTCTATGTGGGAATATATTCTTGATGATACAGGGCTCCTTAACAAAGTCAAGATCTAGCATCTTAATTCTCCCAGGGACTTCGCTTTTATTTTTTTAAATTACTTATTTTTGAATAAGGGTTAGTTCACTAAAAAGCACAAGGGGCAGCAGTTTTCTGACTGATTTCAGGCACCACATGCCAAGGCAAGTCCTGCTGCAGAAGTAGTAAATGTACTTCCCATTCCAATTTACTAACTTTGGTCTACACAATGTCTTTCCCTTCTAACAGTGACAGCCACTGACTGTGATTCAAAGGAGAATGCCCAGTTGCTGTATTACACTCTGAGCCAAGACTTCAGCATTACTTCTCAAGGCATTATTTTTCCAGCAACACGGCTGGACTATGAGCGCCCTAACCACCTGTATGAGTTCATCATTATGGCTGTAGATCAAGGGGAAGAGCCCAGGACTGGGACAGCCACTGTTAGGATCCATGTCTCCAATGTGAATGATGAAGCACCTGAGTTTTCTCAGACAATGTAAATAGATACTCTTCAGACTCTGTTATCTTTTACTGTTGCTTTTTGTATTTTGGTTGAAAGGCTGCTCACAGGATGGTAACTGGCTTTGGTTCAATCAAAGCTGGGAGCTGGTCTGACAGATATGGGGTGATATTTGGACTCTGAGACTCTCAGTAAAATAAAAGGCAGTATATAGACAATGTATTTTATTATATTTTTATTTCTTATTATTTATCATATCTCTTTTATGCACTTTTGTTTTTTCCTGTGTGTACTGAACGATATGGTGGAGTAATTTCAGGTTATGCAGTTCAGGAGCACCCCTCCACCACCAAAGGAAATCAGTCAGAAGAAGCAGGCAATTGTTGCCATCAGCCCTCATCCAGAGATATGGGGGAATTTTGCCTTTAATTAGGCAGTTTAAACTTAAGAGTCAGCAGTCTGCATCCCTGGTGTATAGCTGTCAAAGAAAAATGCTTAGATGACACAATCCTAAATGGCAACTGAATTACAAAACCCACAAGATAAATGCCATTAAGAGGAGTTCACTTAATTTCACTTAGTCCCAGGCCCTAAAAACTGTATGTATTTTTTTCTTCTAAATACATGTAAGAACTTTTCTTCCATAGCTGAGACTTAGAAGCATCCAAAGCAATGCCAGAAGTACTATAAACTTGCACTGATGTTAGAGACTTAGTGATGGAATTTCCAGTCAACTTTTGCACCAGCCTTCTACTCTTAAATGTAGAAGTTGCTCAGAAGAAAACCAAGGCAAAGATTTCAGTGATACTAAGCTTGGGTTTTAGCTGAACAAAACATCAAAGCTTTCTGACAGTCCTTGTTTTATGTGCAGATAACCTCTGGCTTCAAAAATCTTGTGCCTTCCTTTCTTTTCTAAACATTGCTGAGGAGATATGGCTTGGAAAATTTGATCTTTTGTAATTCATTATTGGATCTCTCTATATTTTCAAATACTAAACCAGGTTACATTTCTTACTCTTCTGCTGATGCCTATTTTTTATTTATTTATTTATTTTACTATTCAGAGATATTGAATATTTATCTGCATCTGTTCCTAATATTTTAATCAGAAGCAAGTGATATTATTTAAGATGCTGTAAACATCTCTAACAAATTTGAAACAGAAAACATAGTTTAAAAAAAAACAACAACCCTGCCAGCTGTTGTACTTAAAGTTTACTGAAGAAAATGATTAAAATTAATATAATTTTAAATTACCAAACCTTCACAAGAAGCTTTTCTGTTCTTTGTGCAATAGCAGGGAAACTACTGTTGTGTGTACCTGTAGTTAGGCATTAGAATTGAATTAATCTCCTGGAATACAAACTATCTCAAGTTTTTGGTTACCTAGGCTTTGATTTTGCTTTATCTTTGCCATTATGAAAAAAATCTTGAACTCAGAGGTAAATTTCAGACAGAACTTAGTTGAAATTTTCCATAAAATAGAACCATTGTGAATACATGTAAATTGGGGCCTGTTGAGTGCCTGTTTGCAGTTAATGCTGTGCTCTGTGGCAGTCCAGTACAAATCTAGGTGATGATGTTGTCCTTCTAGTCCTTTGTTCAAACAGATTTACAGCCCATATAAACACATGGTTCCTTTCCATGAGCTCTCTTTCATCACAGTTATTCTTTATCTCAGTTATGAAATGCTTAAGACTGCCACTCTGTTTCATGCTGTTTTACTTTCTTTTTTAAGAGATCTCTTCTTAACTCCTCTCTCCCTGTATTTCGTGTAAAAAATTATCAGAATTACTGTTCATATGCTTTTGAGATGCAGAGTTAAGACACTGTCTTGAGGGTTGTGACTGAGCTAAACCAGAATGATTTGCTTCTCTTACTTCATTGCATATAAAATTGGGAGAAGAAAAGAAGCTGTTTCTGTGGAGGTTTCTTGGAAAACACCGATCTTGACAACAAAAGCGAAGGAAGAGGTTTTGTGTGCATCCATTTTCTTTTCCTTTAAATTTTTTGCTATTCTCAGCATCTGGCCAGTGTGTCCATAAGCACTGTAACCCAGTGGTGCATCTGTGTTATGCTGGACACAGCCAGATGCAGTTCATTCTTACAGCTGAGCTTTGGGATATCTACAGTGGACAGGCCTGGTGGATGCTTAGTCTGACATACACTCAATCCAGTCAGATAAAATAATAAATATTTGGGACTTTGCTAAAGCAGGGGGCTTTTCTACTCCAGAGAGCATTAAGCTTAGGCTGATAATGCCTCTTAAGAGCTTACAATGTCAGTGATGTGTCTGGACTTGAGCAGAGATTTTTGTAAAACTGACATTACTCACAGATCCTCCACATCTCATTCTCATCTTAGTCCTGCTGGGGCAAGGACTGCACTGAAAGTATTTTGAGGGCTTGTGTCAGAAAGAGCTGTAATGAGAACTGCTCTACTTAGCAAATGTTTGCTTGGAGTCTGTGAATCAGGAAGCTCATTTTTTTTAAATTGAAAAACCCAAGTGAATTCTGCATTTAGCACAAGTCTTGTTGCACAGCTCACCTTCAAGGCTGTGGTACTGCTGGAAGTTTGGAGTGGAAATGTGGGGGTAACAACTGAAGGATGTGGATGGTTGGATAGATCATCAATGCTATAATTTCACTGCTTAACAAAAAAGCATCATATCAGTGTAATTGCATTAGAAAATGACAAATTCCTGCAGTGCCCTTTGAACAGGTAGTTAGTAGGTGTTGTAAATCTTACTTCTCTATATATTATATCCTGATTAAATTCATGACTGTGCTGTTGTCTGGGTTTTCTAACAGCTACAGGAGCTTTGTTTCTGAAGATGCAGGCCCAAACACACTGATTGCCACAGTGAATGCTGTTGATCCTGATGGAGATGGTGTGACATATGATATTCTGTCTGGGAATCAGAAAGGGAACTTTGTTATTGACCCTAAGAAAGGTAATTAAATATTAGCTATTTGCTGCTGTGGTCATAATGTTGATTCTGTTGTGATGCACCTTGAATTTGGTCTTACTATCAAACTGAATAGCATACACTGTCTTTGAAGCCTAATTTTAAAAAATGCAGGGAATGCATATGTTTTCTTATAACATTTTAAAAATGGTATCATTTCCTAAAATCTGTATAATTGACCTTTCTTACCTGTTCAGTGTTGGCTTTCAGTCAGTAACTTAATAGAGGGCATTGTTATAGATAACAGGTAGCTTAAGAGACAGTAACTTAATAGAGAATGTTATTATTGATAACAGGGTGACATTCCAAAATGTCAGACAAGTATCTGAATAGAATTTAATATAAGAAACTGGACATCTGGGATTTTAAATGAGGCTTTCCCACCCATGCTTGTGTCAATGTCCTGATTATGCTGGTGAGAGCAAACATTTCTTGGCTGAACTTATCTGTGTTGTGCTGACACACAAAATGAGGCAGAATGAGTTCCACCTCCAACTTCACTGTTTTATTTCAGTGAAGGTAAAAGTATATAAAATCTGAACTAAATAAGTATATTTTTGATTTAAGGCTAAAATCATTCACTTGACTAGTGTTGTTTAGCCAAGAATACTGCATGCATGACAAAAGAAGATGTGTAGAGAATAGTTTGCAGTATAAGGCATTTGTTCTGAAATGCCAATTTTTGCCTCTTTTTCAACTTTTTTCAATAGTCATAAATTTTCAAAACATGAAAAGAAAAAAAGTTCCCACCACATTGGTGTCCTCATTAGAAAAAAAAAAAAAGTGTACAAACCCCAACATCTGAGTAGGTTGGCATATTCCTTTAAATTAATAGGATTTATTTGCTGTTGATTGCTTGAAAAAACAGAAGAGGATGTTTTGAGATTGAAACAGGCAAACAGATTGAAATCCCATTGAAGGATTGAAGTAACTTAATTAACTTCAGTTAAAGTACTTTGTATTTTGAACGGCAGTCAAAAACTGAACTTAGAATTTCCAAAGTAGAAGCGTTGAATACAAGGGAAGGAGTAAACTGCCCTTAGTTATTCCTTCACTTTATTTCAAAGAGTCCATTTAACATGATGATTAATTTCAGTGCAATCACGGTTTTGCAATATTAATGTTAGATTCTGAAATGTTCCCAAAAATACAGTCTGCAGGTAACTCGCAAGCATTGAATCATGACCCTGAGTTTACTATGAGATCCTTTACCTCCTTTCTGACTTAAAAATAGACTTGCATGTTCTGAGAGTTAAATTTCTACAGATGCTTTGCACCTGAAGAGGAACAGAGGTTTTGAAAGTGTCTAAATGCTACAGCATTAATATACCTGACACTTGCGAAAATCTTTTTTGTAAGAAATAGATTTTTTTGATCAAAGCATCCTAACGTTTGATTGGTAGCATCTCTTGGGATTAGCTTCACAGTTGTGAAGCTTGTATAGGTACATTTATACTTTTTTGCCAATTAATTTTATAGTACTTGAAACTTTATTTAACTTTAGGAACATTAGCATTTTTTCCAAAACACTTTTAGGCTTTTGTTGCTGAATGAACCAGCAGAAGTTTATACAGTGACTTACAGCAGTTTCTTTTCAGGAGTCATATCAGGGGAATAGTCTGTACCCCCTTGTTGTAGAGATGTGGAGGTAAAGTGGAAAAGTGCCAAAGATAAGTGCTGCAGCTAGAACAATAAATTTTCAAGTAAATTGAGTGACACTGCTGCTGTGAACATACTCTGTTGTGATGACAGTTTTGATTATTCCTGATGAATAACAGATGTGATGGATGGTGGAGCAAAAGAATGACAGCCCCTTTCTGCAGGATCTCAGGCAACTGTGGTCCCTCTTGCATTTGTAGTACCTCTCTTTCTGCCAGTGCCTCTGTGTCCCAGCTGTGGGAATTCTGAGAGGCAGAATAGAGGTTTCTCAGCCTGTGCCTCTGTAGCTCAGTGCTGTTGTGACTGACCTGCAGGAAGGGAAACTTGAAGTAGTTCAGCTGAACTGTCCATGGCAGCTGCAGATTGATGAAAGCCATTACGTACAGATCAGCTGAGTTGTGGCTGTTGGCTCAGTTTGCTCTGTAGACAAACCCGTTGTGATGTCTTAATTTTGTTTTAATGTGGGACTGCAGTAAAAACACTATAGTTAAATTAGACAATACAGCCTTATGGTTTATTGGTGAATAGGTAAGCCAGAATGCTTTGTTGTCATGCTTACTAGTGAGAAGAATAATGGGAATGGGTTAATGCAGCAAAACCCCACAACCTGTTGGTTTTACAGGGCTAGTAAGACTGCGTGCAAGCCCATTTCCGAAGCTGCAGGGGACAGAATATGTCCTGAATGTCACAGCTACTGATGACAATGCCTCTGGAGGGCCCCATCCTCTCTCAAGTACTGCCCAGGTTGTTGTGAAAATTGATGATGTCAACAATAACAAACCTGTCTTTCAGAAGGTAAATATATGAGCCTCTGTCAATTTGTACTGGACTGCGTAAAATGTTTTAACCCTGTTGACACTGCAGGTGTGCAGCAGATGATCTGGTCAAGAGCTGCTCTGCTTCCCTCTAAGTCTTGTCTTCTCCTCCTTTTCCATCCCTCCCTAAGGCCTTCAGGGTTTGTTCTGCTCTTGTGGCAGAACAGCTCCTGTGAGCTCCTGTCTGTTCCCTGAACCACATCTCGTCTCTGGCATTTGAGAGGGTGAGGCCAAGTGAAACACTTTTGGAGATCCCATGTGACACATGTGAGCAGGAATCCATAGGGATAGCTGTCTATGCAGTGGGTTTGTTCCAAAATACTCCAGAATACCTCTCTAAGTTACATAGGCTTCCTTTGACGATTGCATGTCTGGAACTAATGAAAGAGAGAATAAGTGTTTTAGGTTTAATAGTGAAGCACTGTAAAAATAAATGCTTGAATTCAGTTTCAGAATATTAAGTCATGTTAAAGATCTGTTGTCTCAAAATTTCAGGTGTGGTACTGATGTTGATGAGCAATGTAGCATATTTTAAAGTCAGCAACTATTCATGTCAGTCTTAGAAATTCTCAGTAACCTCTCCTTGACAGAGTTACTTTGTATAGAAATCCCTTTCTGATCAAAACAATTTTGTGGTTTGGGCAAGCGTATGCCCTCTTTTTTATTAGACCTTTGCTAATATAGAAAAAGATTTGCATTTGGAAGCAACTGTAACTTTTTCTCCAAATATATGCATTAGCTAGAGATGCTTAGAGGCCTCATGGTGTATGTTGTTTATATAACCACAAAATAGCAAGGGAAAATTAAATTAATCATGGTACAGATAAAGCTTTAACAGCAGAGCATAGCAATGCAACTATAGCTAAATAATTCTTTTTTTTCCTGCTAGTATATCTTTAAATCAAATGGCAAGGGAAGCTGTTTTTCTCTTTTTTAAAATTTTTCTTTTTCTTTTCCTCCCTTCTATTAGTGCCAGTATTATCGGGAGCATGCTTCTGTCCTGGAAAATCAGCCTTCAGGGACTGTTGTTCTGCAGGTTGAAGCCACTGATGCTGATGAAGGGGCCAATGGTATAGTGAAATATGGCTTGATGCACAGAGAGGGTGTCCTGCCAGCATTTAGCATTCATCCTGACACAGGTAAAGCAAACGTCAGAACTGATAATGGTGTAGAGAAACCACCTTGTAACACTGTTGGAGAAAAGGCTTAGATAAAATCAGACTTCATGCTTTTTCATTTAGTGTTTTGGCGGCAGACCAATTATAAACTGTTTTAACTGCATGAACAAGTCTTCCACGAAACTAAGTTTCATACATGTCTAGTACTGAACTAAAACTGTTATTTTAGCAGGAAGTTCTGCTTTGTGAAGTAATTTGTGTGCTTTTGTAACTGGATTCAAAAATACCCAAACAAAACTATTTTAAGTACATGTTATCTTGCAACATTGCTAATGGCATATAAGTGATTTATCCAAATGACAGCAGTCTTACAAACAGCAAGGGAACTAAATCTTAGAAGGCCAAAACTAAGTTCAGGCTGAACTTCTGGAGGATAAAAGATATGAAACATTCCTTTAGCCTGTACTTACAGCTCTTCAAAAGAAATATTTTTTGAGAAACTCATTCTCTTAGTTGGTACTTATCTCCATTTTCTAAACTTAAATTACACTTCCATTTTAATTCAGATTCCTATTGCATGTAGATGTAAGTAACTAAAGTTTGAGCCTGCCTGAGCAGTACAGTGTCAGCTGCTGCAATTTTTAAATCTTGGGGTTTGGATCCTTGAACCTGAAGCTGATGTTATAGGTGTACTTAACCTACTGCATTGTATCCCAGTGTATTGACAGAAAAATAAACATCTGTATGTAGAATATTGCCAGATGCACAGAATTTTAACTCTTTGATATTTGTTTTCAGGAGTTCTGACAACTGTTCAGGTATTTGATCGAGAAAAGCAGAGGGAATATCCCATCACTGTGACAGCAACAGATCAGGCAGTGGAGCCACTCATTGGAATATGTCAGATAAATGTTGTCATCCTGGACCAAAATGACAATGATCCCAGATTTGAAAACACCCACTATGAATGTAATTGAGAGTCATTGGATAGAATTTCAGTGTCCTGAGTGTGAGCGTACCCCATGTCTCAGATATTTGGGTTTTTGCCTTTCCTGGCTGTAGAATATGTGACAAATTTTGATGCATCCAGAGATGCACTTTGCTTATATATTGCAGAGCTGTTAGTCTGTGTAATGTGTGATATAACATATACAGCCTTGGCTCATAGACCTGCCCTACAAGAAAGTTCCTTGAAACAATAGCCATGTCATTCGTACAGAGCAATTGTTCTCTGAGTTAAAATACAGTTAAAAGAAGTAGCTCATAAGAAATAAGAATTCCAGGTTATGAATGGGGTAATATGAAGTACAGGTATGATCTGTAGCTCTGGAGTGATAGCAGCCCTTTAAAATACTCAGTGTATGTGGCCATTGCTCCAAGGAAGAGAAAATTATATAAAGTAGTAATGTATGGCAGTTAATTCTTTATGACTTACTAGAATGTCCATGGTCATTTAGCAAATAAATGATCAATTTGAAATATCATTTCCTTACATTAGATTTCCTCAGAGAGGACACAAGAGTTGGGACCAGCTTCCTGCGTATTGCAGCCCGTGATGATGACTACAGCTCAAATGCTGCCATTACATATTCCATAGCAAGTGATGAACCAAATTATTTACAGATTAATCCTACCACAGGCTGGGTGTTTGTCAACCAACCCATATCTCAGGTATGGTGTTTGCTTTCCTTTTTAAGCTGACTATTTCAATATATCGTAGGAGGGACTGAGGTCATGAGTTTGGGTTACCCTCTCAGGTTAAAGGATCAATATATCTATTTAAATTAAACATGAGTCTCATGCTTTTAGCTGTTGGGTTCATGGACTGTGAATTGCATATGAGCAAACCCTGCTTTCAGCTGGGAAGCAGCAGCTACAGCATTGCCTCTGAGACTTGCTCTTCCCATTTCCCAGGCTCTGGCATGCTGATTCCAAGAGCTGGAGGGCTGAGGTCATAAGCAGGAGAGCAAGAGCCCAAGTGCAGGACTTCATTGTGTTAACAGGCAATGAGCCAAGACACAAACCTGAATGGGAGCAAGTGTGAAATTTTGGTCCTGATACAGATTCCCAACTTGATATATGTCAGCTGTGGTGCATTAAGCATAGCTGTCCCTCAGGAAGGTGAAAGCATAATTCATTTAGTTATCTAAAATTGATCAGTTGCAGCTATTTCTAAATACTTACACAAGCAGTTTGATATTTTCAGGTTTTAAAGTAATTTGTTTTGAAATGGAACTATAGCTGTAGATGTCAATCTTTAAAAAGATATTTTTAATACTGACATTTAACTTCTAAGTCACTGCAGTACACACAAAAGTTTGGCAAAGGGGTATCCTTCAGTCGTATTTTCTTTAATGAATCTAAGAGCCCTACAGACTTAATAAAAACAACTGTTAATAGGTAAGCTCAAGAACTTCATAAAGTGGTTTTTTTTTTGTTTGGTTTGGTTTTAAATTTTGTGTGATATTTGCTTAGGTTTATTGAGACATATAGCAAAATTTGACAACCATCTTCAGTAAAGTAAACAGAATTTTCAGCAAATTTACACCTAGTTCATATTTTGAGTTCAGCTTCAGATCTTTTTCCTCTGTAAATGTTATTTTTATGTGTACCTTTAGTTTTATGTATTAATTTATTTTGGATGCCTGCTCAAAACCTTCTGTAATGAAACCTTTTTTACTGTTCAGAAATCATCTATAATTCGAGAGATTATTGCTACAGATGGAGGCAACAGGAGCAGTAAAGTTGAACTTGCTGTAACTGTAACCAGTGCAAAAAACCAGCCTCCACAGTGGGAAAGAGACAGCTATGAAGTTGTTATTCCAGAGAATACCACACGGGATACCTCAATTTTGGTAAGGCTGTCTGTCTGTCTGTCTGTCTGTAGCTCTCAGGCTGCAGAGTAACTGAACATTGGTTATTTGCTTAAATGTAGAGAGCTTTTATAAGAGTTTTGTGTTTTGTAGCTGAGTATCTGGGAGAATCAAAACACAAAAGCTTTTAGAAATGTTGCTGTACTTACAGAGGGGTTGATTACACACACTTTTTGAACTGTGCAGACAATCAAAGCAACCTCTCCCCTTGGAGATCCCCGTGTCACTTACAACTTGGAAGAGGGGCTTGTCCCAGAGACCAACATGCCAGTTCGTTTCTACCTGACTCCAAACAGACATGATGGTTCTGCTTCAATCCTGGTAGCTGAGCCACTGGATTATGAAACAACAAAGAACTTTCTGCTGCGGGTGCGAGCGCAGAACGTGGCTGCAGTTCCTCTGGCAGCATTCACCACGGTCTATGTTAATGTCACAGGTGTGTGAGCTGTTCAGTGATGTCACAGTATAATCCTGCACTATTTTCCTTTAAAGTTTTATAGTTTTCTCTCTGTGTGCTCTTTTTGATGTTCTAGATGTCAATGACAATGTCCCATTCTTCACTTCATCCATTTATGAAGCCTCAGTAACAGAGGGAGCTGATGTGGGGACATTTGTCACTCAGGTGTCTGCCACCGACCTCGACCTTGGTCAGCATGGTGAGGTAAGAAAGTGGGGGACCTTCATGTCCCCTGATGAAAGATGGAATAACTTTTGCATGAGCAATGGCTAAATAGTCTGGAAGTCTTCAACCTAGAAAAGGGATGACTAATAGGGAAATGTAGAATGAAATAAAGTCGTTAATTACATACTTCTCTCTCTTGCCATGTGAAAAATGCAACTAAAACTAGTAGGTGTGAGACAGAAAACAACGAGGAAATATTTACACACCCTGTAGCTTAGTTGAAATGCTTGCTGTAGAATTCCCTTGTTTGGAAAGTTCTACGTAGACCTAAAATGAGATTGGATAAATGAATGGAAGAAAAGCTGTGTTCAAACGTTCTGTGAGTTGGAAATCATTGGCAGTACTGCAAACTGAATCCTTACAAAATATGGCAGGTTAACACCCAAAGAGGATGTATTCCTTGCTGATTAAAAAAATGGAAAATAGACACATCCTTAGAACAAGAGTGCACGCTGAAGTCAAGTCACAAAACCATACATGTAATAGAGGCTAGACCATGGTCTGTGATCCTGAACAGGTTCAAATGCAACTCACCTGTGGCTGTTGTAGAAATACTTGGGATCATTAGCTGAGTTTAAGTGCTGCAGCACAAGCACTGTACAAACATGTGCTAGTGAAATCAGGAACTGATTAGACAAATTATTTTCCTTTACAGATCAGCAGTCAAGGAAGTTAGTTGGCTTTAGACCAGATTGCTGAAGCTGCAGTTTTACCCAGTTTCCTTGGTCTGATCAAGTACTTGGACATGGGACAGCTCTTCCTCTCTTTAAAGTACTATTCTAGTTGAGAGCTATTCAACAAAAGGAAAGTATATACTAACCACTTCTTTTTAATCCTGTAGATAACCTATTCCCTGTTACATGACAGTGGCAGAGACTACACCTGTTTTCGCTTGGACCCCCAGACAGGCTCCATTTACACCACCTCAGTGTTTGACAGAGAGGAGAAAGGCTCCTACCTTCTGGAAGTCAAGTCAGTGGATGGGTCTGAATCAGCTCGACCTGGAAAGCATGGGAAACCAAATTCTGGTAAGAGACAGATAGCTGTGCTAAGTGTGATACTACTTGGATTGTGTCTGAAAATAGAAGCTCTGAAATAAAAGATTAAATGGTAATTTTTTTTTTTTCTCATGTCTTGTGGAAGAGTGTTGTTCTGGTTTTGTGGTGGCTTTTTCACCCTTTATCTGTGCAACAGTTTTGTCAGAGCTGGAAGATAAACTTCACATGATGATTAAGCAAGGTTTTTGTTCTGAAATTAAAAAAAGCTATAGGCCTTCATATTTAGAGTTTAGAGAGTATTTTCTAGCTAGCAAAGATGTGCCTGTTATCTGTAAGATCCAAATCTTTGGGCCGTTGCAAGTGTTTCTCAAAGCACTGCATATGGTGTGGTATTCAGTCAAAAATAATTATGAAGCAGGAATGTGCAAGATAGAAAATCCTTTTCTCAATTGATCACCCTATTTAAATAAAAACTTAAAACTTTGTGGCTTCAGGATGAAAAGTTATGACTAAACACTGTACAGCTGCCATATTAGGCATCAATTATTCAATTATTCATGTAGTACGTGTTTAAACAAATTGGATGTGACATTTACTTGATACCCAAGTGCTTTTGAGTAATGTTGGTATATATATGGTCCACAACCCTAAGGGTTTGTTTCTGTATTGTCTGCATATTTGTCTTCATTTGATGTGCAGGCAGGCAGGTTAAGGGATTGTAGCTGACAGAAGTGGCACAGCTGGGAGTTGAATCCCTGGCTGCTTGTCTCTGCAGACACGGCCTACGTGCGAGTGTCCATCAGCGATGTGAACGACAACCAGCCCGTGTTTGCCCAGAGCGTCTACGAGGTGAACGTGGATGAGGACCAGGATGTGGGATCCACCATCCTTACAGTCAGTGCTAATGATGAGGATGAAGGTAAAGCACTGGAATCCCCCACAGCTCTGTCCAAAATATTAATCAGTTGATCTCAGCACACCAAGACATACTTGGTGGTGTGAGAAAGGGAAATGTCTTTCTGCCTCTAGATTTTAAAACTTCTTTTAAGTGTGCACTGATTAGGCATGAGCATTAGTTCATAATGGAGCTGTGAGGCACAATCTCTTATTTCCGGAGACATGCACTAATGTGGGATGATAGTAGATAATTTTTGTGCCCACAGATACAAATTTTTTATAGATCAGATCATTTTCTTACAAATGGGTGCCAATAAAAATGTCCTGGTTAACTAGCATAAGACAGACTTGATTTCAGTGAGATTAATTTGCTTTCTCTATGATGGATAGTATAGTTTATGTTTGGTTTGTTTGTTTTATTTGAATCTAGACTTCTTAAATGCATGTGATGAATTTTAGTGACACTGTTTTATCCACAAATCACCCAGAAATTCAGCCACTAATCGTGTAGAAGTACATAACCAGTGCTCATGAAAGAGAGAGGGATCAGTACATGCTTCCATCTCTTGACCATGGAGCACTGCTAATTCAGATTCACTGTATGGTGAAACACTGCTTTTTTTGTTGTTGCACAAGTCCCAGGGACTGTTCTCTGTATGTTTCTGAAGTGCAAGGAAATCCTGACTGCACTGGATTCCTCTCATTCTGCAGGAGGCTGAGGCAGATGTGGAGATGTACTGCAGAATGATTTACCTACTCAAGGAACTTTTAGTTTGGTACTGTAAATCTGCTCTATAGTGTTGAACAGGGCACCTGATGTGATGTATATATGGCACTTCATTTCTGCCCTCTAAATAAAGTAAAAAAAAAAAGAATTATTACTTCATTGTAGAGACACATTTTGTAGAGACAAACTACAATTGGACACACCAGAATTGAAAATGCTGCTAAGTAATCTGACATAGCTGCATGTTTTAAAAGACCACAAAAATGATAAAATAAAAATAATCCTATTAATCAGTTATTGTGATTTGTACTTCATCTCACCATCAGTCTACTTCAAGAAGTGTTTTCTGACACTGTTGGTAATTGACAGGAACAAATGCTAAACTACGGTATCAGATCACAGCTGGAAACACAGGAGGAGTGCTGGATGTAGATCCAGAAACAGGAGCCATTTTCATTGCCCAACCACTGGACTATGAAGAAACAAAAATGTATGAGATCCACTTGTTGGCCTCTGATGGGAAATGGGAGGATTATGCAGTTATCATCATCAACATCATGAATAAAAATGATGAGGCTCCAGTTTTTTCTATCAATGAATACTATGGAAGTATAATTGAGGAACTGGATGTGTTGCCGGTCTTTGTACTTCAGGTAGTGTATGTAGTCCCACAGATTTTAATATTTCAATGAAAGAGCTCAGATTTCTGTTGTACAATTATGTTAAAAATAACTCAGCACATATATATTAATGAAGTTTATTCTGACAAAGTTTTTTTGTCACTGAAGAGAAGAAATGGACTTTTGTGGAAAAAAAATATAAATTACAGGGATAGTAAGTAGGATAAACAGGATGGATCATTTGTTGATCCTGAAAAGCAAATAATTAACAATTTAAAGTAGCTATCAGAATTTAATATTTGAATTACCTGTATGAATATGAAAAATAAAATATTATTTTAGTACTAAAATTGTTAAATTATTAACATTGTTAAAAATGCATATTTGCCTGCTCTGAAGTGTACCTGGATTTGCTGTTCTTTGGCATGCATATGTTAATACCATGTCATATGCTTTTGCTTGGACTCCTTTGGACTGGAGCAGCATATAGGATGTGATGCAATCAATGCATGTTTTATACTTTCTATGCTTGTTTCTTTTTCAAAACTTGTGTAGGTTATGGCCAGTGATCCTGATAGTGCTGTTGATGGAGGAGATTTGAGATATTCCTTGCATGGCTATGGTGCAGGTGATATTTTCACGATAGATGGGAAAACAGGCAGCATTTACTCACACAAGAGGCTGGACCGGGAGGAGAGAGCACTGTGGAGGTTCATTGTGCTGGCTACTGATGAGGGTGGAGGAGGACTTACAGGGTTTGCTGATGTGATCATCAACGTGTGGGATATAAACGACAGTGCGCCCACGTTCACGTGCATGCCTGATGACTGCAATGGGAATGTCTTTGAAAACTCTCCTGCTGACACCTTAGTCATGGAAATGGCTGCGCTCGATCGCGATGATCCAAATGTCGGTCTAAATGCTGTCCTGACGTACAGGATAACAGAGAATGTGAAGAACGAGTTTGGTACTGACATGTTTAATATCAATCCCAATACTGGCGCCATCCACGTGGCAGGGGGACTGCTAGACAGGGAAAGGACTGAAAGTTATTTTCTTACTGTTGAAGCAAGAGATGGGGGAGGACTAACAGGAACTGGCACTGCCACTGTTTGGGTTGCAGACGTCAATGATAACGTTCCGAAATTCACAAAGAAGTTGTGGCAGGCAGCAATTCCTGAGAACAGTGCCATCGACTCAGAAGTCCTGCAAGTGTGTGCTGTGGATGCAGATATCGGGGAAAATGCAGACTTAATGTTCAGTATCATCGGGGGAGACCCAGATGAGAAGTTTTATATTGAGAATGACAAAGAACAACAATGCGGCACTGTTCGACTGAAAAAAGAGTTGGATTTTGAGAATGCCCGTGAAAGACAGTTTAATCTCACTATTACTGTGGAAGATCTGGATTTTTCTAGCATTGCAGTGTGCCTGATTGAAGTGGAAGACTCAAATGACCACAGCCCAGCTTTCCTTTCTCAGTTTATTCAGACAAAGCCTATATTTGAAGACGTGCCTGTAGGTACTACAATAACCACAGTGAAGGCTACAGACAAGGACTCTGATTTGAATGGGAAGATTATCTATTCTATAAAGTCAGATTCAGATCCTATGAGACAGTTTGTGGTTGACCAATTTGGTCACGTGGTTGTGGCAAATGCCCTTGATCGTGAAGCCATTCAAAAATATGCTTTAATTGTACAAGCTGCAGATCAGGGGACACCTGCCCGCACTGGAAGTGTTACAGTTTTAATTAACTTGCTTGATATTAATGACAATGGACCAAAGTTTGAGGCACCATACATGCCTGTAGTTTGGGAAAATACACTGAAGCCTGAAATAGTGCATATGAACCATACATCAAAGCTGCTTCATGCGTTTGATCCAGACAGTGAGGAAAATGGGCCACCCTTTACCTATTCATTGCCACCAGGTTATCAGAATTCCTTGGATTTTTCTCTTACTGACAACAGAAATAACACAGCAACTATAACAGCTTTGAGGTCCTTTGACAGAGAAAAGCAGAAGGTGTTTCACCTGCCAATAGTTATAACAGATAGTGGGATTCCAGCTATGAGCTCCACAACCACCCTGACTATAACAGTTGGTGATGAGAACGACAACTGCCATGAGTCTGGCCACAAGGAGGTCTATGTGTACAGCTACAAAGGTAAGTGCTAGATGCATATTAGTCAGATTCTAGATCTTATATCAGATTCATAAAATAGCAGAGTTTTACATCTAATTTCTTTCTTGCAGTCTGTTAATCTATTTCCTCAATGGTTTACATACTTCAAAATTGCAGCTCCTGTTCTGTAAACTACTAAGTAAAGTGGAATAAGTAAAATATATTTGTAAAACTCAGATCTTAGTGTGTAAAAGATTATCTACCAAAAACCTGTTTGCTGCAATCAGGTATATACTGAACTTGCAGAAAAAGCAGTATTTTTATAAACCCATAAAATCTTTTTTCCATTAATGAGTGTTAACTTACAGAAGGTATTTTGCAGTTACATTTTTTGAGTTTGGATTGCCTAAATTAGAAGAAGATGTGACCAGTTCATACTGTAGAAATGAGAGAATGAAGCATATAGATTGGCTTGTCTCCAGATTTGAACCTTAAAAATCTCCCATGTTGCTGAACCTGGACTGTGGATTTCAAAAGTCTTTTTCCCTGGATTTGTTCCTGTTGCTGTTTTAGAAAAATTGATTCAATGTTCCACTTCTGTGCTAGCCCCCAAGGGCCTGGAAAAATCACCAAGACCTGGCCCATCTTGGTGTCTTCTTGTCCTTTTCCCAATCACATCCTTCTCTTCCAGCTGTACCCCATAAGATGCTCCTTCTTTTGCTGGGTTCCACTTGTGTGCTTTTCAAGAGAGTAACAATGAAACATTTGGGATTAACTCCTGATATGATGATTTTTAATATTTCTTTTGTCTGAGAGTTTTTTAGAGAGTTAGAGTTGTATTTATGTATGATTCTGGTCTTTCGTGCTGTTTCCAGCTTTTCTTCTTTCATGTGACATCTCCAGTGTACTCATGCTGCCAGAACTGGCAGGGATCATATGACAGGCTATGCATTGTTTTAAGAATCCTGGATCATAACCATCACTTAATTGAGCAGGAGTCTGAAAATAATAAATGCAGTAATGAATGTGACAGAATATAAAGTGCACTGAAAAGCAAAAATTAAATGCAGATTTATTATAATTTATCTCAACAGGAAAATGGTCAACAACAGTGCTTGGGGAAGTGTTTGCACCAGATCAGGATGACTGGGACAATAAAACATTTCTCTCTGAAGGAAAACTGCTCAAGTGAGGATTATATTTCTGTCAAAATGAGTAATATTTATGCTTCTGTAATTATTTAGCTCACCATGTATTTCTCTGTGTTCAGGATGTGCATAAAGCCAGGGTTATTGGGTGTATTAAGGGATGTACCTTGTGAATGCTCTTTTTCGTTTTCACTTGAGTTACTAGGTATTAAGAAATTATTGCATGAACTATTTTTTCCAAGACAATGCAGGATCACACCATGATGTTGATTTTTAGTCAGATGTCATAGTTAATTTACATAAAAATATGCATTCTGTAAGCTCCAGTTTAAAAAACAGGCCGAGTTTCTAATGCTTTCTCTTAGATGTTAGGGTTGATGGAATACAAATCCTGAATTTAAAAGCAAAGAATGGAGTAATTTCATCAAAAGTGGAAGGGAATTTGGTGCTCTCCTTTGATGGCTACATTTACAATTGCTTGTGAAAACCATGACTCAGATTAGTGGGGTTTTTTTTCTGTTAATTGAAATGTTGAATTGGACCCTTAATTCCTACTTAGACATTATTTGTTCATATCATAAAGTGAGATGGTTTATGGCATAACTATGTGCTGTCTAAAAGGGAAAAAATGGATGTGAAAGTGAATGTGAATTTTAGTCTGTGCTGTGACTAGAAGTTTAACAGCTTTATGTAGCCCAGAATTAAAGACTTTCTGTCCACCAGCAGCCCCTGGGGCCTGTTTCTGTGTTAAGAGGTCACTGTTCCATAATAATGGTCATGGAATATTTCCATAATTGCTGATCACTGGCCCTTTGAGGCATCAAATGAAGATGCTGTGAGAGATTTTATACAGACTTACCCTGTTCCAGATAGAGACGTGAGAACCTGTATCAGTGTGGGTTTGTCACTCCCTGTTAATGACCTCAGAGGTTTGCCCATGATGACTGTGCTGAACCATGTAGTTCAACTGCACGTGTCTTTTGTTCAAATCTGGGAACGGCTGAGTGGCAGGAACATCTCTTTATAAGTTCTGCACATTGTTATTTCTCAAGGTGGCTGAAGTGCCTTTCTGAGGTTGTTGGATAATTCCTGTTAAGTTTTGGCCCTGTAACCTTCACAGTAACATTTAAGGCCGCCTGAACGGTGTTAATGAATAAAGTGAGTCTTCAACTTTGATTCGTGAATATTTCCTAACTGAAAGTTTCTGTCTAGATCTTTCAGATTAAATCAGAGGACTGGGTCTTTGCTGATGGTGGATAACACTCCTCAGGGAATATACAACTTAAGAGTTAGAGTTTCTGATGGAGTTTGTCCTGATGTTATATCTACAGTACAAATCCATGTCAGAGACCTGGAAAATGAAGCCATACAAAACTCAGCCACCGTGCGTTTCTCAGGTTGGTTTTACTTGCTGGTGAGAGTTTAGATCAGCTGCTTCTCTAACTGAATGTTTATGTGATGTGGGTATTATTACATCAACACTTGATTTGCTTACCACTGTAGGGCACCTTCTGATATTGTTTCCATATTGTTAGATAAGAAATAAGTTGAGAAATTAACCTGTGAGCTCCCAGTTGTTCATGTTTATCTATTTTTGAATCCCCTGACCAGATGTCACAGCAGAGGAGTTCATAAGGAGAGATGAATATGGCAAAACGAAACATGGCGAGTTCAAGGAGTTCCTTGCAAAACTGTTACCTGCAAAGCTGAGTGATGTGATTGTCTTCAGCGTGATGAGCAGGGATGGAAAACAGACAGATGTGAGATTTGCAGTCCGTGCTGGCTTGGCCTATTACAGACCTGAGAAACTGCATGCAGAGATGGCAGCATTCAAAACTGAGGTTTGTTCTCTGGGATCGTCTGTGGAACTCACCCAAACACTGAGTTGGCAGGGTGTATATCCCAAACCTCAGTGGAAAAATATACTGCATCTACAGATAAGGCTTTTATTGCTTCGCTCAGGACAAAACCACTTGTCAAACAAGTGTTTAATTCAAGCTTTCTCCCTTCTTTTTAGTGCCATACATACTGGTATTGTATGGCTGTACTAACTTCTGGTTCAATGAATAGTCACTGGAGAGCTGCAGAAAAAATGGGTCTGCATTGCTGTCATGGGTTAGATACCTGTGTTTTCTCCAGTCAGTGTTTCATTGTGTAATCTCCAAATCCCCAGATCAGCTTGAGTTTGACACTTAGAGTGGAGGCTTGATGTCACCCAGCAGAAATTCTGCAATACAAAGAGGTGACACGTCAGAAGAAAAGTCCTGCTGGAAGGAATGTGCAGGTTAGGGAGCAGTTGCAACAGGTGAATAAGATGGAGACAACCAATCCTGTGGTTGCATTTATCTCACCAAAGGACAACTTCAAATACAAAGTGACACCCTCCCCCAAATTCTTGTACTGTTGTAAGGGGCAAATATTTTTTTGGATGGAAGATATTTTCCTCCCCTTCTTAGTGTTCCCGAACTGTCCTGTTCTCTAACTCAGTTACACAGACACAGTCTGTCTTGGATTTTTCTGTAGCCCTGCACAAAGGCAAAGTGACACTGCTCAGCTTTTCACTTGCACTGGCCATATTGAGTTCTATACATGGTGCATCATATCGATGATGTTCCCAGAGAGAAATCAGCACTTTCCATTTGTGTGAATATGGTGGAGTCTGCCTGAGTCTGGGAACCAAACAGGGCTGTCTTAACTTACAACCTGTGTCCGTCTTGGTGTGTCTTGAATGGCTCTGTGGATTATGACAGTCTTCAGAGTGACCAAATAGAGAATGCCAGATAGAAAGTATTCATGAAGGATAACGACTGCTTCTCTTGCATATTTATTGAATTACTGCAACAATAATATAGAAAATCCCATAGATTTCAAATACTCTCTGGCATAATACATGACACATGAATTTGTCAAAGTGGTAACAAGGGGATTGCTTCACATATTTTAATGAAAAAGTATGTTTTTATTAATTATATACCACCTTTCAATATTTAATGAATAGCTCTAGTGAGTAATTGCCAATAGTTTACAGAAAACCAATCATAACTGGAGAATTCCTCCAGTAGTTTTCTATGTGGATAACTATAAATATAGAAAATAAGTAATTAGCACTGGAATTATTCATTGAATTGCTACATAAATAATATGTTTGCTTTACCTCCTGGGGATATAGTTTTACAACCGCAATTTTTATTTAGCAGAAAAATAATCCATCCTAATACTTTAAAGGAGCCAAGGTTGTTTACACACAGTTTCTCAATAACTGTATTACATAGATGTCTAAATGTGCATTACATACTCTCCACTGATGGTGATAAATGTGGGCAGCAGACACAGACCTGCATTGACAGGATGCATCATGTCATTACAAAGTATACTCTGTGCCTTTGGGGGTATGGGCATCAATACATGTTATGATATTTGAGAATATAGAGACAAAGGATTATAAAGATCAAAGTTCTTACAGTGGTGAACTGAGATGACTACACAGATGAGAAAAAAATAGAAGCACCTTAGTATTTATGTATTTGTTTTGATCTTTTCAGAGCTTATTTTTAAGTTACTCTAAATAAAGTATACCATTTGGGAAAAAAACAAAAGCATGTTAAATACATAAAGCTCTAGTGTTGTTAGTTTTACATTTGTATACCTTGTTCATTTGTGTATCACTGTGAGAGTAGTGAGGTCTTTTGCCTCACTCACCCAAACTCAAGTTTGGGTACTAAATACACATTTAGTGTATTTTCAGTGTATTTGAATCACCAAATACAAATCAAATTCTGAAGCTTTATAACAGACACCTGTGCAAAATTCACAAAAAAGTGGAAGGAACAAACTGTGATAGTTTAGGTGTGCAGGCTGAAGGGCAAAAAGCCAGGACTAATGGCAGCTCCGTTCTTGCCTCACACTGTGAGCAGCTCCCTTCCCTCCCTCTCTTGCCAGTGCTTCCTTTCTCCATTTGGAATGGAAGTTGTGATCTCAGAGTCACTATTCCTGCATTACCTGTGGTTACACTGAGGCTCTTTTTATTTGGTACTTGGGCTTTCAGGTGCAACCCCAATTAACAATAAAAACAGTGAACTAGCAAAGATTAATGTAGCATAGAATACAGTATCCAGTATGCTGAACTGACTGTGTTTTGTTGCAGACAGCTTGACATGAAATGTAAATTTATGAGGCACAAATCATTAGACTGAATCCAAGTTGCTACAAAGTTGTCTTGTCTGGTCACTGTCTGTGGACATAATTATTGAAAGCAGCTCAGCTCTGCGTTTTCCTGTGTCTGTATCCTTTTGTATAAGAGAATGTAAGAAATAATATGTGGATGTTATTGCTGAAGGAGGATTTATCCTGGCTTGAGCTGAAACACTCCTGTTGCAGTTGAAGTGCAGAGAGGTGTGATGCAGATGCTGCAGCTCAGAACGTGGAGTGCTACTGCTCTTCTCAGAGCTTTGGTCCTTGGAAATAATGTTATTAAATCAGTGCAGATTCAACATGTTCACATCAATAATGTCAATGATTAGGTTTTTAGGAAATGCTGCTGCTGTAATTTTTTAAATAAATGCTTCCTGAATTTTTCAGAGTATTTTTCTTGCCTGTATAATCAGGGATGTTACTAAGTAATGCTCAAGAAACTAAACACTGCATTAAGTCTCTGATGGCTTTGATTTTTCAGAATTGAGGTAAAAGTCTTCATTAGGATGAGAGTGGTGATGTGTTAAACTGTCTTTTCTCTTAGATGCAGTCAGCTCTACAACTGAACATCTCCCAGATTGATGTTGATGAGTGCAGCAGTGCCAACTGCAGTGAGGGCTGTACAAACCACCTCAGTGTGAGTGACATCCCCACCGTGATGGACACTGGCAGTGTGTCCTTCGTGTCCCTCACCACCTCCAGCCACGGCATCTGCACCTGCTCTGCCCGCGAGCGGCTGCACCAGCCCTGCTCCTCCTACCCCGGGAGCCCCTGCCTCAACGGGGGCATTTGTATCGACACTCTCAATGGCTACAGGTGAGGAAACCTGCACTGCACGTTACTGCTCCTCTCTATTTTTCATGTGTTGAGTGGTGCTTACAAGGTACTGGTCTGAAATAACCATCAATGTACTTTTGACTGGAGGAGAAACAAAAAAACCCCACAAGTGCACTGGGGTGTAAACCTAGTGGCAACAGGGGCTTTCCTGATGACCCTGATGGAGCTGTGGTCCCAAAAAATGCATGAGTAGCAAAGAAAACCCGGGAACACAGAATTAACACTTGTCATTTTTTAAGAGCACCTAATTCAGGATGAAGGCATGTGCGCCCTGTTTTATTTTCCTTTTCCAGGAGAGTAATAATAAAGGTGAATATCAGTGGTAGCAGCAGGGATGTAGGAGTGAAATGTAGTTCAAACAATGGGTAATAAGGAGCCTAAAAAGCATTAGATAGTAAACTTGCTTTATTATAGCATCACCTGGCATGTAGCAGTATTCCCTTAGTGAAATTAATTCCAGCTAGGCATTAACCTCCCAGACTTTACTCTGTAATAAATCAATGTTTAGTATTCTGTGTTATTTAGGAAAAAAGTTCGTTGTTCTCAAAAACTTGGCCTCAAAAATACTTTCCATTTTTGAAGGAGTTAGTATAGGGAATAAAAATACTTTGTACTCTTAGAGCATTTTAATAATTGCCAAACACCCCTAAGATTCTGCTAAAACCTTTGTTTTGTTGATTTAACTGTGATTTAAGTTCTGCATTTGCTGCATGTAAAACCAAAAATAAAGCTGAACATGGAGGAATTTTGACTATTTCTTTTGTTTATGGTCTTTCAGATGTCGTTGTCCTGCTTCCTTTCATGGACCAGACTGCCAGCAGACTAAGCACAGTTTCCATGGAAATGGTTATGCATGGTTTCGTCCCATCAGACCTTGTTTTGAAAGCTCACTCTCTCTAGAGTTTATTACTGTGGTTCCAGATGGACTTTTACTATATAGTGGCCCTTTATCAAGTCCAGAACCTGGGAGTACAGAAAACTACATTGCAATAGGTACTTCTGCAAAAGGGTGTGGAAAAATTAAATGTCTTTTGGGAATGGATTGTTTGTGACCAATGTAACAATTAGACTATGAAGTCTGTCTTTCCATTTAATGAGGTAACTTATTTTCTGGTGTAAAAAAATTCTGAAGTACTTCCTAACAAGTCTTTCTCCTTTGATGTCTATTTTTGTAGCCTTCACCTATGGCTTTGGGTTCATCACAGAGTTGTAGACATGGAGGGGAAAGCAAAACTGACAGATTGATACATATAAAAAAAAATAATCTGCCTAGAAAAACTGTACTGCTATAAGGAATTTAGGTGCTTTGAAGATAGGTATTACATGAGTAGTGCAGTCTTATTTGCATGTCATTCGTATTTAGTTTGGTGAGAAAAGAAATCCACTTAAACTCCCTTTGGTCTTGGGGCAATTTTGCACATTTTTTTGAACAGACAATGATGTGATGGATGAATCCAGCCTCACGTGCCATTGTGGGAATATTCATCCACAAGTAAAACTCAGTGCTTTATGTTGACACGTATTTAAAAGGTTACTGCTGCTTATTTTTTGTGAATTAACATACAAGATGCACAGTATGGTTGGCATTTTATATTCTCCTGATTAATTGAAAGGTAATGTTGTTGAATAGTTAATAATTTACCTTTTTTTCGCCTTGCTTTGCAGTAACTTGTAAATTTGAGTAGAAGATGGGAAGGAAGAAACCTGCATGTATTAATTGTTTTAGAGCATCATAAAATTGCAGGTTGTTTCTCAGGAATTAGTTTCAGTGTTTTGACAGAGAAGTGGAATAATCTAAAGTATATAAGTAAATAATATACTGAATGAGTACTTCTGCTTAATAGAAGACATAGGGTATAATTCTAGTTATTTCTGTAGTGAACCCCCTGTATGTGACTAGCAATAACCATAAAATCAGTACAGTCACTAACTGCTGAGATACCCAAAAGTGACATTTTGTAGCTGAATTTAATTTCTTGTTCATGTTGTATTAGAACTCTCTAGTGGTATTCCTGTGCTGAAGATGGGCCATGGCTCAGGTTCTGTGGTGCTACAGTTTCCAAGTCATCTGAATGTAGCAGACAAGAAGTGGCATCGACTGGAAGTCAGAACCAATGGGCAGGTCAGTCATTGGAATTTTTTTTTTTTTCCACATCAGGATATTAATATTGCTAAAAATATTTCTCTGTGCACAGACTGGAGGGTAGAAAGAACAGCCTTTTAGTAAAGAACAGACAATATGTATTGTCCTAACTGTTTGTGTAGGTTTGATGAGTAATAGGAATTCTGGGGCAACCTCCTTGTGAATTCCAAATCCACTGATGTTATAATCCATATTCTGCAATCTTTATCATTTTTAAGCTTTACCGCAGTACATGTAGAAGGTGGCCACTGGAATCCATTACTTATGCACAAAAAGCAGATATTTATTTACTTGCAAATGCAGTTTATAAGTCTTGTGTAAATAGTTAAAATACTCAGAAGCAGGAACAAAGTTGAGAAGTGCCTATTTTTGCTAAATGCTTCCATTTTAGCTCTACTGGTTTTTGCAAGGTCAAGAGAACAAAGAACAACCTAGCCCTTTTTGCTTGATAGTATGATGGAAGTATAAGCTGAGGATGTGGTGTAGCAGGTGTAGTGCCCTGTGCAGCTGCTGTAGCTCAGTGCTGTGCGCTCTGTGCAGCTGCTGTAGCAGTGCTGTGTGCTCTGTGCAGCTGTAGCTGTGCTCTGTGCAGCTGCTGAAGCTCAGTGCTCTGTGCTCTGTGCAGCTGTAGCTGTGCTCTGTGCAGCTGCTGAAGCTCAGTGCTCTGTGCTCTGTGCAGGATGTGCGCTTCACTCTGGATCAGTGCAGTGCAGCCGTGGTGTCGGAGATAGAGGGGGTTGGCCGCTGGCTATCCACTGAAGATCGCACCAGTTGTGAAGTCCTGGGGTCTGTTCCATGGAGAGCAAGGTACATTCCTGGAGGTTCCCTGACAGGCTCTTGATTCTAAGGCCTGTGAACATTTGACCTGTTAGACTGAAGCCAAGCTATTCACGACTAGGAGCATAAAAAGAATTTCCTCTTTTCACAGGCCTTTTCTAGGCCAAGCCTGGACCTTAAAGCACTAAACAAATTTTAAGGAACCAGTCTTCCTCTGAGTAATGTTTCAGTACTAAGTGACAGCCCCAAACCCCTGTGACTATTACTGGAGTTTTTGTGGGTCCTGTGTGCCACCCTCCACCCACAGGATTTCTCCCTGTTTACCAAGTAAATGTGAGCCTGCTCTTTAAAACCTCACGAATTTAGGCCAGTTGACATTGGAGTCCTAGGTCCAGTTTGTGCCCCACAGTGCAGGGTGGACAAGGAGCAGCTGGGTACAGTCCAGAGGAGAGCAATGACTGATCAGCTCACCCTGAGAGTAAGAATCAAGAATGAAGGAATTGAGGTCAGTTAACAGAAAGAAGGGAAAACTAAGGGGAGATATGATAAGTCTCAGTGTGTATAAAAGAATGGTACAAAGAGGATTTAGACAATCTCTTCTGTATAGGGCCTACAGTTACAGTGAGGAATATTCAGGCTATGTTTTAGGGAAACCTTTGTAGTAACAAAGATACTTCAGCTGTGGAATAAATAGTCTGAGCAAGCATTCTGATGAGCACTGGGATTAAGCCTTGTCCAAAGTTGCATGGAGGTCTCCTGGTCATGAAGGGAGCACAAAAAAGGAAAAAATATAAGGAAAAATGAAAACAAAAGAAATGAATTGATAACTCTGGGGAAAAGAAAGTATGAGGACTAAAATACATGGAGTTCTTTGGCTTGGAGAGATGATTGGGAGACAGTGCAGAGCTTGGACATGTTTACCATGTCTTTTAGACCACATAGACCTAACTTTTAGATTTCTGACTTTTGTCATACATAGGACAGGCTTTGTTGTAGTATTCCTATAGCATAGGATGTCTGTGTGCACACAGAGCACTTGAAGAAAAGAATACGATATCTAGAATATCACAGCTGTTTCTGACTTGAACACAAATATACCCAAAATCTATCAGTGTCCCACAGTTAAACTTTCAGCAGGTTTCACTGTCATGTTTAAAAAAATACCCTTTATTTTAAAGGGCTTTATTTCAGAGAGAGAAAAGTAGTTGCATTCTATTGTTATGTTATAAAGCCTGTATTTATTTCTTTATCTCCATATATTTCAAGGTAGATGCACATCTATTTTTATTATTTATATGATTTTTAAAGGTATTTGAATGTAAACCATGTTCTCCAGCTGGGTGGTGTGAAGGAGTCATTACCATATTCCTACCCACAATTGCTACACAAACATTTTTCTGGCTGCTTGCGCAATTTCATCTTGGATACTCAGGTAAGAGCAGAGTAACATTTGCTTTAGCAGAGAAGAAAACTTCTTTATTCAATTTTTGGGAGATCCGTATTATACATGAGATTTCTGCTTCCATCAATGTATTCAGTATGCCCCCATCCATCAGTGTAAAATACAAAAAAAATCTGGGTTTTTCTGTGATAATTAGAATTAGTACCTTGAAAAGTTATTTCTCAATAGAAGGATTAATGAGGCAGGAACTGTGCGTTTGCTTATCCCCTGCTTCATGCAGCTGTTTTCCAAGCTTCTTTGTGCATTCAGGGAACTTCTGAATGGCAATTGTATAAATGTATATTTATGCCAGCTGTCTGCTTTGTTAGGAAGTATTAGGGGTTTTTTGGTTTTCATAGTCAGTTGAGTTTATTCAAAGGCAAAATATGCTCTTGATAAAATCAGCTGAAGTCTGAATGTCAAAAAGCAAACTTAGTAACTTAAGCAATGCAGATGAGGAACAGACAGTGAAGTGGTGCAGCTATTTCTGTTTAAAAATGAAATATGTTTCTCAAATAATATTTTTGTGTCCTGAATTGTCTCTTGAAGGTATATGACCTTCAGTCTCCTGCAGAGTCCCTGAACAGCTTCCCTGGCTGCACCCTGACGGATGGGAGCTGTGAGACCATGGGATCTTCCTCCTGTGGTATCCATGGGAGGTGCCTTGGGGACTGGGGCTCATTTGCGTGTCACTGTTTGCCAGGATACCACGGTTATCGATGTGATAAAGGTGAACCCTGTTTTCTGTTTCATTAGTGCTAGGCTGCTACATTTTACAATACAGAAACTTCAGTTATTTGCAGGTAATGATTGTCGAAGTGATTTTACATTACATTATGTAAAGCCATGTTGCAGTGTAGTTGCCTGGGATTGTTAGCAATTTCTTTTCTAATTCCCTTTGAGAAGTTTCTTTCTCAGTACAGGATCATTTATTTAATCCTGAGGGTGTTTGTGCAATGACTGTATAATGACTTGGCTGCATGACAAAAAATTGTGAAAAAAGTATTCTATTTTATTACAGTTGTTTGATTTGCATCTGTTTACACTTTCAGAAATATCCAATAACCTAAAAAATACAAGTGTGCCAGTACCACTTTCTGTGCAGAATTAGAACCATACAACTGGAATTGGAAATCACTGCTCAGTTGGTGTCAGGAAGAGATTCTGCTGGCTTAAGAAGCTATGCTTTGGGAATAGTAGGATCTTTAGCTCTCATGGAGGCAAAGATTGCACCAGAAAGACAATTATAAAAAAACAGGTTGTGAAATTTGATTGTGGTACTTAATACTTGGTCTTCAGTCTCTTGTCTTGGTTAGAGGTGCTGCTTCCCTGCTGTCACCCCATGTGAGCATTGTAAGGAGGAGCATGAGCAGGATCAAGTTGGGTGGGAGAACACCTCTTTGCAGAGGAAAATGAAGCGTGAGAGTGGCTGGAGAAGCTGTGGAAATAAATACAGGAGCATGTCCTAAAGGACAAATTGTCTCACAGATCCATGCTGTGCATTGCAATCGTTTCCTTTTGCTTTCAACTCTTACTATGACATTAAGGGCAATAATAATGTTTCCCTCTCCTCATGAGATGGTTGAAAGGTTTCTGTCCCTTCCAGTGGCCAAGGAGTACAGGTTTGAGGCAGGCAGCCACATCCGTTACCAGCTCCCTGTCAGTGTGTCTGCCCGCAGGACGCAGTTCCAGGCCCTGGTGCGCACGCGGCAGCCCGACAGCGTCATCACCACCATGCTGTCCCGGGGCAGGGACGAGCACATCACCCTGCAGGTGAGGGCACCCCACACAGACAGTGACTGCAGTCCAGAGACAGCTCAGAGAAACACTCACTTAAGAGATGGAAACAGAAAAGAAGCCTTATGCTAAGCACCAAGACTCTGGAATTATTTTTTTGATAGATACATCTGATCCTTTACTTGAGATATTGACCGCTCACCTGCGGTATCCCATTGGATTTCGAAACCAGTTGCAGAGAAATACAGGTTCTACACAGAATAGGATGAATAGGATGTGTACCTGGTGTCCTTTTGAACCATGTGGCCAATGCTACATAGTTTGGACTCTGCCAAACAAGGTACCTGTGGCAGGTCTAATGATGTCAGGCTCTCAAAGTGACAGCCTTCTCATTTTATACACACCACTGAACAAGTCACCTCTTCAGCCAAGTTGGTTTGAGCTGTCACTGTAGCTGTGACACACCAGGCTCTCAACTATTTGAAGAACCCCATAAATTTGTGCAAGAGAGATCAGGGTAAAATTACTCTTAAGGTGACTTAGATACCACTGTGAGTATATTACTACCATATTTAGGTTGCCTAGTTCAGTAGCACCTGAAGTGTTTTTATATTACATCTAAATCTGCAGTGTAAACATACCCTAAATTTAAACAAATATTTTAAGATTGAAAGTTACAGGTCAATGCAAAAGGCCAGGCAATGACTTATCTTTTCTTTCTTGCTATTTGTTAATTATCCACAAGGTTGTTCAGGGACTCTTAGTGGTCTCATACAATCTGGGTGATGGAAACTATTCTGTAAGCCTTCCCTCGTACCACATTGATAATGGTGAGTGGCATCATATCACATTGGAGAGAAATGAAAATGAATTTACTCTTCGCCTTTATGAAGGAGGTGGGAAGAGAGAGATTACTAAAGCAGCAGGAATATACAAAGAGATTGTCATTGACCCCAGCAGCTTGGTCCTTGGAAACACCTACCCATTCAATCAAAACAAGAGTTTTCAAGGTAGGAATTCTCGATCTCGCTGTTAATAATATGGACCTGTAAGAATAAAGGCATATTGCAGGAAACTTTCTTGTTTATATAGAGCCCAAAGAACACAGATTTCCTGCATGACACTTTGCAACAGGGACAGATAAGCTGCTCTGACCAGGAGAAAGGTACAGCAGGGAATTGCCTGCAAATACACTTGCCTACTGGACCTGGAACATGATGGTCACCTCTTGCCTGGCTGCAGAGAGTTTGTCCCTGGAGATCCAGAAGCTTCTCCCAGATGGACTGTCATGGCTCCCTGCCTTGGACAGACAGAGCTGGTTCAGTGCATGGTTCTGTCCAGTCTGTTTGGCAGCTCTCCTTCCCTCCCAAACACATCTGTTCCTATGCTAAAAGGAATTTTTATATGTGCATTGCATATTACCCACCAAACCCTGGTTTGTTACCATGGTATTACTGGATTTTACACTCAAAGTATTAACTAAAATTAGAAATGGTTTATTGAATTAGAGCTAAAAATGTGAATTTTAAGCAACTCTATAGATAAGGTCACAGTGTCTGTTATAAGCAAATCAGTTTCCAGCCTGGAAATTGACTGGAATTTTGGGACATTCATGACAGCTCTTTACTCTGAGCTCAGCTGGAAGTTTGGCCTTTGCCTAAACCCACAGTGTAAGTAAAGCAAATCAACACAGCTCTTACTGCCAAGGAACATATCACTGCTGGTTAAACCTGCCTGGTGTCTATAGGTCACCTCTCTCCCATGCCTTTCACCTCTTTAACCAGGTCCTAGTAAATCCATTCAAACCAAGCTGGTCATCTTTTCACCATGCAAAAATACTTCAGTGAGTAATACAAAAGTGCCTGGAGAGAAATTAAATAGACTGATAATTTACAACTTAATTGTATCACAATTTATTTAGAAAAAGATTGTTTTCTATTGCTTTACTAGAAGTATTGCAATAAATAAAGTTTATGATGTGAATTAGGGAGCATATTTTGAATTTTTTATTTATGGGAGTAATAGTGTTTGTTTTTAAGTAAATAAAGAAGTCAAATGGTTGCAGGAAGATCATTTTAATTAGGACTATTAATGTTGCTGCTAAGTAGCTGAAACTTTAAAGACTTCAAAGTCATAAAATGTACTTAATTAATCAAAGTACATGTTTTCATGCTGAGGCATCTTGTGCATACAAAGTTAATGTCACAACATCTTCAGTACAAATTTTCTATCCCTGATAGAAGACTCTCACAATTATTTGTGGTTTACTCTTCATACTATAAAGGTAAGGTAAGCCATAAGCTACAATTTAAAATTGGCAAAACACAATTTTTACTGGTACATTAAAGAATAGAACAAGTTATCTACATGTAACAGATTCTCTACAATATTTGGACTTTTCTATGAAAATCACAGTGGAGTGATACAAATTCCACTGACTACCTTAGGCAAATAAAGGCCCTGTCATGGTTTAAACCCAGCAAGTCCCCAGCCCCTTGCAGCCCCTCACTCACTCCCTACCAGCAGGATCAGGGAGAGAACCAGAAGGATAAAAGCTGGAAAACTCCTGGGTTGAGCTAAAGACAGTTTAATAGAGAAAGCAAAAGCCATGCACACAAGCACAGCAAAACATGGAATGAATTCCCTGCTTCTCACGGGCAGGCACGTGTTCAGTTATCTCCAGGAGAGCAGGGCCCCATCCCATGGAATGGTTATCTGGGATGACCTTCTCTCCAAACATCTTTCCTTCCTCCTTCTTCCCCTCACTGCATATCCTGAGCATGGTATCACATGATCTGGAACATCCCTTGGGTCAGCTGGGGTCACCTGTCCTGGCTGTGTCCCTTCCAAGCCTCCCAGGCAGCCCCAGCCCCCTCCCCAGCATGGCCCTACAAAAAGCAGGAAAGCCCTGCTCAGCAGTGACAGAAATATCTCCATATGATCAACCCTGTATTCAGCACAGATGCAAAACACAGCCCAACACCAGCCCCTGGAAAGAGATTTAAGTCTGCCTCACCAAAACCAGAACAGGCCTGCAGCAGCACTTGATTCTTGTGGAAAACACTGGGAATCTTGATCTAAAACTTTAGCAAATTCAGTCAAAAAATGAAGGACAATGCTATGAAAATTTATGTGAATTCAGTCCTGGATTTAAACTTTGATAGCCTGTGTCCTTTGTTAAGCATAAACTGCCAAATCTTACAGCTGCTTCAAATGAGTCGGGCTGAATGGTTTTTAAAACTGTCTCTTTGTGCCTTGCTGTAGGATGTATGAAGGATGTCAGATTTAACAACTACAGAATCCCTCTGGACACTCATGGGAAGGAGCTGGTGTCAGTATTGAGTGCCCAAGGCATCAAAGAAGGCTGTTCTTCAGAGGCCTGCAGGAATAACCCTTGCAACCAGGAATTTATTTGTATTGATTTGTGGATGATGCATGAATGCAGGTAATTGGTGGAAATAGAAGCACAAAACCCTTCAGAATGAGGTGGGAAAGGGTGGATGTTGAAGTGTGCAGCTTGAAGGCTGGCACTGGCAATCTCATCAAATCCCTGGAACCACAGTGGCACACAAAGCTGGACACCTGCACAGGGGGCAGGTTACTCTGTCCTTAGAGACACCACCCCAGCTGATGTAAATCAGCCTGGCTCCAGGGATTCTGGAGCAAGTTCAGCTGCCTGTCTAATGGAAAACATTTGAAGAGCAGCATCAAATCCAGAACGCTTGTAAACCCTAAACCCTGGAACCAGGACAGAAGGGTGTGTGAGCTGGAGTGGCACAGTTCCCTGGCTGTGCTGTGAGCTTGTGCTGTGTCAATGCTTTCTGTTGTGAGGGTCTGATTTCTTACACTGCCCCAGCCTGTTACCTCTGTTCCCTCCCAGGCTCCTCCACGTGCTTTAGGGACATCACACTATTGAGCTCGGATTCTTGTGTTTGTGGCTGGGGTCAGGACAACACTAATTCCTCTTGGTTGTGGTGTGCAAACAAACACTTTATTTACACACACTTTAATGTTTGCACACATGCCTGACTGCCACTGTCCAGATGGAGTTCTCTAACTCTGGAAACTCAAAGAACATACCTTAGCTTGTCCTGCCTAGCCAGAAATGCAGATGACAACCCAGCTGGTTCTCACAATGACAATCTTGCAGAGGGCAGTGGAGCTACCTGAGTTTTGAAAGCCCCAGACATGAAGTTGTGGAGCTCATGCTATGGCTGCCTCAGGAAAGGCTGCGACCTTGTCATGATTTCACATAACTTACTCCCAGTAGCTGCTTTGGAAACCATGCCAAAAGTGTCACCAAAGTGTGTTTTAACGTCTTCAGTGCTGCCTGTCCTGGCTGCTTAGCCCCAGTCTAACAGTGCCGTTCTGCCCTGGTGTGTGCAGCTGCCCTGCAGGACACATGATCCTGGAGAACGCCTCGGGCCGGCAGTGCGTGTACACGGCGTGCGCCGAGCGGCCCTGCAACTACGGCACCTGCGTGGCGCTGTCCCCCAGCACCTTCCAGTGCCACTGCCCTGACGGCTACAGTGGGCGCCACTGCGAGGTCACCCTGGCCATCTTCCACAAGGACACGGGCCTGAGCTTCACCTCCCTCTTCGCCATCTGCGTCTGCTTCCTGGCACTCCTAGGTAGCTACGGCAACTACGTCTTGTATTACCTGTGGTGAGCACACGTGTCCACCTGTCCTGAGCAACCATCGCCTCATCTCCTGCCGAAAACAACTGAGGGAGACTCAATTCTGCCTTCGTTCCTTTGCTGTGCTCCCATCACTGATTTCTCATCCCTCTGTGCTTCCATCGCTAAGTGAATCAACATTTGTGAGCTATGGAAGGTCTCTGCAGTTTTGTTTCTTCACATTTTCACGTCATTGCTGAGGAGCTGTTCAAATGCATAATTGGAAGCAAATGCAATTGAACAGCAAGAGTGGAGATTGCTACCAGATAAGCATTGTTTAAAATACTGCTGAGCATGAAACAGATTTTTCAGTCTAGGAGAAACTTCCTGTCTGATAGGAATGCACTGGTCAGGCAGGAGCAGACTTTGCATCTTGCCAATTGTGTCCCAGCTCCTAAACAGCTGATTTTGTCTTCCTCAGCCATTTTCAGGCTTAGGCATTGGATCTTGAAGAGAAAAACCAGAAGGATCCTACTAGTGAGGAAGGATCACATCTTGGAGTCTTTCTTGTTTATTCAAATGTCATGGAAGTTTGAGTAGACACAGGAGTTTTCTCCTGGCTGTTAGTGTTAATGCAGTTTCATTCAGAAGTTGTAAAAGTATGGAAATACCATGATTTTCCCCAACTCTGCTAGATACTATGTTTGCCATGCAAATATGAGCAGCAAATTCGTGAGGAGCTAAGTGGTACCACAGCTCTTGGAATCCCAGATAGCTGAGGTTTATGTTAGAGGAGTGCAGGGCATGACTTCTTTGTGCCTCAGTTTCAGTCCCGAGGCCATTTAGATGCTGCTCCACAGAACTGCTGCCATGTAGATACTCTGTAAGAGATTCTTGTTTCTTTAATTCATTGCACTGGTAATTTATGGTATTCAATACTTCGAGGTCTTACTCTGAGCTTTTATTGATTTTTATAGAGTTGGTAGCACGGTGACACACAAGTTTCTATTTATAGAATGTCCAGTATCTGATGTTGAAGCTTGTCAGTTGTGTAAATGCACTTCAGCATTTAAGAAAAATGTTGAAATTTATGAATGCTAAGGCAAAATGTGCCTGGTTCTTGTGTTCTAGTAAACCATCTAAAAGTAATTTCCTCTTCTGTCTTGCATCTTGTGTTTCATTTGTGTGTAATTGTGTCTGTTACTGTCAACATGTTATTACTTCTTTGTCCCCCTCTGTAATGCATTTTCTGTGACAAAGTTCAACTCCACATGGGACAGAGGCAGGTCAGAGATGTGACTTGGTCTTTAACCAACTTCGAGTTGAGCTTTAAAGGGTGTTGCAAAATGCTCTTTAAAGGTTTTCCTTCTTCTGTGTTATGTTCACCACACTGGGCAGTGCAAACCCCAGACATTTGCTGCGAAGCCCAGAGTGCAGCCACGCTGGCCCTGCTGTGCTCTGGGGTTTACTGGTGCCTGCATCACGTGTGCTCTGCTCCTGTGTCCCCACAGCTCTGCTCAGCGCCGGCTTCCTCTGGGCTCACTGGAAGACACGCAAGGCTCTGCACGGAGGCGTTTACCATGGATCTGCTCATCCTGAGGAACTGGAGGACATCAGGGAAAACATCCTCAACTACAATGAAGAAGGGGGTGGGGAGCAAGATGAAGTAAGGTTCACTGTATGTTACAATTAAGAGGAGACTTATGCCTCACCATGCTAAGGAAAATGCATTTTGTGCTTTTTCCTCAGCCTTCGTTCTGCTGATTCAGCCCTGCAACTGGCAGATGAATTATTTGGAAGGGTCTGTACATGAGGGTGCATGTTTCCTAAACAGAGATAAGTGCCTATCCATTTTTAATTTGTCTTAAAGCCAGTGATCCTGAGTGCATGTTAAAGGAGCCTGTAGGGCGAGTTTAGCAGTAGGGAACAAACAGCTGCTGGGTTTGGTTTTGGGGCTCAGGAGACACTGAGCTTCTCATGGCTCATTTCTGATGGAGCTCCAAGGGCTTGGAAGAGCCTGATGTGACTGTTCCTCATGGCCAGGCTTTTCCAGAGACTGCTGCCAACAGCAGGTGTTCACACCTCCCTTGTTGGGAAGGGGAGGTGCTGAATTGGCTCCTCTGAGTCTCTGGTGGTTGTGGAAGAACCTTTCTGCATTTTTGTGTTTAGGAGATAAATACACCAGTGAACATAAGCTGTTTATACTGAGAGTAGAGCAGATTATACCCAAAGCAGGTATTCTTAACATTCCTGCTGGCTTTTCTAAGGTTCTCACGTGTCAGTGAAAGGCAGAGCTTTGAAGGAAAACTATGGATATTATAAACAAGTACTCTTAATAGATTATTTACTGACCTATAGATGCTTTCTATGTTTATAAAAGGTAAGAAACTTTATTGCCAACTGTTCATTTCATGGATTCAAGGGGTGGTGTGACTCTGCAGAGGTAATAGTAGTCATGGTGCCAGTGTGATGGCTCAACAAAAGCCAGTGATTTAAAAATATTCTTACTTGTAGAGTATCCTTATTTTCTTGGTGAATTAGTGGGAACGTAACAAACACAGACATTTCCCATGTGATAACATAGACAGCTATAAATCCTGTTTTCCTTAATCAGATTAACTTCCTCTGCAATATTTTGCAATTTTACACCCAGAAGGTCTCTTTGAGGAAATCTGCAGTTATAGTACGACATGTTTAATTACTTTTGGAGAGTTCTTAAAATACACTCCTTATTTTAAGCAATGGAATCAAATTAGTGTCTTGATGATCTCCATCGGAGGAAATCTATTACTATTACTCTGCCTGAAAAAACAGTGCTTGGAGTGAAGCCTTTCTGGGTTCTGTGTACTCTTCCTAAATTATTAATATTTAACAGTTTCTGGGATTGCAGCTGAAACTTTTTAAGATAAAACATAATTGTTTGTCTAGATTTAAAAGCCAAACAAACCAGCCCCCAAAATACCTAGAATTACTACCTTAGTTGTGTTCTAATGTTACCTCAACAAAAGATCATGAGGCTGCTGGGATGAGAGAGTTTCATTTTTGTAATGTTTGTGGATGGTAGGGCTGTGGGAACAAGAGGTTGTCATATGAAGGAGTTTCTGCATCTGAAATAAATACAGTTTTCCCCCAGAGAAATTGGGAGCTCATAAAATTGCAGGAGGTCAGTGCATTGTTGAGTACACACTGAACTCAACTGACCACCAGATGTTAAAAGCCAGCTCTGGACCCAGAGGCAGGGCTTGAGCAGGTTTGTGGATGGCCAGCCAAGAAGGGTTTATTATCATAAGAAATATGTCATCTTAATGAACAATTAGTAGCAGTGAAGGATGCTTTTAATATCACTCAGTTCAGTGAAGGGATGATCCTCAAGTTTGTATTGGAACAAGCTCTCATTTAACTTGTATCTGATGAAAAGTTGCTCCATGTCATGGATTCTCCTGGTATCCATGTTCAGAGTGGGGCTGGACTAGGGCTTAGACTAATTTAGAACATGCCTAAAGCAGGGATCTGGGCTGCATGTCTCGGTGTTCATCACCAACACTCCTCAGTCTCTGGAGGAATGGGAATAAGCAGCTCCTGTCTCAAACCCCGTCCTGCCACTTAGGCAGATTCTTGGTTGCAAGTGTGGGGGGTAGGGGCTTAAGTTGTTCTCTCTCACCAGGGGAAATTCAGCAAATCTCACTGAGATTACCTTGGTTAATCTCTTACAACATGGTTATGCCCAATGCCACGTGCTGGAGAACTAAAGAAATCTCTTGGGAAGTGCTGATTCCACACCTCTGTCACTGATGGCACCTGTTCCCATGAACAGTATTAGCAATACAAATCATTATTTGTTTGCTCTGATGGATTGTGTCTCCCACCACCTGTCTGCATTCTTCTTTGGCTGTAAATGAGTCCAGGGACGCAGCTTTTGGGTTGTAGGGAGGTGAAGGATGCTGGGGGACAGGACTTCTTCACTGGAGGTGATTCTGATCAGTGAGTGCCATTAACTGTTGGCATTGGCAGCTTTGTGCCAGAGGTTGTGGCACAATTCCCAGACAGCATTTACTGCGGCTGAGCTGGAAGGGAATTAGTGACTTTTTTGGGAGTAGGTAGTTTTACTTGGCTTTTACAATTATGCCACTGTCACATAGGCATTATTCCAGAGACTGGTAAAATTTTATCAGAAATCATAGTATATTTTTGTACTACTACTGCAGGAAGATTTCTTTAACGCACTGTTTGCAAATACTCCTTCTCACCTCTTCTGCCACGCTTGTGGGATCAGTGTCCAGTGGTGATAAGACACTCGGATCTGAATTTCAGAACAAAGATTGGGGCATTTCTGTCAGGTTTATTTAACTTTTGGTATGAAATCAGACTTGATTCTGCGCTGACTGCAGCAGTGCAGAGTGCACAGGTGTTCCCCACAGGCTTCCTCAGGCGCACTGCAGGTGGCAGAGCTGGCAGAACACCCAACCCTCGAGGAGTTCACAGCGAACGGAATGACTCGGGATAATTCCTTCTTTATTCCCAGCAGAACATGAACTTTTGGGACGCACAGCGTATTAACTGCCCGTGCCCGATTTCTCCCTGCAGGACGCGTACGACATGGCGGAGCTGCAGGTGTCGATGCAGGGCAGCCCGGCGTGCCCCGTGCCCAGGAGGAGGGAAGGCCCGGCCCCGCGGCATGGCGCCGTGAGGGCGCGGCCCGGCCCGGCGGGGGGCGCGGCGCTGGGCCGGGCGCTGCCGGCGCTGCTGAGCGAGGCCGAGCGCCGCGCCCCGGGCCCGCCGCAGGACTCGCTGCGCGTCTTCTGCACCGAGGGCACGGGCTCCAGCGCCGGCAGCCTCAGCTCCCTGAGCTCCCTCAGCTCCGCGGGGCCGGGCGGCGGCAGCGCCTGCGAGGACATCCACGAGTGGGGACCCAAGTTCGAGAAGCTGAGGGAGCTGTACTCGCACAGAGAGGCAGGAGATCAGTAGCTCCCCAAGGCTGCTCTTTTCAGTTCTGGAGGCAAAGGTGAGGCACAGTTTTATACTCCTGCTCTTTATTACCCCCACTCGGCCTTTTCTCCTCGTTACAGCAGGGATTCAGATTCCCACTAAAGAGGCACACTTGGCAGTAAGTTGAAAGATGAGTAGGAGCTAATCTTGCGATATATACTTACTGGGAAGAACAAAGAGAGAATCTGGGGTACACAGTCATTCACATACTGTGGTTAAGAAGTATATATAAGAAGTATTTTGTATCACTGAAGTAATGCAGGACTCTTGAGGTAACCAGTGCACACGTTCTGAGGTGTGCTGGAGCTGAGAGAAGCATGCTGCGTGTGCTGTTCCTGGTGCTCTAACACTTAATAGAAGAAAAAACCACCTTGTCTTTTTGTCACATAAATGAAGTCTGTGGTGTGTTATACCCCTCTCATTCCCCACAGTGGCCCAGGACAGCCCTGCTCACTGAACACAGTGCAGGTGTCAGTCCAGGGGCACAGGTAAAGGAAAGAAGCAGAAGGATGAACTAGAACTTCAGTTATACTGTGAGGAAATCCCTTTATGCTGCCATACAAGGGCAGAAACTGGATTTAGGCATAACACGTGAACCCAGCTGCTTACAACTACACAATTTTCCCAAGGAAAAGGCCAGGTGTTCTGGCTACCTGCCTCAAAGAGGGCTGGTAAGGAATTGCAGTAGCAAACACCACAGTTCACCACAATCTCTCATTCCTAATGAGCTGCTAAACTGAGCCGAAATCAGCCTGAACTGAGCCGTTTGTATCTACAACTCTGTCGCTCATGTTTTGTTAAATCTCCTTTGATAGAAGCATTGCAGGACATATCTGGGGACAGAGAAACACAGGGAAAAACTAACAGCAGTAGCAGGGGGTGGAATATTATGCTCCAAATTAATCAGTCCGTTTTTCAAACCATTTAATGTCCAGCTACTAAGCTGGATTTTTCTTAAACTTGACAGTATTTGGAAGTGAGAAGGTGCCACTAAATTAATTTTATTTTTTTTTTAAATTGAGACCACTTGTACAGATAAATGGAGTACAGCGCAGCAAACCCAAAATCTTAAGCTGTGCTGTTTCTTTATGTATCATATATAAATTATATCTATTATAATATGTAAACTATATGTAATATGTACATTATATATAATGAGCTAATAGTATGACTATATCCTAGTTTCTAATAATTTGTTTCATTATAACAAAGCATGAAACAATGTATTGTAGCAGACATTAAAACTGCTTTGTTCACAGCAGCTTGTTTTGGGAGATCTGGCTTTTATTTTTATACATCTATTAAAACCCATAAGCAGGTGGCCTGCCTGTCTGCAGGCCAGCTCAGTTTGCATGTTTCCCAAATGAGAAATGTTCACACAGTACCTTGTTCTCACTTGCATTTGTGCCACTCTCTGGAAAATCTTGAGTGCACCATTCAGTACTGATTACACACTGCAGGTGGTGGGCATTGTCTTCTGGAAAACCTAAATCCCGTTTTTACTCACACCCAATGGTTTTGGTTCACAGACATGACAGAGTCTGTGATTTTGTAATTTTACTGACACATTTATTTGCCTGGGAAGAAACCTTGGCTGAAACATCTTGCAGTGTTCATCAGTCCAGTGTGCCAGCTCCTATATTCAGCAGTCACAAGTGGATATGGAAGAAGAACTAAGTAGGTATTTTGCACAAAAATCTATTCCTTCCTGAAACAGCAATAATTTTGTCTGCATACCTTGTATTCTTCCCAAACTCATGGACATGCTGTTGCTTTGGCTGGTTTTAATTTAATTTAGTCTGTAACCTCCTTGGGGCCAACACTGTCTTTATTTGGCTGTGAAGCCTATCTCAGGCACCATATAAATAATAAACCAGCCTTCTGTCCCCGGTGTCTCTGCCTTATTTGTGTTTAAGGATGACTGAAGGGTAGACTCTGTTGAATTATTTCTCTCAGTTTTGATTAGATGCTTCCACAGATGTGAGTCACGGCTGCTGTGCTGGCTGAAAAGTTCCTGTTGGTGGGCTCAGGATGCAGTTACCCACCCAAAGAACACTCTGGGGTTTCCCCAGGGAATGAGACCTCATCCAAGCTCTTCCTTCATCCCTGAGGAACTGGACTGGTCCCTGGGTGATAGTGACAACAAGCACAAGCGGTGCCCACAAACCCTGTGGGTGACAAACATGGGTCACACAGAGCAGCGACAGAGCTGCTGCTGTTCACATGTCTCAGTGCTGTTCCAAACGTTGCTGCCCTGCTGCAGCTTCCTTCCCCATTAGAGCTGTAGCCCTGCTTTGTAACCAAACACGAAAACACCCCCCAGAGCCTGGGAGCTGCCTCTGCACTCACAGTGAGCCCCACCTTGTACAGAACATACAGAATACAACACAAGGGCAGGAAACATTTCCAAACTGCTCTAGGAGCTTGTGTCAATACAATCTCAGTAATAGGACACACTCATTTGCAGCTGTCATGCCCTATTAAAGCCTACTCTTCCTCTTTCCAGAGTTTACTAATTAGTTCACTTAATTTATCTATTTTAATTTGCATGCTGGTCTTTTAATCACTGTGCAATTGCTGAAATCATATCCTCACTTGTTCTGCATTTGCACAGACACACAGAAATATTTCAGTGCCTCTGCAGAAAGGCTTATCCCAGCACTGCCATGGAAGAACAGCTGGCTTTCCACAGAAAGCTGTGCCATGGGTCAGGAGGGAAGGAAAAATATTGAATAAAAAACCCCATTGGGTCCCTAGGTAGTGGGATTTTCAGTAATCTAGTACTTTTATTAATCTTCTTCCATGTTCTTTACAGACTTTAAACATACAGTAAGAACATTTTATTTAGCATAAAATGTTTGTAAAGGTCTGAAATTCAAATAATCGTGTGGATATTAGTCTTTAATCTGGCTGCCTGTCAACTACATTAATCTTTGTGGTTTTCCCCTGTTAAAATAACATTCCAAGTACATAACAGGGAGCCAAGCCATAGGAAAGCTGATTGTCCTTAGGTCTGACCTGCTGACCACCAGGTTTAGGATGGAAAACAGGGCTGTAAAGAAGTAGCATTAGATGGGCAGAAGAAAGTCGAGCTTTTTCTTAATAACAGGAATGCTAAAACCCATGGCCATCTCCTGGGGATTTAAAGGAGGAGGTTCCCTGGAGCCCAGAATCCCCTCTATGCAAAACCACCATGTGTGGCTCACATGCCATCAATTACATTAATCCTTAATTAATGCTGGTGACAAACTCCCCCCAGCCCCCTTTAGACCAATCCTACACATGGGCAGTTTTATCTCCTGCTCTGCACATCCTGCAGCTCCTGCCACAAGAGTCACATCAGGACATCCTGCTACATGTACAGCCCTTGAAATGTGCTTCTTCACTCCTGAAGAGTACACCTTTCTGTTCATTAAAATACTAAACTTGAGCTACAATCTGCAAACAAGCAGGTCCCTGTTGGTCAAAGCATTTAATATGTGATTTTATATATATATATATAAAATACACATAATAAATAAATAATATTTAAATGGATATATTGCCTCAGTCTACTGACCTTACTGGAGTTGACATGCACAGGGTGATGACTGGTAAAAATCATGGTTGGTACCTTTAGTTTCTAAAGGAAGCCCAGTGAGCTGTTAAAACACAAAGGTGATTCTAAAGTCAGTTATAAACACAATAAAATGAGCTTAAGAAGCCAAAACTTCCTCGTGAAAAACATTCTGCTTTCTTTCATATGGACTGAAGCAAAGCTGATTCCCAAACCAGGTCTTTCTCAACCCATCCCAACATAAAAACAAGCAAAAAAAGTGGCTTGCAAATTACACAATTTATTTAGTGTACAATAGTCATTACATCTCTTTACAGCAACATATTATAAAATAACTATGTTAGATTCCACCAGCAGAACACTGAAACAAGAAATGAAAATACACTTATGGATCTCAAAGGCTTTTCTCTCCTAAAAAGGTCCTGGCTCTTTGATAGCATTTTGTCTCTGCAATCTAAAAAAAAGTAATTTATACCACAATCCCACTGATCACATGCAGCACAAAGTCCTTGTGGCCAGCAAAGAGCCCACAGGAGGAGCCCTGTCCCTGCCATTGCCACTGCTGGTTTCAGTGGTACCTCAGGAACAGGATGTGCAGCCCTTCTCCCTCAGCCCTTCCCATGCTTTATGTCAAACAGGGGCAGGGAGCAGCTGCTCTCTGAGCTGGGAACTGCTTCTGGCCCTCGGCACTGGGATTTACTGTTTGAGCAGCCTGGTGTCTGAATGCTGCACTACAGTGCCTGGAATATCCCTTAGTGTTACACCTTTCTGATAATCTCTGACAATACATCTTTCTGTCTAAAAAGTCTCAAACAAACCAGTCTGCACTTGGTAGTTTCTATGAAAAGGTTAAATTTCTCCTTTGGCCATACTAGAGACTGCATTTTTGAAATAAGTCTGTTTAAAAATAATTACTGTTCCAGTCAGGATTTCTTAGTCTCAGCTGTTACCTATAAGTAACTTCTGAAGACAACAAGCTATCACTGGGCCTGGGAACCCCTCCCCTCCACCAAAGGAAAGTTACCTCACCTTTCCAGAAAGATCCAATTGCATTCTAGATAAGCCATAGAGCCCAGACATCTTTTACCTTCTGTGTGCTTGTTTTCAATTACTGAAGGTGCTCACTGAGGGATTCACTGACCCAGGCTTGCAGCAAGAACCACCATGCATCATTACAGGCCTAATTAAAGTTTTAATACTGATTAAAATGCTTTATTATTGTATTATGTTAAACTGTAGTGGTCTTCAACCTCATTAAAGGATACAGGCTAGGAATTACTCAGGAGTTTCAGCTGCTCAGTGTAACAACCCAGCTCCTGTCAGCATGTGATTTAACACAGCCTGGCTACAGCACAGCCTTCTGTGCCAGAGAGAAAGGCAGAAGGGTGTTGAACATTGTTTAATGAGTATTTACTGAATATAAAATTGTTTGAGCATGTGACATAACCATCTCTATCTCTTCAGTAATTTACCTTGGTGCAGCTGAAAGGGAAAACACTTAAATCATTTGGAACTGGAGCCCAGCTCAGTTGTGACAGTTAATCTCATTACACATCTTGATTAAATTAAATGTGGAGTTTGCTATCTGTAGCACTTTAAGTTTCCCATCATTAGAAATTAATTGCAGTGGTAATTACTATAACTGAGTTATTTGCACAGGCCACAAACACTCTTATAGGTGTTCAAATGTTAATTCAACCTGGGCCTAGAGGCACTTGATTATTACAATTTAAGAAACAAATGAACCTAGTGGATGTCTAATTCAAGATGGAGAATACTGTGAGGCTTCCAAATTTGATTTCTGATTTCAATCTAAAAGCAAAGCAGTGCTAAAAACATAGCAAAAGCCGTGTGGTACCTTCATAGCATTTAGAAATCTGATACAAATCACAAAGTTCAGGCTGGTAAAAAGACAAAGAGTACAAACAAATCACAAAATTCTCAGCATTGAGGTCTGGTTTCACTTAATCTTCCATGTCATTTTAAAATACTGGTAGTCTCTGTTTAGGGTAAAGAACAAGGACACAATAATTTTGTGCTAAAATACAGAGCTTTGTGTCTGAAATAATACAAAACAAGGCTCTACTATCTGAATGTATTTGAAATACTGGTTTCCTGCTGATTTAGAGATGAGTTTTTCTTTTGTCCAATTTTGCTACCATAGTGGGATTCACACAAGGAGAAAAAGGATCCCCTGTAGTTCAGAGAGTATATACAGAAAAGTGTTGTGAGAATCCAAACTGAGAAATTTGGATTTTTGTTTGTTCTGAGCATTTTACAAGGATACAAACATGCAACATGTATCAAGCATGCTCCAGCCTTTTTTCTCACTAGAAACACCTAACACTCCATCATTAAACACTTAATGTTATAAACCAGTTTGTTTTTGATCACTAAAAATGCTGGACCAAAGATTAAAGTTTTTTCTTCAAAACTGCTTAATCTGCACTCACTGATTCTGCTATCACACTCACAAGACTGGAAACTCATATCTGCATACATTCCCAAAGATTCAAAAAAGAGGCACTGAAAGAGCACAAGGATCTGTCAAAAAGGATCAGACTGTAAGACAAAACTTCATTTTGTGACTATTTTTAGGATTCACAAAGGCAATGCTTAATCAGGGCAGGAGCAGCATGGGCTGCTTTCACTGAATTTCTACCATTTGAGAGGAAAATCTGAACTGCTGAGCAGATTGACAGGCTGGCACTCAGCAGTGCTCCCACAGGCTGCTGCTTTTGTCTTCCAATCAGTTGAAACTGGAAAACAATTACAACCTAATATTCTGAGGATCGGGATTTATAACTGAAATGGTCCCTGCCAGCATTTTTTAATGAATTTATGAAAAATTTGGCAACATCAATAATGTTATCAAAATTAAACTGTCTAAAAAAAGAATCACAGTAATTAAACAAGAAACCATCAGTGTAAAATGTCTTACAAATGTAACCTGTTTGTAAACTTTATCTGCATTTCCTAATGTGGGTCCTAGCAGTGAAATACTGAACTTGAAGTCACGGTTGGAAACATTATTTATGCTTGGCAAGTTTGTAAACATGGAAAGTTTTGTTTTGAAACACCCTGGTGAAGTGCATGGTGTAAGAAGGAAGGTTTTTTTTTATTTCCTCACAGAAGCGAGGATACAACGAAGGTTTCAAATCAGGTTCATTCTCTCCCAAGCCATCCATGATCTGCAATGAAATGGAACAGATGTATGAAATTTCTTTAGCCAATTCACAGTTACAGGCAATAACAAGTTTATAAAAACCTCCACGTTACATTCACTGGGTCAGGCTGGCCAGGTTTGTTCACAGTATGAAACAAGTGGGAAGAACAAAAACAGCTTTATACCAGCAAGACTTAAGAGTCTAGTCTCTAAATGATAAAACTGCTTTGTCAGAGGTCTGTATCTGCTTGGGCTTGTGCAGCCTGCTGTGGCTCCACCTCAGCCCCAGAAATGCCTGAGAACTCCCCTGACACAGAGCGGTAACAGAACCACACTGTGCCTGAGGGAACTGAAGCTCTGAAGTGATTGATTTACACCTGGGAGGGAACTCTGCTTGTGTGCTTCTAACCTGGAGTTTGTCAGGAAGTGATAACTTATCCTGCCCAGGCTGAAATTCCCCCTTTTTTATTCTCAAATCCCCTTAAAAACAAGCAGTGTTAATTTGGCCATTTTGAGAATGTCTAAAAGCTCCAGTAGGTTTTCCTGCCTGGAGGAAGGAAATACCTGAGCTACCTCAGATCTCAGTAACTGGGTTTCAGAGGGAAGTCAGGCAAAATGTGTTTTGTTCCTTGATGTTGTCTGTAACACTCACGTGGCCATTGGCTACATCCAGCAGGTCACGCAGGCGGCAGCCCCTGCTGTGCCTCCTCTCATAGCAAATGCTGTCCTCCAGGATCACGTAGTCCGTGCCAAAGGAGCGCAGGATTCCGTGCACGTCGCCGGGAGAGCGCTTGGCGTAGATCTGGTAAATCTGGAGAGCAAGGAAACTGAGCTCCAACACACACCACATCACCACTCACTACTGCTTTGTTTGCTCCCTCATGACTCCTCTATCTTGAGCCAAACAGAGAACTGAGACTGTGAAACCATGTGAATTAAGTATTACAGAAACAATCTAGACATGCTTTATTCAGTAGCCAGGTGGAGGTGTGTGTTATGGTGAGGATGCTGCTGGCTAGACAACACTGGATGGTGCTGTCAGGCTTTGAGAATGTCTCAAGTCCAGAAAAGGGTAGGTGAAAAGAGTCTCCTCAGCTCTGTGTGCAGTTTCTCAGGCTGGTTTCTGCATCAAAAGCTGTGTGCTGCTCTGGGAACTGAAGGGAGTCTCAGGAAACGCTCCATGTGAGTTAAACAGCCCAAGTGGGCACCAGGACCTACTGATGCCACAGTAGCCAAACCACTGCCCTTGGGACTAGCTGGGTACCCAGGCACAGAGCTGCTCAGACACTCACCAGCTGCCAGAAGTGAGTCAGGAGATCCCCAAGCAGTTAAATTCCTGGGCCTGTGCCTGACAGTTAGTTACTCTATGAGTAAAGCATGAGATGCCTCTTGCAGTATGCCATTAAGACATTACTGTTTTCTGAAGTGGAGCTGGTGACATAAGCAAGGATTACTTTAAAAAGATCAGAAATCTCTCACCTGCTTTGTTCTCTCTCTCAGACTCTTATCCTCATAGTGGGGATGGTTGGTTAAGGTCCGTCCAGTGCACAGTTTGACTCCTGCCAACAGCTGCATGCTCCCAGCAAACACTGCTGTGTTTGGAGTGTTTGACCTAAACAAATGTTGATAAGTGTGAGGAAGTCTCTGCAGGGGTATTTTTGCAATGCTTGTGACAGATCAGAAGGAAAAAAAAGACTGGCAGAAGTATTTTTCTGCTTCTCCTCTATTCAGGGAGCAAACTGTTCAAGCAACTGTGTTTTCCTCAAATGCCAAGTGGATAAATTATGATAATACTCAACTGCAAATAAAAAATTTACTAAGCACTAAGAGGAAATATAAGGAAAACATGATCCTGACAATTTCAAACTATTTCTATATTTAATATATTTCTCAGGTTCTCTGAATATTTATAGGTTTCTATATTCTAATTCTTTTAATATTTCAAGAAACTTATTGTGACTTAGGTTTGCATCTGATATATATGGTACTTTATATAAAATGAATTACTTAATCTGAATGGTAAAACTTTCTGTTCCTGTCCTGGCATTCACTTGGAATGAAAACTTTGTTCCATGAGACATTAATCTTCCTGTTTGACAACTGTGGGAGAGAAACTATGAAAAAAAGACACCCCAGTTGCAAAAAGCTGGGGCAGGGGGATGCAGAAGATTCCAGAAAAATGCTGTCACTTATTGTTACTGTAATCTTTGAAATTCCAAATAGCAGTCCTGGTATCTCAGGATCCCTCAAATACCAATAATGGAAAAAAACATCTTTGCTCACCTTCTTCCCAACAAGTTTACAATCTAAAAATATTTGCAAAGAAGCAACAGAAGGGCACAGCAAAAAAAAAAAAAGAGTAAAATTGCCAGGCAATGGACACGCCTATAATCAGGCATATTGAAGCTGGCCTAGTATGCTGAAGTGTTTTCTAGTGCTTAGTAGGCACGTAACCATGGAAGGGTCTGTGAAGACTAAACCAGCAGGAAACAGCACACATTAAATCAACTAAAATGAAATTAGGATGTGAATAGGTGCCTAACATCTCCATGCACACACTGAAGTGCTCCAGTAACTGTGACACTTTGGGGTGCACTTCAGGGAGCCTTTGGAAACTGCAGCTACAGTCATCTTTAAGCTCCATGATCAGCTTGAAAATGTTGAGAGGCAAGTATTAAATTTTACTATCGCCTTTCAAGAGATTATGCTTAGCAAATGAATTAGTAATTACAAGCCCTTTCTAAAAAGTCTCGCACTGGTACATTAATCTCATCTAGGAAGCCAGAGATAGTATTTTTAATAGGCCAGTTTAACTTTACTGATAGACTAGTCCTTCAGCACTTTATAAAACCAGTTTCATTTTAAAGTCTGAAAATATTTAATCTCTTAAGAAATTATTTATTACTTAAAATATTCAAAGCCACAAGTGTCCTGAAGTACATGTTCCATTAAAATAAATTAATTGCTATTAGAATTTAGTACTATGCAAATGGATGGCCCTGACAGGCTGTCAGCCAGGACTCATCCCTGGAGCTGTGGGAAAGCACAATTCTGTAGGACTAAGCTGCAAAGGACATGGGCTGGACTCACAGAGGGACTGGGGAGAGCTTAGACACCCAAATAAAAATGATGATTCTTAACGCATCTTCAACATGTTTCTGTGTTTATGCCTGGGCCAGGCAACTTGTAATGTGACAAGTAGGTTTCTGTGCTTGTTCAAGATTAGTTCAAATTTTAAAACCTGACTGGCCTTACCGAGGCAACCCTGCTCTTCTGATAGCAGATTTGCATTATAATGGCAACATTATAATTAATGCAACATTAATGGCATAGCCCCTCCCAACAAGTACCAAAAGCAAAACCACACGAAAAAAAGCAAACAAAAGAATGAGCCAAACCAGCCTGCAGGCTCTTTTCTTTGAAAAGAAAGCTAAAGGGTGATAGTGCCCTTTATCAATAACCTACTGATAAAAATGCATGTCAAAAATGTAGACTCACAAAATATACTGAGTCGGAAGGGACCCACAGGGCTCATTCAGTGCAGCCCCTGTCCCTGCAGCCCCCCCAGCAATCCCCCTGTGCATCCCTGGTGCCCGAATGCTCCTGCAGCTGCGGCAGGGGCTGGGACCATCCTGGGGAGCCTGGGCAGTGCCAGCCCCCTCTGGGGGAGCAGAACCTTTCCCTGAGATCCATCCTAACCCTGCTCTGGTCACAGGGAGCAGAGATTGGAGCTGCAGCCCCCAGTGAATCTCCCATCACAAAAAGGATTATGGAGAAGCTTCAGGGTTCCATTCCTCCCCTTTCCAAAAGCATTCACTTCTGTTCAGAAGGGGTGAAATACAGCTGAGTTGCATTCTTTACCAGATAGAAAGAGTTTTGAAGGCACTTCTTGCTCTCCCTATCCCTTGAAGACCATCTAGTGACTCTTGCTTGCTTTTCAAACAACTGCCTTAAGTGCTTTGGTCCGGGCTGGAGTTTAAAATATGGTGTTCCAGGTAAAAGAAGATGTTTCCCTGAGATTTACAGGTTTGAAGTCCAGGAAATTATACTCCTTCAGACACATAACTGTCCATATTTTACTGGCCAGTTCAGATGTTCCCAGATCAGCAGGAGCTACTGGAAGCCCTCTTTTCCTGTGCTGCACTGGCAGTGCCAAGAGCACAAGTGCAGATTTCAGTGCCCTGAGCAGAGCTGGGAGGTGACAGTGGGAGGTGACACAGAGCCCCAGGCAGTGTCTGCCCTCTCCACTTCCCTACCCAAGAGCCCTTGGGGGTGCCACTGCTGAGTTCTGGGGACACAGGAGCACCGAGGAACATTCCCAAAGCCAGGATGGTTCCTGCATCCCAGGGACGCTCCTGCCCATGCCCTGTCTGAGCCAGGCACTACCTGCAGGGCTCTGCAGCCAGGGCACCTCCTGTGCTGCAAACCCCTGAATGACACTTCTCTATTACACAGAAACCAAGCAATTTTTACAACTGTCTGAGCAAATGATGTATAAAATGAAAGGATAATTTGTTTTTATAGCTCTCTGCCAAGCTCTATACCACACTGCCCAGCCTGCAAACAATTTATTCTCTAGGAAATGTCACTAAATAATGACAAGGACTTACAGGTCAAACTGATTTACATTATATAATTTAAATGCCATTCCAAGCAGACCTGATGGCATTTTGAACAAATAATCTCATTTATTTTTGAAGCTCTAAGCTTTCAACAAGTTAATTACAGCTGAGCTAATGGGTAAACTAAGCACTATATTACAGCGTAGGAACCTTTTCTTTACCTTACACTTCAGAATTTAGAGAATTATATAAACAGTAAAGAATAACTCATTAAAAATAAAAGGGTTTTACAGGAAGTACTTGCACAGACTCTGAAAGTGGTAGTAATTCTTTCTCTTAAACTACTAAAGAATTATTGTGAGCTGGTTTTAGGAAGCACTAAGAAGAAAGTGCCATTGCAATTACAGGTTACATCATTAGAAATAAAATGGCTATTTCTAGTAGAAGTCCTCCAGAGCTGAACCCTGTAGTTGGCTTTCAAAGCCATAAAGTCTGACAAGTCTCAGATTATTCCTTTAGTAGTGCCTGAATATGGTATGAATCAACAAAGCAAAAGGATTTGAGAAAAGGAGATTCTGAGGAATATGCCATGATAGACTTTTCTTTTTCTTTAAAAGAAAATCTTTTTATTTGCAGAATGCAATATTAAAATATCACAGATTTAGTTGCAGATGATAGGCAGTAAAGCATATTCAGTCATACTGTCATGGTTCTTTTTTTTCCCTCTGGTTTGCAAAGACTGAAAATTGCAAAAATGGAAAACGACAGCCACAAAGAAAGAGCAACAAATGCGTTTTTGTGAGTCCCAGCTTCACTTTTATGCATGCAGATTATGCTCACATAAAGGAGTGCACCTACACAGGTGGTATAAACCTACTTCTCAGGCACTCTCAAGTTCATGCCTGAAATTTACTCACACGTCTGTCAAACAAAAGCCCAAGAATTTACAAACAATATTTTTTTTTAAAAAGTGTAATATTGCCTTTAAAGTCTGGAACATGTGTTGATTTCAGTGTGATTACCTTTGAAAATCAGGAATGTAAGTAATAGAGTTAAACTTTAAAGCTGGCTTGAAATTAAAATATAGCCATTAATATAAATTAATACAAATTACTAAAGGGAAGAACCACCATTGAAACACCGTGGGTGTTTCATTTGCATAACCTTAGGAGCTTTTTGGAAATTTGTGGGGTTTCCACTAATATACAAATTTGCCTGCTTGTCCCCACACCTGGTTCAGGTACAGCTGACATCCAACAATGCTCTGCTGAATCTCAGTCTCAGATAACTTCTCCATTGTTTTGGCTGTTGGCCAAATAGATTTCTAATAACTTTTTCTGTGAGTTTTGGCCAACTGCTATTGAAATATTCCACAACTGTAGACAGATTTCCCCTTTAAAGGCAGAAGACATTGCTTCTTTAACACTTACCAGGAGTAAACAGAGTAGGGAAGTTCACGCTATTGATTTGCTCATTCTACTGATATTCTTCCCCATCTCACAAATGAGCATGTTGTTCCTGTTGTCTTAGGGAGAGAGACCAAAACTAAGAATTTTAATGTACCTCCCAGCTGGGAACAGAGCTGTGAACTATCCTTGGAGCATTGGATTCTTGACTTTTTTGTTGAAAAAAAGCTAAGAAAATGAGATGGTGGGTAGGAAAAAAGGAGGAGACTGGGATATGCAAGATCATTATGTAAAAAATTTTGCTCTGCAATTGTACAGATACAAACCAGTAGATCTTCCTGAAAATGCTATGGGCAATTTTAGTGAGGGGAAGATTAAGAAATGCATCTGCAGACACTTCACAGGGGACAGACTAATAGTTGGCCATTATTCAGAATGCATATTTGGACAAGTTAATATGCATTTAGAGCTAAGCGGACAGAAGCGTTTTCTTGTTGTGGAGAGATTGCAAGACAGATGAGTTACTCCTAATTCACTGCTATACATGACAAATTAGAGCTTTTCATACTGAGTTTTAATAATGAATGATTAGTTCCTGACACCAGCCTTGACAGGTCATTAACTACAGCACAACTATCAAGTGTTAGTATAGTAAAAGTGTTCTCTTACACATCAAACTTAAGAAAATCTGTCCCACTTCGAGAAACTTACCATAAATTTTGTTGACTGGTATTTAAAGCATAGATAATTAACTCTTCTTCACAGGAATAATATTTCTAAATACAATAAATTCTAAGTAAAAAAGAACTCTGTCATGACTTGGAATGAAGCGATGACAAGCACCAGTTTAGCATTCTCAGCAGTAAGAACACATGAAAAATTATTCTCATTGGAGCCAGTCAAATCCAGTTCATGGCTAGGAATAACTCCACATGCATATTTTATGTATAAATCCATATATAACTCTATAATACTGCACACAGGAGACCTGAACTATCAGACATTTACCATCTTTTAATAAAACAGTAGTGTTAAATGGAACTGGCTGGTAAACATTAGTCACAAAAACATGCCAATAAGGCTGCAAAGATTCTAAATGATGGAAAAAATCATGGCCTGCTTTCAAAATAAGTCAGTGAAGGTTGTAATATATTTCACTTCTAAATTACTCCTTCTAGTATGGATTAAAGAAATATAACATTATGGAGTGTAAATATGTTGCTATGGGGAGAACAGGCTGGATGACTGGTTTCACTGAAGTTCATTGCATATGAAGGAAATACTCCAAGGAAATACTTCAGAGAGTTCAATATTTAATGTGTATATTCAGATTTACTTTCAGAATGTTTTCCTCCATAACATGAAACCAATTTTCTTTTTTTAAAATCATCGCTGGAGTTGAAAATAAATACAAGTCCCAGGAATCTCCCTTTCAAAAACTTAACCTGAAAGTTTTCAGTGGTTACTCTATGTTTACAGAGAATGTACCCCTTCAGTTCACAGCCCTCCAGAGAACATCCTACCTGGCCTTTTTTCTCAGCAACTTCTACATGCAGTATTCCAAACTGTTTCCGCCTAAAAAATACCAACCTATGCTCTGTGAGAAAGCAGAAGTGATGAAGTGGGATTGGAATGATTAACTCATACTCCTGAAAGACTGCACCTATGCTTAGCTGTGACAAGTTCAAGTTCAACTAAAAATAATCCTGCTTGCAGTTTGGGACACATGTTGGGATTAATTCTAACTAGCAGAAACAACCTATATTATTTTAAAGTCCAACAAACAGACTGCAGAGTACAAATTTTCCAGCACTACATCCAAGTTTTTTAACATTATACAACTGAGAAGGACATTAGGTTGGGGAGGGGGGGAGAAATAAAATGACTTCACTGCAGAGGCCTATTAATGTAAAGAAGTAGCTATTACATGATGAGAGATGCTTGACACCTCCAAATTTACCTTTTAGGACTGGGAAAACTGTATCCTTATGGGAGGAAAGGGATCAGCTGTTTCCCTGCTGCACATGGAACACAGCAGTGATACTGAACCCGAGCATGGAGTTGCTTTCCACAGCTGCTCATACCCAACCTCCTGATAACCCACTCACCCTAACTATCCTCATGGGTCACCAGAGTTCACTGCTGAGCTGTGACAAATAAGGAGAACATATAACTAAGAACATTAGATCTACACAAATAGCATTTAACTGAAATAGAGAAAAAATCCTCTTACTTAATCCAGTTCATCAGCTCCACAGTGTCTGGGTCATAGAATTCTCTCAGCTCTGATAGTTCATCCATTATTCCTGGCCAGAACTAAAATGGAAACAAAATAGAACAAAAGAAGAAGACAGAATGAACAAAAGAAGTTCTGGATGGTGACATGCATTACTTCCTCTTAGTTGGCAAATAATCATCTTGTCCAGCTCATGGGTAAATTGCAAGACATAAGTGTATCTATCCCTTCCTAGGAAGGAAGGGTGGCTGTCACTGAAGGATGAACACACAGTTTCAGAGTCTGAGATCTGCAGCTCCTGCCACATGACCAGCAGGACCAGAACTGCCCACTGTCAATGACAACAAGAGAAGGAAAGGCCCAGGAATTAACATTAAGTTTGGAAAGGAAATATAAAACTAAATTAAAAAAGGTAGGAAATCTGTGTCACAAAGAAAGATTATTAGATGTGCTGTGGATGCTATTAATGGTATTTCAGAAGTTTGAATTAAAAGAGAGCCACTGAAGGCAAAAATAAAAATGTGACAGAATGACAACAACCAACAGACCATTGGGGGAAAGCATTTCAAAATTTACTAGACAAGAATACATAAATCAAATCTAGAGGAGAGAAAAAAAGGATTGAAACTGATTCTGAAAAGTTTAGCCCTTCCATCCAAAAAGCAAAGGGAACAATGATTTATTTAAGGGTTTATTGTTTAATCCAGTGAATATTCCAGGGCAGAAGGGAGCAATTAAGGAAGATAATGACATTGCTAATGACAGATTGCTGTGCATCAGTCTTTACTACAGAGGATGTTATGGTTAAACTTATTCCAAATCTGCTTTCTTTAGATAATAAGGACTGATGGTTTGAAAACTGAAATGCTACAGGAGAAGGTGTAAGAAAACCCACCTGATAATCTAAAAAGCCATTAATCATCCCATTTATATAATGCTCATCCAAGAGTTCAGAAGGAATTTCAATGTGGTGCTGCTGAGCCCCTTAGCAGACACAGGCATTCGTTCACTAAAACTGTAATTACGTGGCAGACTGGGGGCAGGAGGTATGACTGGGCCAATTAAGATTCTCACTAGTGTAACTGCTTGCTAAAAACACTTGTTCAAGTACTCCTGGCATCTCCCAGGTGGAGCCATGGCAGCATCACAACCCTGGGGAAGCTCTGGGAAGTACAGCAGTACAATAGATTTATTTCTGCTCTTCAGAAGCTCTCATATAAATCAGCAAATTCACCTGTTTTGAAAGGAGATTGTGGAGTCTCATAATGAATCAAAATTTTCTCTCTTCATTACTAAACTGCCCTGGATAGCTACACATTCTGAGAGCTTGGAGTCCTTCGGGGTGAAAAGAGAAGGAATGGGTTCTGCTTTGCTTTTCAGTCAGTGCACCCTGCCCTGTAACCTCCTAAGGAACCAGTGGCACAGCACCCTGCTCAGTGCTGGGGCTATTCCATGGCATTCACTCTGTAAAGGTTTTTAAGTCACAGTACTGCAAGTTTTGAGTGAGTACAAGCAGTTTTCACTGGAGGAAATTTTGGTCATGGGGCTTGCTATTACTGAATTGAAAAATTTCCAGGTAGCACTACACTTGATTGGTAGAACCAAGAGAAAACTAAGGTACTTCAGGAATTCCAAATACAAGAGAATGACAAATAAAAAGTAAAGCATATGAGAATACAGACCAGAACTTTGTCTTGTAAACCAAGTGCACGTTAGATTGAGAAAAAGCCTGATGACACTGGGAGAGGAGAAAAAGAACAGATGCAGCACATCAGGGATGTAACAAACTGCTCAGAAGAGTGAGGGAAATGTGAAAGAAGTTTCCAGCTTGTAACAGTGCTTGTCTCTGGGGTCAAAGTCTTCAGGAAAATAAACCAGTTGTCAAATGACTTAAGTTAGCCCTGAACTGAAGCTGTTCAGAACAGCCAAGACTGTTCAGATCATGGGCATATGTTGCAATATGTGCAATAATAAATGTCCGTGTTTGGAGCAGAATGACTTGGCCATGATGAAGATAAAAATGCAGTTGGAGAAATAATAGGAATAGAGAGTTTACTGTTAGAGAGAAATCAAGATTATTTGGCAATCCTTGGAATTAGAATGCTCAAGCTCAGGAGCTCACCTTAAGTACCAGCAATTTATTCAGGAATTATTGACATGCAAATTGATGAGCATTACTCTGAAGTTAAAATACAATGAACACAGATAAAAGTGAAATCTACCTACAAAGTATAAGAAGTGAAACAGAAATACTACTTGGTACTGCTTTATGCATGTGTTGTGTTATCTGCAGCATAGCTAAAGCAGGCATGGAAATACTCCAGCATTTTCACTTTATCTGAAAGATATTTGCACTGCAATAATGGAGAACACATGTAAACAGGAATACAGATGTCTTACAGGTCTCAAAATATCCTGTATCTGAAATCTGAAAGACAGCCAGCATTGTAGCTGCATTTGTGTCTCAATAAATTATTGTTCAAGTGATGTATTTGGGGCTGTAGTAACCACATGCCTCAAAAGAGGCTTTCATTAGCTTATTCTGGATTAAGTTAATAATCCCATGGAAGTCCTATTTTGAGGAACTCCACTGAAGAATAGTTCTGACAAATGTAACAGATAATGAAACAGCAAGCTGCCCTCCTACAAATTCAAGAAAACCAGCCCTGACAGCCAGTTAACTTTGTGGTGTACAGACACTGCCCCTGCAATCTGAGCAGTCACTGACTGAACAGATAAATTTTTGTCTGGAAAAGAGAAAGATAAGTCTCTGTTCCAAAAATCTCCTTCCACTGTCTGTTTATATGGTTTCAGAGAAAGAGTATAAAACTGCATTCTCACAGAAGCAATGGGTACTTTCTGGATCTCTCTGTAAGAATTCTTGTCTGACCACTGCCAAGGCATCTGAGACAAGAGCCTTGTGGGTCCCTCCCACCTCAGAATGTTCTGTGATTCACTCAGGCTTCTCATCAGCTCTTTCAGCTTTGCAGGAAAGACCCACAGAGACATCCACTCTTCTGGTAGCTCAACTGCAAGAACTGACTCAGGACAAAAAACCACTGACAGATGATGAATTTCTCATTCCTACTGAGAAATTTGAAAAATAGTAAATAGTCTTTTTGAAGTCAATAAAAAAAAATTCCTCTATTTAGAAGGAACACAAAAATGATGCTTTTCAGGCAGACTGAGCACCACTAATGACTGCTCTAAAGCCCATGAAATCTGTGGTTTCTGTTGACTTCAGAATTGAATCTGACAGAATTTAGGAACTTTACATCTGCTCATGAAGAGTGGGTGGAAAATTATTCCTAGTGATCTGTCACATTAGGCTATCAGAATGTCATGCTCTTGGTATCCCCCACGTCAAAAGAAATGGCATTGTTTGTGTCATATTCAGAGATGATGGAAATGGTAAATGACTTCCTAACCGTCACATCAGTGGACAAAAAAAGTCCTCAAACAGAACAATAAAACAATTTAAGTGGGAAACAGTATTTTTTTACTTTTTGTTTCAGTTTTAGAGGGGGGAACACAATACTGGAGTGAACTATATTAGCAGCTTTCTTAGCTGCTTCACTACTGCCTTTTGAAGTGTATCAATGAAATTAATCTTGTGTTTTTCTGAAGGAAATTATTTAACAGGTGTATTTTCATCTCAGACTAGTTACTGCAAAAACAAATTCTCCATCAAAGCAGACTCTGAACTTTTTGTCTTTGTGACTACAGATTAAAAGTATGGTTTTCCCATTAAATCAATGTCTTAAATCTCACTGCTATGACAGACTGATAATCTTATACATGTTATTGATTCAGGTATGTTTTATGCATTTACATTTAATTGTTTGACAAGAATAATATTCTGTTTCTGGAACAGACAGAAGACAAACCAGGCACTTGATCATTTAATAATTTTGTACTTTAAAACAGAGATGAGGGATAGCAGTAGAGATTATGATTATTTCTGCTCCTACAATAAATCATTACACAGTGTGACAATCTGCATATTATCCACAGCTTAGTTAGAACCAAAAGAGACAACTCCCATTTCCATAAAATGATGCATTTAAATAACAACTGCTACTTATACATACAACCAGATAAACATTTGTATCTATGAACAACTACTTTGCATCAAATAAGCCCAAGGTGATCCTTCACAATTTAATAGGTACAGCTATCCTCATTTTTAAAATTCACTTAAAATTCTTTATGTAGTTACTAATAAGAGAGCACCCTTCTAGGAGAAAGGAAAAATTTCATGCAACTAAAAAATGCTAAAACATTGAGAAAAAAAAAATTCTTACCTTAAATGAAATGTACAGTAATGTAATTACTGGTACAGAATACTTAATCACCTGTGTCTATGAGAAATTGAAAAAAAATTGGTTATTTTGATGATACATTTAATAGACTTAATTTTTAATGTATTGATATCTGAAATATTTAACATGTAGTGGACTTTAAGAGATTGGATTTTAAGCCCATATTATGATTTTATTTTCAAGTAAAACCCTAATTACAGACCCATCACAGAAGATGGATTTATACCTTTAAATCTATATTCTACAAGGTAGAAAACACTGTCATTCAATATAATTGACTACAAAGGTCTTCTCAGACTGCTGATGATTTCTTAATATGGAGACTTATTTAGTAAAAATGTGGTTATTTTTCACAGCCGCATCTACATTGCCATCTAGTGTACTCCAGTGGAATTGTTTAATATAGAAACCATCAGAAAATCCATTTTACTTACTAAATGTATACAAAAGTACAGCAGAGATACCTGGTTTGAGAGAACTACAAACATTATTCAGCCCTGAGCCTTGACTTGGTTTAGATACAGCCCAAGCCCAGTGGGTGAAATGCTGTGAGTCCAGTGCTCACCCTTTGGGATGTGTAGAGATGGAGACACTTGAGGGTGAGTTTCCAAACCTCTGCACTGCACAGGCCAAAGGATGCAAATACACACATGTGGGATGTCCAGAGGTACTTCATCCTGGAAGAATACAAGCTTTTCAGGATCATTTGGAGCTCTGCAAAGCTGCTTGTGAGAGCAGCTGAATCTAGAGGAATTCTGAACACAGTTTCCTTGGACTTGCAGGCCTCTGAAATAACTGAGTACAGGGCTGACACTGCACTTTGCTACATGCTGTTGAGAACATTTCTGTTCCCAAACTTCCATTCTTTGTGGCAGAATTCTGGGAAATGCCTCGGTTCACAAGTAGAAACACACCAGGGAGAAAAAGGTTCATGATCCTATCAGTTTGTGGTCAACATATTGTACACTCTTACAAAAATACACTCAATCATCTTAACAAGTCCTTAGTAGAATCAAAAAAATATACCTCATTGTGCTTAATGCCAGACATCCAAAAAGAATTGTGTGAACTAAGCTGTAGGCAGCATCAGGCTTCAGTGTCACTGTATATTCTTCCATTTTTCCCTTTAACTGGACTTGATTTGAACCACTAATTGAAGAAAAAGACAGTGCTATATTAAGTTCTGTAACATATTTAATATAATTATCTGCATTTTAAAAAGTACTGAATCTTTCTGAGGCCAGAAACAACAACCATTGCTATGAGTCCACAATCTTCTATTGTATCTATGATATAATTTAGCCTGATACCACCAACTTGATGCAGCATCAGGAATTTCTTTTCATGTACAGATTTCTGGAAATGCAATGGGATTAAATGAGCTGGATTAGAACGAGATAAAATTGTTTACAGGAAGGCAAGCTTGGTTTGTTTGAAGCAACTACTCCCATGTTCAGAGGGCTTTTGATGAGAGTGAAGAATTTAATAGAGTGATTTGTGGGGCTGTGCTGGTCTATGTGGATGTTACTAGCCACAGATTGGAAGCAGAGTTAGGGAACATGAGCCCTGAAAGGAGTGGTTATTGCTTGAGGTGTCTAGCCTTGTGAATATAGGTGGAGGGCCCTTCAGAAAAAAAAAAAAAAAAAAGAGAAGATGCTTCAGTGTGTGGGGTTTCCCCATTTTTTTTCAGGACAGGGGATTAAGTGAGATAAATGCATTAAAAATTAGGGACATGTTTGGGATTACATCTGGGGCTGCAGAAAATAAGAGCTGCAGAAGATTTATTTCTAAAATTGACCAATGCAGTAAGTTTCTAAAGAGGCTGGTTGAATAGTACCAAAATTATTTACAGATGATTGAAACGTGACAATTACTACTGTAATATGTAATTGTCATAACATAGTTTTGGAATTCCTTGGATACTCTCCCTTTCTCTCCTTTTTATCCAGTCTTCCCTAAAATCTATCATAGTGCCACTAGTCAGGTGGCACTCCTTGAATTTTTGGTTCATCAAGTTTTATATGATCCCTTCTACCTTCTGCCCAAGTTGTACATGTAAAACTGAGAGCTATGTAATGAACCATTTTTTTAAAAACAGGAGTTCTGTTTGATTTTCTTCTGTGCTCTGTAGATACCTCAGAATTCCACAGATTAGCTCTGGGAACTGCCAGCAGTGATGCACAACTACAGCTCCTGCTCCTTCACACAGATCACAAGGTTCAGCACAGACCATTCCAGCTCATTTCTGGACAGTGATGATAACACCAGGAAATATGGGCTTTGAGTGCTTTGCACAGGGAAAATGGGACAAACTAAATAAACTAACATTGTTTTAGATAAAGATATCCTTCCCTTGCTTTCCCTCATCTCAAAAACCCCAACCAGTATTTTACATACTGCAAAACTCAACAGCAAAGAGCTTGACTGAATCTAGGGAAGGATGTTCCTTTGTTTACAGTTTTAAATTCTTATTGAAGTTACTTATTCTGCTTGATTTCTTTATCATACACCTCACTCCTCAGTAGCTGTGCAAAGCAATCCTGTATTTGCTGCTGTGTTCACCTGTCAGTTCCTCAGCCAGCTGAAGAAAAGAAAATTGATGAGAGTGTGAATTATCTTTAAACTGTATTTACCTGAGGTTCCGAAAGGCAACAATTACAGCTGCTACTGTCAGAAGGAAGAGAACAAATCCATAGATGTAGAAAAGTAATGTACTGGAGAGTCTTGAAAAAGTATTTAAAGGTAGTAAACCAAAGGCTTCTTCACAAAGATACAGGTTAGCATCAAAATCTCTAAAAAAAAAAAAAAATCTTTGTCCAACACGTATTTCATAACTTGATGACATAAAGGATCAAAGTTTCTTTTTCTCCCAAGGAATTATAAAGTCACAGTTGTGTAGATTATTCTTAGGGCAAATATGACATAAACATGAGGTAAAACTCTGATTTATTGCACACATTTGGAATAAGAACAACCTGAAGGCTTCAATTAAGGAAGTCAAACAAAAATAAAACTGTAGCTAAATCATACCTTGTCGCTCCAAATCCAAATTTTGCTTTCAGGAATTTGAATATATGCTCATCTGACTCAAGATTAAGAATTTTCTACAAAGTGGGGAAAGAGAATGGAAATTTTACTTTAAATATCAAAAATGTCCCACAGTAAACAGCATTTTTTGTCATTTAAATGTAACTGTAAAGGAGCACAGGCTTACTAAGATGGGTGCTTTGCAATTAAAGAAGCATTCCGTTTTAACTGCATTCTTTGAAAAGAAAATTCAGTGAAAAACTTTGCAAATGCTCAACAGTATAGATCTACAACTGATATAAAATTACAGGTGAGATTCAGGTTAACACCAATTATTTGGCATTAATTTATGAAGTTTTCAAATCCATACATCAAAGATTAGCAAAATGATCTTTAATTTCTAAAATGCAGTTTCTGAGATGTGGAGAAATCTCACTGCAGTTTTTATTTAATTATATTCCTGTATATGGTTAACAAATAGCTTTTAACATAATACAATGTGTAATTTTTCATATTAAAAATTATTTGCCTACCTTAATGAATTTATTTATTAGGAGAGTCAAGCACAAGACTAGTAGAACATGGAGGATAAGTTTCCCAAGCCTATTAAGCAAGCCACCCTTTTTTAGGTTTTTCTGCAAAGAAGAAAATATTAGTATTTCAGTCTTTTTTTTTTTTTTTAATGTATTTGGAACAAAAGCATCACAGGCTATTTGAAACAGCTGATCTGCTAGTCCTGAGCAGCACCAAATTTGCATTAGGGTCATGTAAGCAAACTTCAGGAAGCTGAACTCGACATGAGCCTAGCTGTCCTAGTTGTTACAGATTATTTTGCTGGAGGCAGATCCATAAATTCAAGCCAAGTCCTACTGAAACCAGTGTAGAGTCCATTGTGCAATTTTTTTTTCAGGATCCAAACTGCAGCTTGCACAATCATTAATGTTAATAGCAATCATGGAATTATGATGTCTGATGTACTTGGTTAAGCTGCAGTTAGTTTAATGGAATTAATTATTTGATCAGGCAATGTTTGGGTTGCTGTATGCTATAGTAATTCCTCTAATTAGTATTAGTAAATGAAAATTATAAGGCATCTAAATTACTCTTTCACACACACGCACACACACACACACACATATATATAAAAATACTCTTTATTTAGTACTACAGAAATATTTTGGTACATACCTGGATTGTTCTTGCTACTAAGACAGAAACATTAAAACTTATAAGTAATGATCCAAGAATCATAGAATTGAAGAACTGTAGGACACAGACCAGCAGTAATCCAGAAATCTGAATGATATAGAGCCGTGTAACCTATAACAATAATGAGATTTTTATGTCTACAAAACTTTACAGTCATAGCTGCTTTTCTCTGAACGTGCTTTATCATTTATTTCAACATCAATTATTTCTGCAAAGAATGTATCATCTTGCAGTAAATCTTTACATTTAAAGCCATTACTATATTCTTTTTATACTTATGTCCTGAATTACTTAGGTTAATATTTTTTGCCCATTTTATACTTAAGAAAGCCTGGTACTATAATCAAGCAGATAAATAACTGCAGTGTGAGGAAAATATTTATTACTTATATTTGGAAGATTTTTTTATTTTCTTTAGTCCAAGAAGTCTTTCTGTAGCCTCTGTGACATCTTTATGACTAAAGAGTTATGGCTCAGTGCAGTTCAGCAACCAAACATCACCTGCCTTCTCAAACTTTTCAGTAATAGTTCGGTATATAATCCCTTTTGGGTTATGCTAAACCATTATCAGTGTTCAGCTCAATGTAAACACTAAACCCCAGCTGATTTTCTGACACAGTGGTACCAAAATATACATTTCACCTCACACAAAGATCCCAGGTTCAGTCTTGTATTACAGCAGTGGTGTAAATCAGTATCAAAGAGCTCAACAAACTCCAACAGTTCGAAGTAGTGCTTTTTTGAACATGAGTACAGACACAGTGGTGTGGTGAGTCTGTTTTGGAATAACTCAGGATGAAGCTGATAATTTGCTGACTTTTAAGGTAGCTGACCAGTCACATTAAATGTTTACTTCAGCTTGCAGTTGCAGATATAATGAAGAGTTCAGAAACTTAAGTAAGCCACATTTATCTTGATATGCAGGCACCATACTCATTTTCAATTAAATTAATACAATCAATAAAGTTCAAGTCTGCTTCAAATTTAAAATGAATTTACATGAATTACTCTTCATCCTCCTGTAACCTTTCCAAAAGTTAGAACCTTTTCCAGCCAATGAAAGCTTTCACCAAGCCTAAAATGATCTTGGTAGAATTTCACAGCAACATTAAAGTCAAAGCCAGCATTTTCATCTTCTAAGTACATTTCTGTTTTGTAAGATTGACTGTCAATGATCCCTGACCTTCTTAGTGCGAGTTGTTTTATTTTCTGACTTATCCAGCTCAGCAACACAGCAGGGGCAATACTATTATTTTGTGGTGAATCTCAATGCAGGCAAGACAGCTGCTTCTCCCCAGCAACCTGGTGTTCTGCATCCTCCTCCTGTGTACAGAGCTTGGCCCTGACTGGCAAACAAGGATGCACAGTGCTTGAGGCAAAATTCATAAACTGCTTTGACTTCAGCTTACACAATGATTTCCTGTAGGACTTTTTTCTTCTGGCAGCTTCGAGAGGCCATGCTAAAGCTGTGGTATCAGATCAACTGTTAGGATGGTGTTTGGAAGTGTCAAATAGTGTCTAAACAAAAGTAGACAAAAATTAAATAGACATGAACTACGTTAAAGTGAACAAAAATCAGAAATTGTGTTGTTTTCATCATTCACTTTTACACTTGCAGGGTATATACACAGTGATTACTTCAAAGCACAAGACAACACTGTATAATCTGTATTACTCTGGGCATCCAGGCCACTGGTTAGGAAAACATCTTCAAAACTGTTGGCTTTGTGAACACAAAGCAACAAAAGTAGATTATTTCCAAAGAGAAAGTTACCTTTGCTGTGGGAAGCATGTCCAAGCAGTCCAGTATGAATAATGCCAGTGCTTGTATCAGCATCATAAACTGGTTAAATTGCCAAGTCAGGCTAAAGAGAAATGTTGCTATGAATACAGCCATGAGTGTGAGCCTCTGGAAGGAGGGAACAAAGTTTTATTTTACTTTATCATTTCCTTTGATAAAACATAAAAAATCAACCAAAATGAAACCCCAACAAACCCAACCAAAGCCCACCTTAATCTGGTTTTATTGTAAAACCACTTTTAAAACTCTGAATTTTCTAACTGCAGTAACAGTTTAGAAAATAACAAACATTTTATTAAAGTTACAAATTCTTGACTTATACCTATGTTTTATCACTGTAATACAATTTGCAAGAAAACAGTGAGATCTCAGATAGTTTCAGCCCACAGATTAAAATGCAATACATGTTTTACTGTGGTATAAACAGAAGTCAATTGATCAAAATGAGGAGTAGTAATTTAAGAATTGTTGGTCAAATAAGCTGAATCACCCATTTACTTTAATTTCTGCAGATCAGGACAGTTTTCTGTTACTAAGTTTATTGTGTCATACCTGTCAGAAATACTCACTTCTTGAGCAGGCTGTAAATGAGTTCTGAGTAGGTATGTGATGGCTGCTATCTGAACAGCAAAGAATGGCAGTGCCCAGTTCTCCCTTAAAGGAATGGTGAATTCCACCCTTGTAGTATCTACCCTGTACAAAACAGAAAGTTTCATAAATTTAAAATCAAGCAAACACTTGGTGACAGAGAGCTTACAATGACAGGCATCTTTGTGCTATATTAACTCCTTAATTATAAAAAAGGAGGCTCTACACTCCAGTTCCTTCAACACACATGGCTCTGAAAATAAATCACTATGAAGGTTCTGCAAGTTATCCATTGTTTCTGCATCTCAAATAATGTAGTTCAGCTTCACTAACTGTAAAAAAAATACACTATGGATTACATCTTACTTATGAAGCACAACCTGGGTAATTTAGAAATGGCAAATACACCCCAAACTAAAAGTACTCCCAAAATCCAGCCTGTGAATTTCCACACCACAGGTAATTTTACTTCAAGTTTTGATTTGCAAATGCACATACAAGACTATAAACAGAATATAATTTTTACTGTGATTCCAATAGCTTGAGCTTGAATTCAGTCAAATGGCTTATGAGCTTTTGGTCATTTTTTGAAGCTTTTGAACCAAAGTATGCGACAGAAGAATTCCCCAAAGAATGGTCATTTGCAAAACCTTATTTAAAAAAACAAAGAATATCTCTCTTTCTCCTGGTGTAGAGAAAATATTTGCTAAAAAGCAAGTAAGCAACATATCTGAGACATGCTTAGCTGGAGGAAGAACGTGTCTAAATGGAGTTACTCAGTAGGCTCAGATGTAATTCATCTGGACAGAAAGTCTTTATCCAAATCCATTCCATGCACTTACTATATTGCATAAAGGAAATAAGCCCTCATTGTTCACCAATTATTAGAAAGATGGACAAATTTGCTCCAAATATTCTGCAAATGGAAGAGATGATCTCATGAAAGAAACATGTGAAATACTGTACACTGCATGTGGCTTTTAATTACTTTTATATTTGGAGAAAGAATCTTGCCTCCATACACCTGTAATTATTCTGCAGTGGATGTGCTTGCAGATAAATTCCTTTAGAGCTGCTCACTGACATATCAAATACTGTACTTTTATTTTCTCAAGTAATTTACAGATAACAGCCAATGTCACCAGTCTTAGCTTCATGCCAGCAGCTTAATTCTGGCATAAAGCCAGTTCTCAGGCTTTTATCTCCAAAGTCAAATGATAAAGCACTAGAACAGCTCAATTACCATGTTCTTCTCTTAGGCTTAGTGCAGGAGATGGGTTTCAGGAATAAGGGGAGAGAGAAACTGAATTTCAGATGAGCTGAGGTTGTGGAAGGAAGCCCTGGAGGCAGGTGTGGGGCAGTGAGGAGACATCTGAAGGTCTTTCAAGCAGATGTCTTTAAGACCTGAAAGATTCTAGGCTGGAGAAGACAGGGTACATCACCTGGAGCTCCAGACACATCTGAAAGATGTAGTCCACTTTCAGATACCAATTTACAACAAAATTTTCTACTCAAACTTCCTGAACCTTTAAAAACCCAGTCTGATACGTCAGCTCATTTCTGATTATTTTCTAATTATTTTTTGTTATTTAGACATTTTTTTCAGTTTCTGCATAACTGGAGAGAGCCTTCTAGTTCCATTTTTTGTCCAATTAATCATGTAGTTAAAGCTTTAATGCCTTACCTTTGAAACTAGGTACAATTTTAGAAAGATTGAATGTTTAATCTCACTTACCTGTTTGTAATATACCAGCAAGCTGCCAACAACCCTGAAAGCCATGTTCCACTAAGAAGCCAGCTTGTTACATACAGAGCAATGACATAAACTGCCTGAAGTCCAAACAAAGTGTAGATATAAAAATAAACAGGCTCTAGGTATTGCTGTAAAACACAAGAATACTGATGTTGACATTAAAACACTCACGAGGGGGGATTATACTTAGTATGAATTAGGTTTTGCTTTTACAAATTAAAAAGGCATCAGGAATATTTCGAATTAGAGAATATCTACAAAGGGGAGCTATGATTCACTTCAATCTTCATAATACACTTACAATCTAAAGCCATAAATAAATGCCTACCTGAATTGGAAGAATCCTATACAGAATGCTGAGAAACACCTCCTGGTAAACATTCATTCTTTCAAGTATGTTAATTGTCCTCACAGATTCAGTTTTATTGTCATATACTAAACCATGTAAACCTTAATGATAAAGAGAAATTGAAATAGGAGATTGTCATTTCCCCCCTCCATCTTCATTTGAACAGTGAATAACTTTTTCAAAGGTATTTTAGGATCTCTCATCAGAAACTGCAAACTTTGAGTCAACGATTCAGAACATATTACCTCTGAATCAACATGACCTTCTGAGGTCTTCAGCTTCCCTGCTTCAAATGTGACTCACAGTGCTAATTCAAGTACTATATATTTAGGACTGTATAAAACATTTATTTTTATACTTCCATCCCCAGCATAGACTCTGTGGTACATTCTGCATCCTGAGAACTGTTCTTGGCACTACTTTAATCACAGGTGAAATTAATGAAAAATGTGTAGTATAAGCAAAATTGCTAGGGAGCAACAGTTAAATATCTAGAAAACATGAGACTGTCTGAGAAAGGCCCACCACTGTATGTAATTTCCTTGGAAGCTGCTCCTTCTGTCACTTACTGTCCAGGAATATAGCAAAAAACATTGCCCCTTGCAAGAAATAGCTCATAGCTCAAATTAAACAAGTGAAGAATAAAAAACGAAAGCAAGCTGAAACCTTAACAGATATGAAAGTTGTGCCTCAAAGTGACTGCCTTCATCAGCACGTGAAGGTGTGGCACAGAAATCAATGCATCATTGTGAAATTTATTATGTCCATAACTTAGTGGCTCCCTGGCATAGGAAGAGAATAAATCTGTCTCCAATACAATTGTTACTCTATCTTTCATAGTTATGGTATGCCTTGTTCTCAATTATATTTGAAAAAACGCCCCAACCAAACCTACAAATATTCAGCTGCAAAACTTACTTTACAGTTTACAATACCTTGCTGTATGGAAGCAGCCTGAATCATCTGTTTGTAGTAGGAATAATAAAGTCCACACTCAGTTCTGAATGAAATTTCTCTTTCAACCTCCTGCAAGTGAAGTTCAACAGTAAATTCACTTTCCGTTTGCTTTTCACCATCATCCAAAGCTGCCTTCAACTCCAATTCCTGCTGCACCACAGAAACTGACCTCCAGAGAGGCTTCAGCCTTTGCATTTCACATTTTAAACAACTTAGTTCAACTAAAGGTTAACATACATGGACAAATTAGGGTGAGAGGCAAATGGCTGGGGTGTAAATGACTCTTAATAGGGGAAGTGTACATGCTTTTGTGATTCTGATACGCTGCTTGGAAATATTGTGGGTATTTCGCTATTTTTTGTAATATGACAAGCTTAGATTGGCACAGTGGCCCACAGCTAAACTGTAAAGCTGCATATCCTTGCTTTGTGCATTTAACCTTTTCTCCCAGATGTAGTTATCCCATTGTGTTCCATGGCTCTGCCAGCTCAAGGCTCAATTAATTCAATGTGCTGTGTGGGGGCTGCACCATAATGCCAGGGATATTTCAGCTGGCAGGGGATGCTGCTGCCCACTTGTTCAACACTGCTTCTTGCAGGAAGCCAGCTGTCATCACTCTCACTTAAAATTACAGGTGAAAGGAAAAGGGACTCTTTACTTGGCTTTAGGGCTAGGTGAACTTCTTATTTCTAATAAAAAATGTTCAAATTATTTAAACTGGGTACACCACTTCAAACCAGGTACATTTCAAACTATGCCTTTTTCTTGGCTGATACTGCAGCAGATGGAGTCTAGTAAGGTCTGAAAGCTCTTTGCTTTGGAATGCACCTCCTTTTGTTACCTCACTAATTGTGAAGACCTCATGAAATTTAACAAATTCACAGCTTTGGGCAACCACATTAAAACAAAGATGGCATGAACAACCAATCTGATGAGAACTAACAATCATCTTATACAGAACTGCTCTATTATTAGCGATCTTTTTAGCAATTTGTATAACAACATCCCAGCAAACATATCTCCTAAGCAGTAAGTTAGAAAAGGTTTCTATCCAATTAGAAAAAGTTTATACTGAGATTTAAAAATCCAGTGAAATCCCTGTATGTGGTATATGCAATTCACTAAAAAATTTGTGATTTATAAAAAAAACCTTATTAATTAATCTTTCTGTACAAAAGAATGTTACTGAAATAACAGAATATTACTTTTTCAGAGACTTTTACGAATGCCATTCTTGTTAATGCAACCTTGCACAGAACTTCAAGACTTTCAACTTTCTGACACAGTACCAACCCTCATGCTGGAGCAATCAATTCTACTTCAGAGCTAACATAAAGTTTGACCAAAAAAATCATGTTCTTCTCTCCTCTATTGCCCAGTACAGGTTCTTATCTCAAAGGATGTGTTTTGTTTAAGTAAATTGTTGACAAACCAACATTAGTTCTGGTCTGAGAAAAGTCAATAGATAAAACCACGAGTGATTCAATCTAAGTTCACAGTTACACTCTCCTGATGCCCTGTGACATATAAATCACCATCACATACTTAGCAAAATTAGAGTGCTGGATTTGGAACAAGCTGAAGTTTCAAATTCATCACTTCTGAAAAGTTTTCTAATATCAAAAAGTGGCTGACTCTTAAATGTTCATAAAGAAAGAAAAAAAGGAATGCTAACATTTGGAGTTTATTATGGGGGAAAGAGGAGTCACAGAGGGGGATCTAATTAGCAAAAATGCATTCAAACATGATTAATTTGTAATCCTGGCACCAGCTGTATTCAACCAAATGCTATACTTTATGAGACAAACACTAGTGAGTTTTACATCTGTTTCATGCTAAGATAACATCTGCTTTATTCACTCAAAATACTTTTCCAGTTCTACAGCAATTTATACTTTTTCGAGCATTCCATGTCAATAAAAACATACAGGCTTCTGGGTAAACATTGTAAGAGCACATGCCTATCTGTCTGTATATTCACTTTGTGAGGTTGTAACAAAGAAGTTATCACTGTTCCAAGGGAAAAATAAAGAACACTGTCCTCTGGAACACACAGAGAGCTGCTTACTATTTCAATTTACAATGCAATTATATCCTAATAACATTAAGCATTCACAACCAAATACAAAGAACTTTCTCTCAAGGGCAGTGCAAAATTTTAGAGCTTATGATTCTTCAAACTCCTTAAGCAAGTCCTTCAGAATGCTGAGCAAGCAGCCAAAGTCTGAGTTGAGTTTTTCTATAAATAATGAACATAAATAAAGCTCCAATTACTTTTCTTTTTTTTTGAGATAGCTAAAACAAAAATTGTGCAATTGAGACTATTTATTAGTTTTTCAATTTAAGACCAGGAAGATTTGAAAATTTTTCTCAAGTGTTCAAGTGGAAACTGAGCACACACAGCTGCTGTCAATGATCCCAGTTGAGAACAAGCCTTCAGTAAAGGTATTTAATCCTTGGACAGCTCTCCTGGCTGGTTATCCTCATATCCATCTGTTTGAATGGCATGTTCCAGATCAGATCTGATGCAGAGTAAAAGTACCCAGGCACTTCTATGGAAAAGTACTGCCAAAGTCCTGGATGCCCTCCTTCCCTTCATGCCTGAGCATTCACCTTGTAGAGTTCTCATTACCTGCTTTTCTTCATAGAATCACTGAATGTTTGGGCTGCCAGGGACCTTAAAGCCCATCCAGTGCAACCCCCTGCACTGTCCCAGATTGCTCCAAGCCCTGTCCAACCTGGTCTGGACACTTCCAGGGATCCAGGGGCAGCCACAGCTTCTCTGGGCAATAATTTTTGGTTTGTATTCAAAATGTAAAATGGGAAAATATGAGCACTTCACAGATCCTAAATCCTGGCACAGATCCTAAAATCTTACAATTTTATATTTTTATTCTAAAGATCCTAAAGACTAACAATCTCACATTTTCATTCCTGACTTCCTGCAAGCAGCAATTTTTTATAGGAAAAATCAGTAACAGTATCTAAATTCTTACTCAGAAGGGGTGAAGAAGAAATGAATGTTCTGAAGTTTATGTGTTTTTCTTACAGTATTAATTTCCTGTGTGGCCTTGGCTCATTCCTGTTCAAAGTTCCTTCAGAATTTGCAGTTGAGCAAGCAATGCAATGGCTGACATGATAGATGGCCCCCATTTTGTTATTTGCATAGCAGATTCTGTTCGCAAAAGATGCTACACTGGAGGGGCAGCCACTAAACTGCTACTGAAAATCACTGAAAATAGACAAGCCATTTCAGATGTATTATGCCAGAACATTTACAGAAAACTGAGGAAGGATTTTTGGATAAGAAATCTGTTTTGACTTCCACCATCACAAACAGAAATGTTTGTTGGTTTAATGTATATGAGAAGGGATTCAAAATTTTTTCTTCAAAATTATTTCATCAAGATAAACGATTATAACCTGTGATCCCTGCTGGAAGGGGACACAAACTCAGCTTCTAACTACATGTCAGGATATGCTGAATCTTTTCTGTTTTCATTTTTTTTGGTCATTCTTTCAGGAAGTCTTGAAATTAAAAAAAAAAAAAAAGGAGCAACTGTATACCTCCTTCATTGTGAAAACCACTCTTCAAGATGTGCTTTTGCAGTTTTTCTGGTAAGAAAACAATTGTACATCTTTCTCCTGTGACCATGGCTAATTGATAATAGCAGGCACATTTACCAGCAAACAGGAACAAGACTCACACACAGAGCAGCAGCTGAAATCAATGCACTGTTGAAAGCCATATTCAAAATACAGCAAAACAGTTTAACAACGACCAGACAGTTTTTCTACTTGGGTGAACCATTTCTGGAAGACACCCAAAACTGAACTGGCTTTCAATGAATTGCAATTGAAATGACAAAAAGGCAATCACTGCAAGTGTGTGCAAGCCCTGACTCCAATTATTTAGGAGTTAGGAATCATGACTTTGCATAATAAACTCTTTTTACTTCCAGTTTTTAGGGCAGAATATGACTGCATAATTTTTAAATATGTAGTTGTGGTGTTCATGTATCAGTAGGGTCTTCAGAATAAAATTCCACCTTTTATACCTAAAAGGTGCAGGTACAAACATCTGCCTGGTGCAAAAGTGTCAGGAAAACATTGCACACTTTCTTCAAACAGAAGAGTATCTTCATATAAAAGAAAAGATAACAAAACAGGTCTCCCATTACATCTCTGTATTAGTTAAGTTCTACACAGACCCTTCTGGGCATGAATTCTTATCATCTGACTAATTGCAGTTTATTGGATGACAGGAATAAAGTTCAGGGGAATAATACACTGTTACATAATTTTTGTATCAGATTTCAGCAACATAAATCCTCAAATTTGCCCCATTTACAGCCAATTCAGGGTGCCTGAAGTTAGTAGTTTAAAATACGTGGAACTAGAACTGATTTAGAATTTTTCTTTTCTATATTGCAGAGCAGTGGTGATCCTCTACTGTATTTCATAGGCATGGGGGTTAATAAAACACTGGATGTGCATTTGTAATGCATCCATTTATTCTATGTTATGTTTAATGAAAATATAACGAAATGAGATCACCTCTGCATTTCACTAAGTAAGGCATGCAATAGCTGTGGGGCAAGGATTAGATTACAGTTCTCCCTTCTGAGAATCTGGGCAGGGGCATGAACTAAAATAAAATTTTCTCTTTTCAAACTTTTGGAAAGTTCAGTTAATACCAGCTAAAATTTATGCTTTGGCCAAACTGTAAAATGTTAGAGAAAAAAAGCAAATTTTCCATTTATTTTCCATGTAATTTTTGAGGGTCTTGTCTTTCTTAGTATATAGTATGTGCTGTAATGAAAAGATCAGCCAATTCAGAAGTGCTGGAAAACATGTACATACCCCTGGAGAGATCACACTCCTACACACAGGCACAGAGACATCTGTGGATTGTTTTACAGATATGGGGATGAGCCTTCCTGCCTCAGCTTTGCAGGAAATTTCAGACTCATCCTAGGCACTCTTCTCTTCCCATACTACTCCTAAAGCAGTATTTTGTTTAAAATGAGGACTGGAGCCACATGTATTCTCTGGTGGAGATCACATCCCACTGAAGATGGGACACTGAGACCAGAGTGTCTGCAGCTCTTTCTCCTTTACCCTGCTGGTAGATCAACTTAATGCTTTTTAGAATCTGTCCATCAAATTGGCTGAAATTGCTCTTGTTGCAGTGTTACCAGCTATTCATCACCTCCATGGGATGAAATAACAGCTACAGAGACAGTAGAATACAGACAACAAAAAACCTAGAGGGGTTTATTTCAGTTTTGATATCTAATGGCATTCTAGCATACTTAAAATGAAAACAGTAATTATCAAATAAAATGACTGTTTCACCCATTGAGGGGACAACTTAATTACAACTACAGAACTGCTTATTTCAGTGAACTCTGTGCTCCTCTGGGTTGGTCTGACAGAATAAAAAATATGTATCCATTATGTTCATAATGGATTGCCAGAAGCCCATGCTTACTTGTACTTCAAAATACACAACATCTTGAAATTATTCACTACTTGCTTTTGGAAGGAAAAGGCAAACCCAAGGTGTACCTTCAATACATTGTGTACAATCTCTAACTAATCAAGGAAAGATAAGGGTGGGCACAACACAGTATTACATGTATAATACAACAGCAATTGTTCCAGTAAATGCAAATTATTTGTATTAGGGGAATACAAATGTTTCTGGGCCACAAAAAGTGTGTAGCATAGAAAGGACATATTGCAAGGCAAGTATTCCAGTTAAATATATGTACTCTTTGAACAACACAATACACAGACCTAGCAAAATGGATTTTAGGCATTTGAAAGGGAAATGACTCACCTGTTCTTTTCTCTGGTTAAATTTAGTTGTGGGTACAGCTACATTATTTTCTCTGCAGTGATTCTATGAAAAAACTAGTCAGTCCTGGGTCTTGGGAATGGTTGCTTTACATTAGTGAATGGCAGAAATATGTTTTGAGGTTTGCACATTTAGGATGACATTACATAAAATCAGTTTTGAACACCAAGAGACTGTTCCTAAACTATGTTACAATATCACAGTATAAATACAATTCAAGAACTGCGTGCCAGGATTTTGCACATTGTATAATTGTTGGTTTTTATTTTAATTTTAGACTGCTTTAGATAAAAGTAAGATGATTATAGAAAAATATATAGCAAAATGTTGAAATTCTATTGTGGATAAAGATCAATTTTTGGAAGAACCATAGCTACAACTCAGACAGGAGCTCTAGCAATATTTTTAGAGAAAAAATTGGGGACAGGTATTTATAGAACTGATGAAGTATGGTGGCAAGGGAAGCACAGCTTTTTTAAATTGAATTTTTAAAAAGGAAATATTCTGGTGTTGAGCGGGTTACAAGACAAATACACAAAAAAATGAAATTTCAACTAATGTTCATATTAATGAAAACTACTGATGAAACTAGGAAAATGATTGTTACCTTGATATTGGAAAACCATAGGTCATTTTCATGCAGTGTAGCAACATAAACAGAAGTAAGAAGTCCAAGAGAGATGGCAACAATTCCACCAACAGTTATTGAGAGTATGTTCCACAGCTTTCCACCTGGAGGATCTTGGAAGAAAAATATTTGTCTGTAAGTGTGAAATATACTATTGAACCTATAGGGATTTTGGAAAGCCATTTATCCATTGCCTATGCTAGTACAGTTTACATTCTGAAGGTAACAGGACACCTGCTTTTAACACATCTTTATGGAGATATGGTTTTTATTTTCTTATCTAGGAAAATCAGAGTATTAAAGTGTGCCTTAATTGGTACATTTTAAATTTAAGAACACCATGATTCTATACAAGTTTAGCTCAATGCCATAACTAATTTGTAAATCTGAACTGGAATATCTTCCAGAACTTTTTAAATTCAGGGAATACAGGATGACTGATGACAAAGCAAGAAATTCACATCTCCTTCACTGGTCTAAAAAAAGCTGCCTTTCTGGGGGGGTTTGTTCAGGTTTTGTAAAAAAAACAGGGAAGGTTCAGAAGCCTTGCTAAATACCCACAAAGAGACTGAACAGCAGCCAAAGCAGCCTCTGATGATGGTGTCATGCTTTGAATTGCAGATGGGCTCCTGGTGACACTGGAGCAAGGTCAGGGATGGGATGATGGCAAAGAAGGGATGGGTTCCGGGTGCCTCCAGGCCTCCAGCGCACACTTACATTCCTGGGGCTTGAGTTTGTTGGGGTTTTTGTATTTTCACTGTTCATGTAAGGTTTAATATGGATTAGTGATCTGGAACTGCATCTTTGAAATGGCTGTTTATACTGTGTGTGACATCTACTTAAGGGTTCCAACTATGCAATTCCATGGAACTGAGGGCTGGGCTGCAGGATAACTATGATCACTTGCCTTTTTCACATATAGCATAAATGTGTTTGTGCAGAAACAACAATGAAACTTTCATCTGCCCAAATGCAGAGAAATATTTAGAATCTGGACTAAAATATCCCTTAAAATAAATTAATCTAAAAATCTCCCCAAAACAAGGAACTTTGTCAGCTCTAAAGCTGCAATTCCATACAAAATGTTGTCAGAATTTTATTACTTAAACAGATCCTGGAATTAAGACACTTAATGACTCTCTTTTAAATTTACCTAACCAGTGTCCTATAAATTAAAAAGCAAAAGTTTGAAGTCAAATTCAGATGTTATTTGCAACCTGCCTATTTTTAAGTACATGTCATCAGTTGTCTTTAAATCCTTTTAGGTAACCAATGATTTGGACTCGGATTCTTTCAAGAACTTTGGAAGGCTATATACAATCTGATAGTGTGCCACCAATAATAAACTGAAAAATAATTCTCACCAATTCAAATTAGGATTTTAAAACAGAGATAAGACTGACATGCAGCAATCTGCATGAGATCCTCTGTCTCATCCAATTAATTTTGGTGATATTCAAGTATGGAAATGCATTTGGCACATACCTAGTTCTGAGCTGTGCTTAGGACAGAAACAAGACCAAACCACTACTAAAAAGCCACAATGTCACTTTGTTTTCCATTACCCACCTGGTGGGATTTTCCCATCAGGCTTCACATTTGTCTCCTCTGAAGGCTGATCTTCAGCTGCTTCTGTGCCTTTTCCAACCCTTCTCTGTCTTATGGTTGTCATGATGTCAGTCACTTTAATTCATTATTCTTCAGCCTGACTCCTAAATGGACACACACAAGCAATGCATCTTCCTATCCAAACAGTCACTTGATACTGTATGAAATATGTGAAAATAAAACCACATCTTACTGACATCACAGATATCTATAACTCTACTGTAAAGTATATCTTATCAAAATGCAAGGTTTTTCTTTAAATCTGTACCAGTCAGCAAGTGAAATAGAAAACACTATCTTAGAATTATAAACACTAACATTCACCATTTTACATATTCTTGAACAGGTTTTCAGAATGATTCGTTATTTTGACTGCCCTCACTTTTTTAGCCCTTGACTCAAAACGCACACCTGGCTCCCCTTTTTAAAGAAATCTAAGCCCTCCAAAGATAAATCAGTCTTTTCAGCATATTTTAGTTGGGTGCCTAAAATATGAAGCCAGTCATTTAAATCCTGGCTTTCAAAAAATTCCAAAAAAAGGGAGTCAAAAGATGCAAAAATTATGCCAGAGAACACTCGTGTTATAAAAAACTAGAGAGAGCATTAAAAGTATACTCGACGTTTTACACACCATAGAATTTGAGAACATCACAAGACGAAAAGCTCAGCCAGTCATTGCCCTGTCAGCTGCCAGGTGCTCTGTGCTCTCGGAGCACTGCACTCTGCACCTGGCAGTCAGTGCCATCGCACCCCGGGGCACAAATCCCATCCCAGCTCCATCCCAGCGCAACAGCTGCTCCCTGCGCTCCGCCGGCGGAACGGGCTGCTGCTGGCAGCGCTGCAGGGACCAGCCTCAACCGCACAACTTTGCTGAAAGCTTCTGCAGCGGAGCACCTTCGCCTCCTCCTCACACACCTGGCAAACACACGGGCAGCTACGCGAGCTCACGCTTTGGAAGAGCCGCTTTGTAGCACACCTGACAATTAATTAACGAAGGCAAGATGCTCATCCCCACCCCGCTTCCCCCACACGGAGCCGGAGGGCTCGGCTCCGCCGGGGCGGGCAGGTCCCAGCCGGCCCCGCAGCCGCGGAGAGCCGGGGCAGG